>JAKSZT010054416.1:5009514-5042310 GCA_026826555.1 Tolypeutes matacus | reverse complement strand
AAATAAATAAATAAATAAATAAATAAATAAATAAATAAATAAATAAATAAACTTGAAGAAACAAAGTACCTTTCATTATAAATTATGGTAATGTTTCTTTTCTGAATATAAATATGTGCAAAATTTGAAAAAAAAAAAAGAAATGTACATTAAATTCCTTTTAATTAATTTCAAATATGCTATCATAGACACATTTTACAAGGCTACCCTAGCCAACATGACCTGTTTCATGAAAAGAGAAATATTACGAATTGCCAAAAATTTATGAACACACCTTGATTACATTTAATTGCTTTGTTCTCAAGACACAAAGACATTAAATTTTTTAAAGTAGAGAAAACTTTGCTTTCTCTACTTCAATTTGCAGAAATTTACTAATTTCTGTTCTTAAATTTAGTATGTACAATAACATCAAAATTTGATCAATGACCAGTTTAAGCCTGATTACACTAAATATTCTGAAATAATTTACCATATTTTTCTAATGAAACCAAGCCATAGTAAATATTTGTGAGGATAAAAATTTATAAATTCTAAACATTTAGGGTTATAGCAGAAGACACTTAAATACAGAAAAATATTAAAAAAAACAAAGAACACATAAAATTAATTATGATGTCTGTACATACATACACATTAACATGATAATTTCAGTTTTTAAGTCTTGAAACTCTCCTTTAGTGAATGAATTAAGATGGGTTAAAATTTAAGGTAAGAAAGTATTGCTTATGCATAAGAATCACAGCAGTCCCAACAGGCAACTCAACTTATGCTACAGATATGTTTGCTTTATTTTCAATACTTCCATCATTTTTGTTGCTAATATGATTTAACCTTAGTAGATTTAAAGCTTTTATATAAAGTAAAAATAATAAAATTTCTTACTAGGATTTTTATTACAGTTATTTCAAATGTTATATTTCTATATTCCATTTCTAAAATAAGTGTGTCATATCCTTGAGACTTAATAGTCCAGTTCAAAGCCTCATTCTCATTTTCTCTAAAACATTTTCATGGTTCTTATTTTCATTAAGAAATACTTTGTTGATATATACAACATATACAACATACCCAATATATCAAACTACTCAAAAAGGCATCAACGGAAGTATAAAGAACAAAGCAACAGAATGCTATTAACTTAAAGATGAAAAGAAACACAGTAACAATGTGAGATAAAATGGAAAGAATGGGGGAGAAAAAATGTAATCTTGACTGAGAACCTTACAGAAGTTGATTAGTTTGAATACAATAGTAATTTATAGGTTTCCAGTACACAGTAATCCAGATTATCTAGAGCAAAATAGCAAACTCAGCATATGCACAGCCTATTATCTGCTAGTAGTTAACATATCACTGTCATGAGAAAAAATTTGTTTTTTTCTCACCTTGGGCTCGACAAAGAAATTGGAGTGTGTGTATGTGTGTGTGTTTGTATCACACACACATATATACATATATTGCTAGATATACACAAACACATATTTTCTGTATCATTGAATATATGAGGTTTTCATATGTAATGCATGAGTAATAGAGTTAAATGCAACTGATATATCAAAGCACTCAAAAATATATATAGTAGGGGGCGGATGTGGCTCAAATGGTTGGGCGTCCGTCTACCATATAGAGGGACCCGGGTTCGATCCCTGGGACCTCCCGGTAAAAAAAAAAAAAATATATATATATATATATATATATATATATTTATAGTATATATATACTATATATATATATATATATATATATATATAGTAAGTAAATACAGTTATTAACAGTATTCAAAGCCCCATTTCCCTTAATCTTGAGTTTCAAAAGATCTTCCTGGCATCATCCCCAGGTCTTTCCTCAGGCAGGAAAACAATTAATATTCTGACTAAAGCTGTTCAGCTGCATTTGTTCAAATGTATCTGGCAGGAGTCTTAAACGTAGTTACATTGGTAAATGTTTTTATAGTAGAACATTAATTTCCTTGGTTGTGAGTTCTTGTCTTTTCAATGAAATTGAACTTGGTGTTTATCCCCATAAGAACACAATTATGCTTTCGTGTAGCTTCAATTAATGTTTCCTGTAATTTCCTAAACCATTCTTTAACAATAATACATCCTTTCCACTTATCTATAGTGACTTTTAAAAGGCAGTCGATCTAAATTTTTGGATGCAATTTCAAAGATGAAATAATTTGATTGTGTCAGTACTAGCCTTCAATTTTAAGCAAGTCACATGTAATCTACCCTTCAATCCAATATATAAATGTAATTATGTTTGACAATACATTCTCTTTAAGTTCATATTATAGTACATTTTGCAATGAGCTTAAAAGCATTCTCAGGAAATGCTTACCTGGGCCACAAATAAGTGACACACACACCCACATAATGTTGTACCCTTTCTTTGGCTATGATTATATTATAGCTAGCATATTATTTTATCAATACAATCTAATAATATTTTAGATATTTCTACAGACCTATCATTGTTTTGGTTATAGATTTGTCACCTCTTCATATGAGAGATCTGATGCTTTGTTCCTCAAGCTATATCCACAAGAGTGTTGTTCAGTATGCTATCTCTAGAACAACTCTCCTGGAAACAAGAAAACTGTCTGAATGACTAGCAAAGTATGCTCAGATACCAAACAAATCTTAAGATCTTGAACAATTATGTTCAGAAAGAATGACCTATAAGCATTTATGTACTTTTGAAACCTCTTAGACACAGCATTGTTTTGCTGCAGATTAGGTAATAATATCAATTTAATTCAGCAAATATTTATAGAATATTTACTACATACGGTTTACTATAAATTGTCCAAAAGACACCTAACAAAATGTGAGAAGTCATTTATTGAATAGATAGTATTTTTCCTTTCCAATATACAAGAAGGTCTTTTAAGAATGGTTTCTGTTGTTAATTGAAGTTGTTGTCTTTAATATGTGTCCATTTCAAGAGAAAATTTTTAGAATTAACAAACCCCATATTAGCATTGAAAAAACACCTTAAAACACTAAAATAATTACAAAATTTCTCATCCCAAATGAAAACCGAAATTGGCTCGCAAATAAAACCAGAAGTTTAGGGAAGACCGCAAATACTTTGAAATGTTAAACTGGAACTAACCCACAGAAACTTAACTGGAAAATACTCTCATCAAATATATGTATCATATGTTCTTGACAGGGATTTTTGCTTCAAATAGGTCACCTGATGTGATGGAAGAATTGTAAACTTGATATTTTAAATTTAACAGTGGGCTTTAATATGTATGAAGCTACCGTAAATAAAATAGAGGAATTTATACCATGCTTCAACGGTGAAAACTATAATGATAGTTTCAAATGTCAAATGTGGATTACTGAAAGTAAATTTCTTACAGAGAAATTTACTGAGCATTTGTCAAACTATTGAAGCAATGTAAAACATACAAATCTGTTACTAAATAGCAACAGAAAAGAGTATGAAATTTTGTTGAAGATTACTGATTTGAGAGAATTATATAATCTTGTTATTAGGTGCATTTTTTCCTACTCCTTTTTATAGCTGTCGGTTTTTCAAACGATTTTTAGAAGAAAATATTTGGGTTAAAAGCTTCCTTGGCATTTAATATTCTTGTTGAAAGTGAATATGACAACTTAGCTAAACCCCAAGAACAAAAATCTCCTTTTTTACAATCTAAAAGACATTTCAAAGAAAGAAGATCATGATTAATTACTTCTGCTCTGAAAATGGTTTCATATGTATGGCATATTTGGATATTTAAATTGAGAGGATCAAGAAAATGTATTCATACAGCATGTATAATGAAATATTGGTTCTCAGAACTAGTCAATAAAACTGACTGGCTTTGCTTGTTTTTTGTTTGTTTGTTTTAGTGGGGAGAGTTTGTTTTTAAGATGATTATGAGGAGAGCAAGATGAACCTTCTATTTTTTTTCCATTCAAAAAATGTTTAAAAACCTACAAAATATTGACTTCAATAACCTTTCAAATATAATTCTTCCACTTGTCATTCTATCATAGCCTAAAAAAATAGGAACCAACTATGAGTTTGTTAATTGACACTAGTACTATTGTTTTAAGTTAACCACTTGTGAACCTATATTTAGTAATACAAACACTTAAAATCCTCAAGCAAATAAATGAACGAACACCAGTGGAAAAAATCGATAAAGCCTCCACATTTCACTTTTATACCATTTGGAAATTTATGATTCACACAAACATTTGTTGGGAAGATTAACTACATAATTATCATATGCCAGCTGGGAATTTATGATTCTTATGTACATTTGTTAGGATGATTACCTGCGTAGTTCTCCTGTGTTAACTGGTGTCTACACACTTGAGGCTATTCTTACTATAATTTACAAACATAGATTAAGTTCAGGTTGTGTGATCTTTGGCAAATAATTTAACCAGTCTTTGCTTTGTTTTCCCCATATGTAAAATGGAAATAAACATAGTAGCGTCCCATGAAGTTTAAATCAATATATGTAAATTAGTTCATTCCTTTATCATTGAAATGTTAAGAAATTCACTTTATCAAATAATTAATGTATGCATAATGACACCTAGTAATTTCCTCTAAAAATTATCTGGGATGATAGAGTTTGGATTAAATCACATTGCAAATACATCCCTCAGTTTGTTTGTGTGGATACTTAAACTAAGCCTGGAAGGTCAGAATATTTGTTATCCCCAAACTTGAAAATTTTCTTAGGAGTAATAAAAATACTAATCTTCTCATATGTCCTATTGTCTTTTATTTTTACTCTTTTCTTGTATTTATTGGTTTATTTATTTACTTATTCTAATTTTTTTTACTAGAGAATTTGTGAGCTTAAAAACCAATCATGCATAATATACAGAATTCCAATACTTCACCATTCCACAAACACCTTACCTTATTGTCTCTTAAAAGATAATTTTCCAATTATTTTCCACAAATGTAAGGCAAATTTTGCAGTCATCTTCTACATGAAATAGAAATAATATTTAGGACATATGAAATAACATGTAATAACATCACATTGATTTTGTTGTTCCGCAACTCTTGCCTGAAATTTTCCTTTGCTGGTTATATTTATTCTTAATTCTTCAGGTTATTTTAGGGTTGTCTTCCTAGGATGAGTGGCTTTTAGAGTTAGTGACAGATTGCTGCAGATGGAGAGGCAAATTACTGCCACATTGTTGTTATCTCTTAATTGACCAGTAATAGGGGCTATATCATCATGTTCCTAGACACATGGCTCCTTCTGTGACCAGAATACTGCTAGCTTTTGCAGCAGTGCCCTTACATAGAAAATATCCAATTAACTTTTTCCATCTGATATTGGTCTTAAATCCCCTCATTTGTCTGAACACTTTTGTTTCATTCTTACTTGACAATACCGTGGAGCAGGGCAGGACAGATGAGAAAAACAACGAAGACTCCATCCTGCTGAGATTGAGCCATGTACTTACAAGCACCTGGTCTGCATTGTAATATTTGCTTTCTACCTTGCAAAATGGCTCAGGTTTCTTTCTAGATTTACAAAGCAAATAAAATTACTGTTTGTTCTCTGATGCAGTTGCGAAGCTAAATTTGTAGAAATGATAATCTCACTAAGGCTGTCTTTTCTTCGGCCTTTAGGCAGTCTCTTATCAATTTCTGAGACTCTCTTCCTCAGGCCCATAAAAAGAGCATTTTGATTAAATTAGTTAAAAGGTCCTTCACTGGAGGCTCTAGGAATATGGTTTTAAATTTCACATTCATGAAACTTTAATCTATTTTTTTAAAGGAGAACTGAGGTGATGGTATACTCATGTAGAGACTGTGAAATCTCCACATGGGAGTACCTGTTCTGAACTTAGTTTGTAAAACATTCACTTACAATTAACACTAATAATATTTACCTTAGCAATCACAAGCTAACAGTTAATTTTCTGTAACTACAATATATTTTTTTCGTAAAGTTGCAAAAGTTGGTCCACACATTGATGTAGTTAAAAGCTGGTTCTCTTCTGGATGATTCAATTAGTACATCCAAACTAAGGCTTAAGTCTCGGCATCAACTCAAAAAAGAGTAGTAAAGGCTATATATCAACCTCCTTCTACAGCAGGGAAAACTGCTTATACATATACAGTGTTGTTTTTTTTCTAGAAACTATGATAAAATTTTAGGTAGGTAACAAAATCTCTATTTGTTTTACATGTATGGTGATTAAGCTCTCATGCAAAATAATTACATTTAACTCTCTATTTCTATTGATTCATTATATCAGTATTGAAAAGATTATATGCTACTTTGAAAAAAATTGAGGATTATATGCCATTTGGGGAAAAATATCATTCCAAAAAACTGTTTAAGGCCATCTCCCCAATATTTTTCTTTATATTACAAAGAACAGAATAGATTTTATGAGTTTTTTCCTGATTTCTAATTTTTTTAAATGAGAAAATACATTAAAATAATATGTTAATTATTAAGAAAGAGAAAAGTGACCTCTGCCATGCAGAAGCTACGTCGGTAATATCAACTAAGTTTTAGCGTTACTGTGAGCTGGCCCGGTACTTATATCTACCTGAAACTTACAGGTGGGTTTTACTATGAGCCATGCCTGGCATTCACAGCTAGACAAGACCACTTTATGACCATGCTGCATCAAGCAGAACAAAAGACCACACTGTAATTATGTCTGAATCATTGTTCAAGGCACACAATAACAAAACATCTTTCTCTTGTGTAATATTAGTATTACTCCTTTACAAATTGCAGATTTACCCTCAATCTTGCCTGCCTTCTCTGTAGGTAACTGAAAATACCAAATCATAGAGTTACTCCTGCTTCTTAATTAAACAATCTGGAAAACAATCCCACTTCCTCAAACCCTCCCCAAAACCACCTAGCACAAGCCCACAGTCTTTCCTATCATCCTCTTACCAAGTAGGCTCAAGTTTCACCATGGTGTGTGTGCTTCCTTGCTGCAACAAATAATAAACCCAACTTGTTCAACTACAGGTATGTTCTAGGAGGTCTTTTGCTGGAGGTCATTAACATGATATTTGGAACCTCATATTTTTAACAGGTTACCTATGTAACTCAACAACTGTCATTTTTCCAAATAAACAAACCTAAGAATAAAACTATGAAGGCTTAAATTCAATAAGACATTGGGTAGTGGGTGTAGCTCAGTGGTTTGAGCACCTGCTTTGCATGTATAAGGTCCCAGGTACATCGCTGCTACTTCCTTTAAAAAAAATTCAATAAGACATCATTTTTCTGGGAGAAACAGCAATTTTAGTTGACAAATGATTTGATGAATTCAACCTACTTTTTCAGTTGTACTTTAAGTTGGTTGCATAATTTCCTGGCCTACAGGGGTTATGATCTAAGTACAATGGTCTTAAGAGAATTTGCCCACACGTGGCTTATACTCTAGTAAGAAAAACAAAGGTTCACAGATCTATGGTTATAACCACCTTGTGACCTCTCTATAAAGAAGGTTTAAATGAATAGAGATGATAAGACATAGCATGAATAAGTCTTTGATTTAAGGTTCGATATAATGCAAATTGTGATGAACACTGCCCCCATCTTTTTTAATCAAATACAATGTATTAAACACTAAAACATTGGGCACTCTAAAATGGTTAGTTATAAATTTATAATATAATTTGAAAATTCAAAGGTATACAATACAAAAAGAACATAAAAAGCACAAATAAGTATGATTAAGAATGGATAGAAAATTAAAAATTGGAATTGTGAGAGGATGGTGTCAAATCAGGGAGGCAGGACCCAACTCTCACAAAAACAATGAAGAAAGAGACAAAACTGTCTGAAGGACCTGCTTTGTGGGTCAGCAGACCAGGACAGTTCCTCATGACTCCCAGGAGGATGCGGGACAGAGAAACAAAGAACCTGAAACACCAAATGTGAGTTACCAAACTCCCATGGTAGATGGGAAGAGCTCCCCTCAGCCATCCTAAAGGTATTAAGCTGGGATAAAACCCCTGGTTCACTGCAGCTGAGAGGGGAACAGCCAGCTTTCTCTCTGTAAGCTGTTTCTAGGGAAAAGTAAGAAGAGTCAGGGAGGTTTCTTTAGTGAATTTGGACAGTAGAGCCTGCTTTGAATCTCTTCTCTGGCCAGACCAAAACATGAGAAAATGGAAATTTCCTCTCCTTGGAAAGGTGCGTCTATGAGTGCCATCTGCTAGACAATATGGAAATTGCATGGACAAATACTTTTTTTGATTCTCTGTATTCTGACTCCTGGGAGAAAATCTGAACCCCATTAGTGAGTTCCTGGCCAATTCTGATAACTTAAGTCAGCCAATTATAAAGACACAGAATGAATTGAACCAAATAGCAAAAAAAAAAATGCTGTGAAAAAAAAATAAGCAAGAGAGAGAAATTGGCCATCAGACTAAAGTCAACAACATATTCAGATGCTTAGACATCAGAAAAATATTACAAACCAGTGCTCACTTCAGCAGCACATATTCTAAAATTAGAATGATATGGAGGAGAATAGCATGGTCTTGCACAAGGATGGTACCCAAATTCATGAAGAATTCCATATTTTAAAAAAAGATTACAAACCATAATAGAAACAGGAAGAGATAGCCCAGTCAAAGGAAATAAACAAATATCTTGAAATGATACAGGAATTAAGACAATTAATCAATGATAATTACACAACTCTCCTAAATCAATTCAAAGAATTGAAAGAAAATATGGCTAAAGAAATAAGGGATATTAAGAAGACACTGGGGGAGCCTAAAGAACAATTTGAAAGCCTGCAAAGAAAAATAATAGACTTATGGGAATGAAAGCACAATGGATGAAATTAAAAATATATTAGAGGCACATAAGAGCAGATTTAAATTGCTCAAAGACAGAATTAATGATTTCAAGTACAGAATCTAAACTGGAAAATACAGGAGAAAAGAAAGAGCAGAGAATGGAAAAATGGAACAGGGTCTCAGGAAATTGAATGACAATGTGAAACACACAAATATACGTGATATTGGTGTCCCAGAAGGAGAAGAGAACAGAAAAAGGCAGAAAGAATATTTGAGGAAATAATGACCAAAATCTTCCCAAACTTTATGAAAGACATAAATATCAATATCCAAGAAGGAAAATGTACCCCAAACAGAATTAATCAGAATAGACCTACCCCAAGGCACCCATTATTCAGAATGACAACTATTAGAGATAAAAAGAGAATTCTTTAAGTACCAAGAGAAAAGCAAAGAATTACATACAAGGGAATCTTAAAAAGATTAAATACTAACCTCTCATCAGAAACCACGGAAGTGAGAAGAAAGTAGTATGATGTATTTAAGGTACTGAAAGAGAAAAACTGCCAGCCAAGAATTTTGTATCCAGCAAAATTGTCCTTCAACAATGAAGGTGAGCTCAAAGTCTTCACAGACAAATAAAAACTGATAGAATATGTTACCAAAAGACCAGAATTACAAGAGATACTAAAGGGAGTGCTATAGCTTGAAAGGAAAAAACAAGGGAGGGAGATTTGGAGAAGAGTGTAGAAATGAAGACTACTAGGAAGGGTAAAATACAGGGTAAAAAGACAGACATTATTACAACAGAAAGCCAAAGGATGAAAATGAATTAAGTAAGTAATGGCTTTAGAATAATAACATTGAATGTTAATGACTTGAAGTGCCCTATGAAAAGACACAGATTGACTGAATGGATTAAAAAAATATGAAACAACTATATGTTGTCATCTCAGATATAAGGACACAACCAGGTTAAAAGTCAAAGGTTGGATAAAGATGTTCCATGCAAATAGTAATAAAAAAAAAAGCTGGAGTAGCAATACTAATATTGGACAGAAAAGATTTTAAATGTATAACTGTTATAAGGGATGAAGAAATTCATTCTATATTAATAAAATGGGGACTTCACCAAGAAGAAATAACTATACTAAATAGTTATGCAACAAAATCTGACTGCTCCACAATACATGAGGCACACACTGGCAAAGATGAAGGGAGAAAGATGTGTCTTTACAATAATAGTTGGAGACTTCAATACACTCTCAGTATTGGATAGAATATCTGGACAGAGGATAAATAAAGAAACAGAGAGCTTGAATAATATGATAAATGAACTAGACCTAACATACATCTATAGAGCATTGCAGCCCAAAACAGCAGGTTATACATTCTTTTCAAGTGCTCATGTATCCTTCTCCAAGATAAACCATATGTTGGTTCACAAGCAAGTCTCATTAAATTTTAAAAGATTGAAATTATACAAAACACTTTCTCTGATCATAATGGGATGAGGCTGGAAGTCAATTATGGATAAAAAAAGGAAAATTCATAAATATATGATATTAAACAACACACTCTTAAGTAATCAGTAGAAAAAGAATCAAAATCTTAAGTAATCAGTAATCAAAGAAGAAATTGAAGGAGAATTTAGCAAATACCTTGAGATGAATGAAAATGAGAACATAACATATGAAAACCTATGGGACACTGCAAAGGCAGTGCAGAAAGGGAAATTTATAGCCCTCAATGCTTACATTAAAAAAGAAAAAAAAGAGCTAAAATTGAAGATCTATCTGCACATTTGGAGGAACCAGAAAAAGAACAGCAAACGAATCCAAAAACAAGCTAAAGGGAAGAAATAGTGAAGATCAGAGCAGAAATAAATGAAATCAAGAACAAAAAAACAGTTGAGAGTATCAACAAAACCAAAAGTTGGTTCTTTAAGAAGATCAACCAATTCGACAAACACTTAGCTTAAATGACAAAGAAAAAAGAGAAAAGATGCAAATAAATAAATCAGAAATGAGAGGTGGAGGACATTACCACTGACTCCACAGAACTAAGAGAGATCATGAGCACACTATGAACAACTCTATGCCAAAAACTGGGTAATTTAGATGAGATAGACAAATTCCTAGAAACACACAAACTACCTACACTGACCCTAGAAGAAACAGATGACCTCAACAAACCAGTGGCAAGCAGAGAAATTGAAACAGGCATTAAAAACCTGCCAAAGATAAAAAGCCCATGACCACATGGTAGGTGAATTCTACTAATCATTCAAAGATGATTTAATACTATTCTTGCTCAAGCTCTTCCAAAAAATTGAACAGGAAAGAATGCTACCAAACTCATTCTATGAAGCCAACACCACCCTAGTACCAAAAGCAGATAAAGATACTACCGAAAAAAAATTACAAATCAATATCTCTAATGAATATAGATGCAAAAATCCTCAGCAAAATACTTGCAAACCGATCCAAAAGCACGTTAAAAGAATTATACACCACTGTCAAGTGGGTTTTATCTCAGGTATGCCAAGGTGGTTCAACACAAGAAAATCAAGTGTAATAAACCACATTGATAAATTAAAGAAGAAAAAACACATGATCCTCTAGATTTAAGCAGAAAAGGCATTTGACAAAATGCAGCACCCTTTCTTGAGAAAAACACTCTAAAAGATAGGAATAGAATGAAGCTTTCTCAATATGGCAAAGTGCATATATGAAAAACCTACAGCAAGCATTTAACTCAATAATGGTAAGAAGAAATGAAGTCGTGAAGCATATGACAACATGGATGAACCTGGAGGACAGTATGTTGAGTGAAGCAAGCCAGGCACAAAAGGGCAAACACTGTATGATTGCGCTGTTAAGAACTAAATATGTTGAGTAAACTCATAGAGTTAATAATTAGAATATAGGTCACCAGAAAATAGAAGGAGAGTAGAAAATGGAAAGTTGAAGGTAAATCTTCCAAAATTGGTAAAAAGTTTTTTGTAAATCTTTGGAAATGAATATAAGTAGGTAAAGCCTATCATGGTGTTTGTAACTAGCAGTACTATTGTATGGATATGACAGTAGTTGAAAGGGAAAATTTAAGGTCATGTATATTATTAGAAATTAAGCTAAAAACTGTAACATAGGACTACATAACATAGTGAAACCTCATGTAAAGTACTAATATGGGTGATACTACATATATAAGACTGTTTTTACAAAATATAAATAAACTAGATAGAAACAAAATTTCTTGTACAGCAGGGGGAGCACAGAGAGATTGAGAGGTAATGAATTTTGTTTGTTTGGTTTTATGTTTTTTAGTATTATTATTATTACTGGAATAATGAAAATGCTCTAAAAATGATTGAAGTGATGAATACACAACTAGGTGATTATATCAAATATTACTGATTGTACACTTTGGATGGATTTATGCTTTATTAATATGTATCAATAAAATGGATTTTTTAAAAAAAGTTCATCTAAAAAAATCAATCTCATGATTTACACCTACTGAGGAAGAAACAAAATATCCAGTGTTAATGCAAAATAGTTATTTTTACCTTTTTCACTAGCATCATCAGCTTCCATTTTGTAGACTAGTAGAGAAACAAATATAGTAACATAAATAAATTTTGTGATTTTTTCCCAAATGTGTGAGACAAATGTTTTAATGCTTCACTCTTTTTAATTTTATCTTCCAAATTATATTTTTCATCATTTAATTATCCGTGGAATATACAAAAGAAAAATTGGGGGCAAATAGTATGAATCAGTAAGAAGTACTCAAAATAGCTAATTTACAAGACAAGTATAAAGATTTTCAAAAAGCCAAGAAAATTTTAAGAATTTCCTTTTCTTCATATTACCTAGAATTACTACCTGAGAAAAACCAACCTACTGATTTGTGTGTATTTTTAAAGATCTGTTTTGTGGTCAGTTTATATTGCATTTAAATTATTGACAAGTATAATTAGTTAACATTAGTAAAATGGAGTGAGTGATAGAATCACAATTACGTTGTCTCTCCAGGATTGGAGAGAAGTAAACATTTTTTCCTATTCTCTTATTTTTTTACATTCATTATAATGTAAACAAAAAAATATTTCTCCTAATACATGGTAGTTCTGACGGTCACAACCAAAAGCATTCCATATATAAAAGAACTAAAATGAAATATATATAAAGACAGCTGATAACATTTAGAGGTTGGTAAAGTCATTGGACTTCGTTTTGCTTGAGTTTTTGTAAAGCTGGCAGTAATATTTATTGTAATGTGGGTACTTTGTTATGATTCCCTTCTGTAAAGTATACTAGCATCAATTTTCAGAGTCTATTCTTAGGAAGACAATCTATTGTTGATAAGATGCTGTTTCAGAGGAAGTGGGGATTTTGTAACCGCTACTTTATCAATGAGCAGGAGCCACTAAAAGAGAAAGATCTGAAAATGAAATATGAGAAGCTTCAACTAGATCAGCTGAATAAACTGTATTATTGATTTTTAAAGCTGTTTTATTATCATTTTAGTCAGTTTATATGGTATTCTGAAACTCTGTTTTTGCTAATACTATAAAAATTCACTTCAAGAGCATGATAGAAAGTCAGTAATACTTTAAGACTTTTATCACATTAGTAACTTTCTTATGATATAAGAAATTCAATAAAGGACAGAAAAGTCACTGATCCTATAGCTAAATTGCTAATATAATGCAGCACTTACTCTATGTCATGAAATATGCATTTTACTCTGCTATTTTAAAGCTTTCAATTTTTCTTTTCTGGTCCTTTGAGGGACCTTCCTTGTGTTTTTTTTTTTTTTTTTAAACAATAAATACACAATAATGTGCAAAAGTTCACAAATAGTAAAACAGATGGACATTGATTCTTCTAAAGAGAAGAAAAAGGTCATCACAGAACTAATCGTCCTTCTAGGCTTACACAGCAGTGAATTCATATTGCTGTAGAATACTTAAAATGGTAAAGACTAGCAAAACATTGTAAACTAAAGTTGAGACAAGATCATATTTCAAAGTCAGGAAGTATTTTTTAATTGAAGATTAAATGGGGCATTTGAAAATATAGGTTGGAAGTTAGCATTACATAGTTAATGCTCTGAACAGATAGCCATGAGGGAGGTTAAAAATAAACTTTACTTGCATCTTCTCACATCCACAACCTCTGGGACACAGGAAATTCACTTATTAGAGATATGAGTGTCTAACTTAGAAAATGCCAACTGAAGTGACAATTGAGATTTTTTCCATCTCTATAAAATCAGCATCTATCAAGTGCTTCATCTGTGCCAAGGTGTGCACCAGTAATGTGACTTATGCCAATAAGTTTTGTTTTTATTATGTCTTTTCAGTGACTCAAACTCTCAATATACAAGATGTCATAGTGATCCACTCATTCTTTCATCCAGCAAATATTTATGGCATACTTACTGGATACCTTCTACCAGGCACTTTTCATTATGCTTGGGATATAGTGTTGAACAAGACAGATAAGAGAAATGGGATGTGTGGAATATAATAAACTATATTTTCTAAGTTCTAAGAAGCTAGTGTATATAAGTACACTATGTTAGCTGGTGGCAGGATACATGGAGTAGTCAGGGAAGGCTTATCTGAGTAGGTGACATTTGAACAGAGACCTGAAAAATGAAGGAGAACCATTTATAAAATATCTTAAAAGAGAATTACAGGAAACAATGATTTAAACTGTTTAGTAGAAAGACAACTGTGGTTGAGAGAAGAGGAGCCTGGAAGAAGACTGCATGCAGAGAAAAGGCAGTGGCTGGAACATGTGGGGCTTTGTAGGTCACCGCTGCAAGTTTGGGTTTGGCATAGGAAGAAAAGGAAACATATAGCAGGTATTAAGCAAAAGAGTAACATGTTATGTTTAAATAGATTAGACTGAAAGTGTAGGAGCTGAAAAGACATAAGATTTATTCAACAAATACACACACATTTCATACACAGAAAATCCATTTTCATACAGGACTGCCACGAGAGCAGAGACATGCCCCGCATAGGGAGAGTGCTATAGAAAAAGTTTCCATTCTCCACAGAAATACCCTCAATATGCCTACTGTCAAGCTATCTCCTACTCCAGCTAAAAAATACTATGGGGACAAAAGTCAAAGAATATGCCAGGAAAGCATAACAAAAAAAAAAAAAGGATGCTATTCTTTTTTAACATGTAAAGGCTTAATATAAATCAGTTATGATAAAAAATAATCCTTCACAAAATTAGGTAAATGACATAATCGACAAGTTTATATAATTTTAAAATCTTAGAAACAAGTTAAAAATGTTCACTCACACTTATGATTAATGCATGCCAGGAGAAAATCTAGTAAAATATCATTTATACCTTTAAGGATAATGTCTATGATGGTAAGAGTTGGGCTTCACATAGTCTCATATATATTTGGTTGGAATGTTGGTTAACTTAAAGTTTATGCTGGGCGACTTGGCAATGTATTTTAAAATTAAAATGAAATGTACCTTTTGAGTCTGCCATCCCACTTCTATGAATTTAGTCAATAATGTCAACTAAGAATTCTGAACAATGCACTTTAATACTTTATGAAATTTTATGTGTGCATACATTCCTTTAAAAATATAACTACATACTATGTTTTTTAAATACATATTTTTATTTTTTTAAAGATACTTAGATTACACAAATGTTACACAAAAAATACAGGGATTCCCATATGCCCCACTCCCCACACCTCCAATACCCTCCCACATAACAACATCCTTTGTTAGTGTGGCACATTTATTGCAATTGATAAATGCATCCTGGGACATTGCCATTGAGCATGGACCACATTGTAGTTCACATTGTAGTTTACACTCTCTCCCACACAATTCTGCAGGCTATGGGAAGATATATAATAGCATATATCTGTCACTGTAATGCCATTCAGGGCGATTCCCAAGTCCCGAAAAAGCCCCACATTACACCTGTCTTTCCTATGCTTTTGAAAAGTGAAATGTTTAATTACCCAAATAAAGTGGCTATATAACATTAACTTTATTTTAAACTAATAATCATTTTCCTAGCACTTGCTATTAAAATATATAGTTTTTTAAATATTCCTAAGACCTTATTTATAAGGTGATTATTTTAGAGTAGTGTTTCTTGAAAGGCTTTACAAAATTAGACTGTTTGACAGTAAAATGTTTTTGTTTTTTTTTCAAGTAATACAAGATATACTCAAAAGGTAATCATGTAAAACAGTTAAAATATATCTACAGGTATTTGAATTGTCTACTGGAATGCCTGAAATAAAATCTCATTGGCTGCATCATAAAAACATGATGATCCATAACTTCCAGAATCCTAGACAAACCTAAAAGGTAGCTCACATTCCTGTCTACAAAAACTTTGGGACTTAAAATCAAGTATTCTCCTAAAAATTTAAAATGCCTCCAACATAAAATATATTATAATTCTTCTAACTGTAACAATTTACCGAAGAATTCAAAACACTTTCTAAGCTGTGAAATGTATTTAAAATAGGTTCTGTGAAGGAAATGTTTTTGTACATTGAATTAATCATGTACAAGGGGTCCCATAACTCACAATGGTTACATCTTCTCTTCCAAAGTTCATTAATGATTATTCAAATGTTTGTATGTACACATTATCAGTATTTCTTAGGATAACATTTAAAAATGAGAGAACCGCTGACTTTTAAAAGAAGATGAATATGCAAATATTCTCACTGTCCTGATTCTGTGATAATCAGGATAGGCTAAACATTCGCTATATTAGAAACCATGCATGTGTCCCCAGACCTCATTTTCCTCCCTAGGTCTGATTTTTAGAATGCTGGTGATAAACTAAACCTGATTTATTATATGACCATCCTGTATGGGAAAAGACTGTAACTCTAGGTATCTCTGGTCAACCTTAAGAGATATAGCAGGGGGCTATATCTGGTTGGCGTCCATCTCCTATATGGAGGGACCTGGGTTCGATCCCCGGGACCTCCTGGTAAAAATTTAAAAAATATATAGAAGGTGCGTGGGCCGCCAGGCCCTGTGCGCGGGCGCACCACCAGTTCCCGCGAGCCACACAGCAAGATGATGACATAATAGGAGAGTGACACAAGGGAGAGGCAAGATGAGACGCACCGAAAAGCCAGCAACTAAGGTGGCGCGGGCAGGATGCCTCTCTCCTACATCAGAGATTCCAAGGATTGAATCCCAGTGAAGACAGGAGGAGAAGGATGAGAAGAGAGGGCAGAAAATGGACACAGAGTTGCCCAGCGAATGGACACAGAAACAGCAAAAACGGGGGGGGGGGGGAAGGGGTGTAAAAATGGATAAAAGTAAATAAATAAATAAATCCTTAAAAAAGAAAAAAGAAACACGGCAAGGAAGAAAAAAAAAAAAAGAAGATGAATGTTACCCCCATTCAATCTCTAATTTGCCAGTGTCAAGCAGCTAAAAGACCACTGTAAAAAGGACTCCAAAGTCTGGAGCCTGTCTGGAGCCTGCATTCTTTAAAGATGAAATTCAACCTTGACTGGAACTTAGACCCATCTAAGGAGAATATTTTCCTCTTTAAGCCCTTCATTACAGAGTAATTAAATCAAAATCTTTGAAGGAAGAGTCAGGAATCAGTACATTTTTTAAAGCTTCCTCATTGACTCCAATGTGCAGTCAAATTTGAGAATGACAGATCTAAAAGGCAATCCTGTTTTATACAAACACCTCCTAATCTTCAGAAGTCATTGATCATCTGAAGATTAGTATTATTTTTTTCAACATGCAATTTTCATAAAAACAGAGACTCCCTGATGTGATGGTACAATATACAATTGTACACACAGAAAATTGATTACTTGAGTGATTTTTAAAGTCATTTGTTTCTTGTAAGTCAATAACAAGTTACACTACTGTACTTCAAAGGAACAAAATTGCAACAGTAATCTCAGTCTTGGTAATAGTTAAAACTGAGTTATTTTTCAATGCAAACATGAAAATTACAGGATCAAAATATTAAAAACAGAGTCAGAGGTGTAAAGGAATTATCTGCTCTGTCTTGTGTGGGTGCTTCGTTTTGTTTTGTTTTGTTTTGTTTTGTCTTCTTGAATAGCTTATAAAGGTTTCTGCCTTCCTGTTCTTCTCTGGGAATGATCACTAAACACAGAATGTTTTCAACAACTATATTATCAAATTTGAATTGTATTGTCATTCTTACAATCAATACATTCATCCTTTTCACTTTTACGTCTTTTTAAAAATCATTATATACTATTAGTCTTCCACTGACATGTAAAATACTTAATTATCTTCCTTGAATCAAAGTCAGTTATCATGTTAGCCTTTCCAATTTCTTTCTTTCTATTAAATATCTAAAATATGCATTTTATAGTCCATATCTCATTCCTCCAGTTGTCTTTCTTGTCTGACTCTGATCCTTCTTCTTTCTCTGAAGTAAAAGCCATTCTGTACATAATATCTTGATAAGTATCAAAGTGGAGTTAGAAAAAAGGAGTCATTTTTATCTTTTTCAGATCAGTGTAAACGTGTTAGTATTAACTCATTCAGTTAATGGTAGCTGACATCACTCCAAAACAGAGGACTTTTTCTATTGCATATGTGTTTAGACAGACTCTTAACTTCTGGAATTATCCTGTGTGTGTGTGTGTTTGTGTGTGTGTGTGTGTGTGTTAAAGATATAGGAAAGAAGCCTGAGGCTTTCATGAGAGGGAAAAAATGTAATTATAATAGGATGCCCCCATGCAATAACAAATGTGATTGTGAAAAGACAACTCCTAGCTGTCAATAGATATTAAACATGTTGGAAAATATTTTATCCTATCAATAATATCTTTCCTACAATTTGTAATTCACTCCAGCCTAGCCAATTCTAATGCAACTCTTTTACAAACTTCTTGTTTGTTTCCTCCTAGAAATAAAGAGGAATTCTTGCAGAACCACTGCCCCACAACAATAACACTCTGATCATCTTTGCAAAATAGGAACACAGGCACATGTATAGGGGAAATCGAATTTCAATAATATACAGAGTAGAATAATTATGATGTTTTGGGTTGTAAATGATGGAGAAACTAAATTCAATTTGTTATATGCCAGGTTGTTGGCTCCCATACACAGCAAGCTAGGGAGAGAATTAACACCCATGCCTGGTGTGAACAGCTCAAATGACTTCATCAATATTTATCTTTCTCTACCTCACACCTCTATTTCCTTCAGTTTTGGCTTCTCTCTTAAACAGGTTGACACCTCTTGGTGACAGCTTGAACTCCAAACTTTTCTCCGTACCTCAGCAACTACCAGTATCTGAGGGCTTGCTTCTCTCCCATTCACTCAAGCAAAACTTCTAGGAATCAGCATGCATCAACTCTGCTGCAATCATATTACCATCCCTGAGCCAAATCACTCACGGGCTAGATCTGCATCATACAACTCTACCTGGATCCAATATTGCAGTTACCCCATCTCAAGTATGTGGGCTGAGAGTAGGTAAGTAGTCGATTGCCACCGTTTGGTTGCCAAAAGAATGGAAATAGATGCCAGGTAACAGAAAATTTCCACAATATTAAAAAAAAAAGCTTTAATATTATTATGACTCTCATGTATACCACTTAATAGATAGATTGCCTATTATGTGAAAAAATCATATGAGGCAACAAATGTAGACGACAACCCTGATTGACATATGAGAGTAACGTGACCCTTTAAAGGCTTTGCATTAGGAACATAGACTCAGAGAATTGTAATTAGGCTTTCCACTTTTTATAAAAATCATATTTAGATTTTTAAAAATGGAAATAATGAAATATTTTATTTCTTAGGTGGTATTCTGCATTTCTGTGATTCATATTGCTTTTCTTTCTTAAACCTAGATTTGCATGGCTATTAGCCTATAATCGTAACTAATTGCTTTTCTAAACTTGAAAAGAAATATTTATAAATGACTAAGAAATCAAATCCACATGACATCTGTTACTCACAGCTAGACCATTACTCGTTCACTTTTATTGTTCAAAAGCATTTACACTTGATGTAAGGACAATTAACTACACACATCTTGAAAACTATTCAAATAATTAAATATTCTTCACAGCATCATAATACTTTAAAATATTACTGCAGGAAGTTGGCATCACATTGTGAGGGCAATTTTAACAAAGTAGTAAAAAAAGGTGATTTTAAATTTGAAAAAACTGTCCCTCTCAGGTATAAGAATAGGCTGGAAGGAGAAAAATAACCATTTTCTTACTTACAACTTCAATAATTTATTTACTCTCATCTCCTGTTTTGGAGAATGTTTTTAAAGGGATGGTTTCTGTTAAAGCCCCAGTGTTTTGGGGAAACAAGGTTAATAAATAAATTATACCCGCAAATTATATCTGTGTAACTTTTTCATTGTTGGAAGCCGGGTGTTCTGGTGGATAACCAGCATTTCAACCTGGTCTGTAACCTAGATTTCATGACAGAGTGTTGGGAGGGAGGTCTTAAGACACTTATGAAAGTGGTTGTGGGTAGGAGTGGTTTGGGAAAGGTGGTGAAAGCAGGCTTAATAGGGAGGAGATAATTCATCTGGAAAGCATAAAACTGGAAGGATCAAGAGTCCCTTGGTTCATCTCTTGTTTCCAATAAGAATTGGTGTGTGTTCATGCTTCAGTGAAAATCTTTAGAGATAGTGACCCCATAGTATATATACAATCATGACGACAGTATTTTTTTAACAAAGTATTGTCAATTTACCTTGATATTAAATTTAGGAAAGGGTAATTATTACATCATATTCACTTTTGCCTTCATAGACAAAGAGCAGATGCACAGTAAAGTGTTATTCAATGTCTCTTATGATTCAAAAGAACTACTAAAATTTTACCTCATGAGTAAATTTGTTTCATTGCATGTTATTTTAAATCCTTCCTACCCAAACACAATAAATAAACACAATAAAAATGTAAAAGCATAATGTAAAAAAGAAAAAGCACAATTCTAAATTAACTTATTTATTATTTGTAAAAATCATAATCACTCTCACTCAAAATAGATTATTATGGTGGGAGTAATAGAATAAATAAGTTCTCCTATTTAGAAAATCCCAGGTTTTACATTTTTATAATCCCATGGCTCTAATATTACTTAAGTTTACTAAGATGGAATAACTGCTATAGCTGAAAGATGGAATTAGAGAAAAATTATGTATTTCATATAAAGGAAGTTAATCACTGGCCTTACTCACAAAATTTATAGCTAGTTTTCAAACCCATCCACCAAGAATGCATAGGAATTTTACCTCTTTGTTTATTTTTGAAATTGGCTAGTAAATTTCTGATTTTCTTGAGAACAATAAATTGCTTTTAGAAACTTTTTTAAAAAATACTGTGTTTTTAAAAAAATCATTCCATGGATTCACAACCCATTGGAAATCTTCCTTTGGAAGTTGTTACAGAGGCTAGATATGGGTTTTCAACTTTTAAAAATCTTCAGATGTGGGAGTTTTTACATGTGAAATACACAGCTTTCAGCAGCAAATAAAAATAAAAATTTAGTTATATTTACAAACATCTCTTTTTAAGTTCTTTCACTTTAGTAAACATAAGATTATTTTCTCTTATTTTTAAACTCACCTATACCTTAAAAAGAGAGATTTCAGACTTCTTTTTAAAATGTGTAATACTTATCATATTGCTAGCATAAATAGTCCATCATGGAAAACAGTAGTAATTTTGGAACACTTGTCTTTTGGTAGAAGGAAAACAAGTTATCTGACTATATGTCTGAAATTTATTAAATACTTTGCCAAGTATATCTTGTTGTGTTTATTATTTTTATTTTTTGAGATAGTCTCAATTTAAGCCTATGTTCTAACATGGTGCCAGTCAATGCATTTTTTATATGTAAAGGTATTCTATTGAGACAGCAAATTATATGGTCATCCCCAATATGAAAGAATAAAAGAGTGACACATGTGAGATAAATTATCATTAAGTGTCACTAAGAAAAGCCCGGCCAATTACTCTGGCTTGTTTTTGACACATGGCACTGTAGCAATATATTATGGGCCACAACATGGAATACATCCTATTTTTGTCATAGAAAAGTGTAATCAGATATTATCAAAAACCCTGAAAAGAAGCTTAATTTTTAACAAAAAATATCCTTGGTCAGATTGTCAACATTTCTTACAACTTTTTCCAGCTCTTATTTGGTTTCCCACCTAGTCACTCATTCCCTTGAAAGGGTATTATATGGATCCTACCTCGAGACCATGCACTCTTGTATGAAATTATTTATTCCGAATATTTGTATATATATATGAATATGTAAGTATGTATGAAAATATATTTTTCTTAGATTTCCATTTTAATGCTCAATGTTGAGAGTAATTTACTAATTCAAGAGACACAATAATGCTATAGCTCAACATTTCTAGGTCACCATGTGAACTACAGCTTTGCTAAGACAGCAGAAATTCTATTTTTAGATGAGTTTTAGATAAGGATCAATGAGCATGTAGGCAATTTAATACAAACTATTTAGTTATAAACTGCCTGTGTAAACATATGTTTCTTTAATGCTTTCTCTTTAATGTGGGAAAAGTAATTCTATTTGCATTCATCTGTATTAATTGCTGATTTTATTTAGCAACAAATTTTAAGGACTGGGAATATTTTTATTTTTCCCTACTTTCCTCCTTTTCCTAAACTTTTATCTGCATATTCACAAACACAAAAGGAAGATAGCAGGGATACAATGATCCATCCTCGATTGAATATTATACTACTATATCAAGGATAAAGATGGTCCAGAGACATTAATCTTTTGCCCTAGGAAGTTTATTAAAAATTCTAAATCAGGAGCTGATGGCAGCTTAAATAGCTTGTAGTAATTGTCTAGGGAAAATCTTCTAAAATCTTGTTTTGTAGATGTGGTTTAAGAAGAAGCAAAAAATCAAGCAAAGAAAAATAGCATAGGTATAAAATATTTCTGACCCTGCAAATCAAATTTGATAAAGAGAGTTTTTACAGAGTATACAGTATATGCCATAGAATTCTGTTTAGTACTTAAACCCGGAATCTTTTTTTTAATTTAATAATTCTTAAAGATCTGAAGCTAGCTATAAACTGAAAAGAATAAAGTTTAAAGTTTCAGGATTGAAATAGTGGTGCTTTGTCAGACACTTACATATATAGATGGACAGAGTATGCCTCTTGCAAATACCTACTGTGAAAATTGCACATATTGAAATGATTCTGTGAAGACATGGTCTCAGGATTCTTTCATCATGGGGGTAAAAAGACAGAGGCAAGATCCCTACCTATAAATACTTTAATCACTTTAGATATGTTTTGATACTTCAGAAGTACCAAAAGTGTACAATAGGGAAAAATACATGAGATTCTGTGTAGTATATGATAATGTTTCAAGATTAATATAAAACCTAAGGTATTAAAAATTCCAAGAGATTGAAAAAAGGAAAATTCTATAATACTAATTTGCCTTAGTTGCCAGAGCTGCTATGACAAATACTACACAATGGGTTGACTTAAACAACAAATAAGCTTTTGAAAGATAGAGATCCAAAATCAAGATGGCAGCAAGGCTATGCTTTCTCCCAGGGTTGATAGCATTCTGCTGATGTCATTCCTTCTTCATATGGTTATCTCCCCTCTCTGGTTTCTCCTGGTTTCTACTTCTTGTAGCTTACTCTGCTGACTGCTTCTGGATCTCCACTCTTTTTAAACTATCCGGACATATAAATAATTTAAGATCCAATATGATCCAATTTGACCACACCTTAACTAATAATATTTTCAAAAGATTTACAAATTGGTTCACATCCATAGGAAGGTGGATTAAGATTTGAACATATCTTTTCTGTGGTATATGATTCAATTCTCAACAGTCTATTCTTTGGACTCTAAAAGGATCTGTTCTTCCCACAAGCAAAATGCATTCACCCTTTTCCAATATACCAAAAGTCTTATGTCATTTCAGTAACACAGCTCTAAGTCCAAAGTCTCATCAAAATCAGTTATAGGAGTTGGGATCTGAGTAGGCTGGCAGGGCACAATGCTTTTAAAAGAACCTTGGAGGCAGGGCAGAAGCTGTCTGATGGAGCTGCTTTGGGGAACTGCAGACCAGAGGAGTGCTGCATGCAGTGTCAAAGAGGGTGTGGAAATAGAGAGATGAAGAGGCTGAAAGGATAGCCATAAGTTACTCACCCCTGTGGCTGGGAACAGCACCCATACCCTACCTCAATGTGAACAGGACGGTAACTGAAAGGGGAATGGTCTTATTTCTCCATAAGAAGGCAGAGGGTGCAGAGGGCTGAATGTGGTATCTCTTTCACAAGATAAAACAACAGGGCCCTGCTTTGAATTGTGGCTCTAATGGGCTCAGAAACTCTAGGGAGGGGAAATTGAAAGAAACACTTCCATGAAAAGATTCATGGAGACTGCTATCAGCTAGCAGGCCAGGAAAGAGAAGGAAGACAAAGCCTTTTGGAGTCTCTCACCCATATCCCCAGGTCCCTGTGAATCTGGACCATACTAGTAGGTCCCTGGGCCTGTTTTGATAACTTAAACAGGGCAATTTTAAAAGTTTTAAAAAAAGTACAACCAAAAATCAAATATGATCAATGAAATGAAGTCACAAGAGAAAAAAGGTGATAATCAGCATAAACTCACCACCATATTCAGAGGTCTAGATATCAGCAAAAAATTACAAGCTGTACTAAGAAACAGGAAGGTATAGCACACCTGAAGGAACAAATAGAAAATCCTGATGAAACACAGGAGTCAGAATAACTAATTAAAGATGTCACACAAATCTCATATCAAATAAAGGATGTGAAGGAAAATATGGCTAAAGAGATAAAGGATATTAATAAGAAGCTAGGTGAGCACAAAGAACAATTTGAAAGCTTGCAAAGAAAAATAACAGAGCTTATGGGAATTAAAGACACGACAGAAGAGATAAAAATACATTAGAGGCATATAACAGCAGATTTTTAACTGGCTGAGGACAGAATAAGCAAATTAGAAGACAGATCGTGTGAACTTGAAAAGACAGAAGAACAGAAAGAGAAATAAATAGAAAAAAGTGAACAGTTTCTCAGGGAATTAAATGACAGGGTGAAATACACAAATATACATATTATAGGTATCCCACAAGGAGAAAAGAGCAGAAAAGGAGCAGGAAGAATATTGGAGGAATTGTGGCTGAAAATTTCCCAAAACTTATGAAAGACATAAATATCAATATCCAGGAAGGACAACATACCCCAAACAGAATAAACCCAAATAGACCTATGCTGAGGCTACTACTGTGCAGGATGTCAAACTCCAGCGATATAGAGAAGATTCTGAAAGTACCTAAAGAAAGCAATTCATCACATACAAGAGAAGCTCAATAAGGCTGAGTGCCAATCTCTTATCAGAAACCATGGAGGTGAGGAGACAGTGGTATATTTAAAATACTGAAAGAGTAAAATTGCCAGGTAAGAATTCTTTACTTGCAAAAACTTTCCTTCAAAACTGAGAGTGCGTTTAAAGTCTCCACAAACAAAAAAAACTGAGAGAATTTGTCACCAAGAGACAAGATTTACAAGAGATACTAAAGGGAGTTCTGCAGCCTAAAAGGAAAAAGACAGAGGAGAGAGGCTTGGAAAAGAGTGGAGAATAAAAATTATTAGTAATGGTAAGTAAAAAGGTAAAAAGAGAAGCAATGATAAGATATGACAATGGAAAACCAAAAGATAAAATGTATAAAGTAAGTAATGCCTCTACAGCTGGGGTTTTTAAACTTTTTTATTCCATGGACCCCTTTACCAGTCATGTGAAAACCAGGAACCCTTTACTAAGTCCACACTATACTGGGTATTATTTAATAAATATATCATACCCACACCAACACATCCCCACAAGAATAATGTTATCGTTGTTGTTGTTTTAAATTTTAATTCAAGCTCACCAACCCCTGGTTAAGAACCCCTGCTCTAGAGTAACATTGAACATCAATGAATTCAACTCGCTAATCAAAAGAAACAGAATGAGAGAATGGATTAAAAAATATGAGTCAGCTTTATGCTTTCTACATGAGACTCACATTAGACAGAAGGACATAAAAAGGCTGAAAGTGAAAGGTTGAAAAAAGATATTCAACACAAATATAACCAAAAAAGAGCTGGAGTAGTGATACTAATATCATAAAAAATAGATTTTAAATGCAAAACTGTTATAACAATGAAGAAGGCCATTGTATATTAATAAAGGGAGTAATTCACCAAGAAGAAATAGGAATAATAAATATTTATGCAACTAACCTGGGTGCCCTAAAATACTGGAGGCACACAGTGGCAAAACTGAAAGGAGAAACAGACATCTCACCAATAATAGTTGGAGACTTCAATCCACCATTCACATCATTGGATAGAACAACTGGACAAAGGATAAATAAGGAAACAGTGAGTTTGATTAATATGATAAATGACCTGGATTTAACAGACATTTACAGAGCATTACAACCCCAAATTAGCAGGATATACAGTCTTCCAAGTGCTGATATATATTTCTAGGATAGACCATATGTTGGGTGGCAAAACAAGTCTCAAAAAAATTTAAAAGACTGAAATTATACAAAGTACTTTCTCTGGTCATAATGGAATGTAGTTGGAAATCAACAACAGGCAGAAAGGGGGAAATTTTAAAAATATATGGTGATTAAACTACACATTCTTAAATAATCAGTGAACCAAAGAAGAAGTAACAAGAGAAATCAGTAAATATCTTGAGACAAATGAACTCAAGAACATAACAAAACTTATTGGATACAGCAAAGACAGTGCTGAAAGGGATACTTATAGCCCTCACTGCTCACATTAAGAAAGAAGAAGGAACTAAAATCAAAGACCTAATGGCATACCTGGAGGAACTGGAAAAAAAGAGCAAACTAATCCCAAAGTAATCAGAAGTAAAGAAATAACAAAGATGAGAGCAGAAATAAATGAGATTGAGAACAAGAAAGTAATAGAATTAATGAAACCAAAGTTGGTTCTTTGGGAAGATAAAAAAAATTGACAAACCATTAGCTAGACTGAAAAAGGAAAAAAGAGAAGATGCAAATAAATAAAATCAGAAATGATTAGAGTGATGTTACTACTGATCAAACTGATATAAAAGATATCATAAGATGATACTATGAATAACTGTGCATCAACAAACTAGACAAAATAGATGAAATAGGAAATTCCTAGAAACACCAGAACAACCAACACTGACCC
The DNA here is from genome assembly GCA_026826555.1 of Tolypeutes matacus. Taxonomy (NCBI): domain Eukaryota; kingdom Metazoa; phylum Chordata; class Mammalia; order Cingulata; family Chlamyphoridae; genus Tolypeutes; species Tolypeutes matacus. The sequence continues at coordinate 5,015,221 of JAKSZT010054416.1, read as the reverse complement.
TAGAAGAAATAGAAGACCTCAACAAACAAATCAAAAGTAAACAGACTGAAACAATCAACAAACCTCCTCCCTGAAATGAAAAGTCCAGGACCAGAGGCTTCACAGTTGAATTCTACCAATCATCCAAAGAAGATTTGATACCAATCTTGCACAAACTCTTCCAAAAAACTAATTAGGAGGAAATGCTATCAACTCATTCTATGAAGCCAACATCACCCTAATACCAAAGATACTACAAAATAACATATAAAATATAAAGATACAACAAAAAAGAAAATTACAGACCAATTTCTTAATGAATATAGATGCAAAAAAATCCTCAGCAAAATACTTGCTAATTGAATCAAAAGCACAATAAAAGAATTATATGTTACAATCAAGTGGGATTTATCCCAGGGATGCAAGGGTGGTTCAACACAAGAAAATCAAACAGTGTACTACATCACATTAATAAATTGAAGAAGAAAAATCACATGATCATCTAGATTTATGCAGAAAAGGCATTTGACAAAAGACAGCATCCTTTCTTGATAAAAACACTCTGAAATATAGGAATAGAAGGAAACTTTTTCAAAATGATAAAGTGCATATATGGAAAACCCACAACTAACACTAACATTGTACTCAACAGGGAACACTGAAAGCATTCCCATAGAGATTGGGAAACAGAAAAGAAAAAAAAAAAAATGTCCACTGTCACCACTAGTATTCAATATTGTGCTAGAAGTTCTAGTGAGAGGAATTAAGCAAGAAAAAGAAATAAAATGCACACAAATAGAAAAGCAAGAAGAAATACTTTCACTATTCACTGACTATATGATCCTATAACTAGAAAATTCCAAAAAAATCTACACCAAAGCTACTAGAACTAATAGACAAGTTCAGCAAAGTGGTAGAATACAAGATTAATACAAAAAACTCAGTATTGATTCTATATACTAGCAATGAACAATTTGAGGAGGAACACAGGAAAAAAATCATTTGCAATAGTGACTAAAAAAATCAAATATTAAGGAACAAATTTAACCAAGGACATAAAGGCTCTGTATTTAGAAAACTACAAAAATTTTTACTGAAAGAAGTCAAAGAAGAGCTAAATAAATGAAAGGACATTCCATGTTCATGGATTGGAAGACTAAATATCATTAAGATGTCAATTCTACCCAAATTAATTTACAGATTCAACACAATCCCAATAAAAATCTCAGCAGCCTGTTTTGCAGAATTAGAAAAGCCAATCATTAAATTTATCTGGAAGGGTAAGGGTCCCCAAATAGCCAAAAATATCTTTAAAAAGTAGAACAAAGTTGAAGGATTCAAATTTACCAACTTCAAAGCATATTCCTTAGCTACAGGGGTAAAAACCGGCATGGTACTGGCACAAAGATAAACAGATTGACAAATGGAATCAAACTGAGAGTTCAGAAGTAGACCCTCACATCTTGGCCAAATGATTTTTGACAGGGCTGTCAAACCTAACCAGCTGATTAGGAACCATTTATTCAACAAATGGTGCTATGTCTCTCCATGTCTGAATTTCATTCTGTAATAAAATTGAGACCCACCCTGATTGGGCTGGGCCACACCTTAAGTATCTTCATCAAAAGTTCCTACTAATGGCTTTAGAACCACAGGAATTGATTACATTTAACATGTTTTTCTGGGACACATACAGCTTCAAACTACTCCACTCCACACTCTGGACCACCAAAAGGCAAAGTACAAAATGCATTCATTCAATCACAACATTCTGAAAGCCTGAAATCATTTCAGAAGCAATGTTTAGTACAAAGCCTCATCAAAATCAGGCATGAGTGTGGTCTTTCCTGGTGCATAATTTCCCAACTATCTGTGGACCTGTGAAACCTGGAGAGCAAGGCATCTGATTGCTATGTACAATGGAAGAACAGAAAAAAAGTAGGCAATGGTGATTGTATACAAAATTAAACTGGGTTATAAGAGGGGTGAAACTGAGAAATCTTATGTACCATGACCTCCATCCGCAATACATTATTTGGAATGTCTTTCTGTTGTAAGAGGAAGAATTAAATTGAAAATTACATTGGAGTAGAAGGCTTGGAAAGATTAGAAAAATTTGAAATACTTCTCAGGGAGAGAGTCAATATGAGGATTGTTAGATAAAAGTTAAGAGCTAGGAGAGATTTAATATCATCTCATAATGGATACATGTCACATATTTCCATAAGCATTTCCAGCAGTATAAAGCTGAATAAGAGCAAGAAAGGGACTGAAGACACAGGTAGGGAGGGTATTGGTTGAGGGCGTGCATTTTTTGCCTAAATTTTTATTCCTTACATTTCTACTTTATAGCACTTACATCTAACTATTTTGTTTACAATGAACATAATGACATCAAAATTTCTCTCTCTCTAGTCTTCTTAGATGATGGATAAAAATCAAAAGAATAAAAGTAGTATCATTATTGTAGAAATTTTGTTTAAGCTTTTCATAGTCTTGTGTCACTTAGCTTTTAGGAGCTGTAGAGAATATTTTTCTACTCTAATGATAATAAAAGGTCAAATAATTTGCAAAATCTTAACTTCCTTGAGCCCATCAGTGATGTAATATCACAAGAAAACCAAATTAACTGAACTCCAAAGGGTGGCAAACACTTCCAATAAGTGTTTCATTCTTGAACTTCTTTCATTCTTGGAAGAACATGAGAAATGAGTTGTTTACCATATAAGAGGGTAAGAAGAAATTAGGTAAGAAGAAATGTTAACCAATTCTTAAAGGCCAAGTATGGGACAGAACACAGTTTGAAAACTCTGGGAGCTCCAAACACAAGGTGAATTTATAGCATCCAAGGGGTGCTCTCTAGAAGGACTGGGGACAGAGCAGGAAATCAAAGAGAACACATCTTCACAATAAAGAATACAAAAGATGATGGGCTACTACTTGACAAAGGCATATAATCATGCCCACTTCCCTGAGCGCCTTCTCTCAGAGGAGCAAAAACCTTAGGCCATTTGTGAGGGACCACAAACCCTCGAGACTCAAGAGCCCAGGCAAAAATCCATTGCCTCTGGGGAGATGGTATGGGTAAAAGGAAAATATGTCTCAATCTAGGAGAAAAATAAGAAACATACTCACTAAAAGTATACAAGTAAAATTCTATTGTAGAGTAGAAGGATTGTCAGATTTAGCAAATAAGTAGACAGAAATGCCCAGATGAATTTGGATTTCAGATACTGTTTTTTTAGTATGAGTATATTCTTACATTGCATGAACAATATATTGCATGGGATATAATTGTATGGACAGTTTATTCCATGGAACATAACTATATTGAAAATATTCGTTGTTTATCAGAAATTCAAATTTTAACCAGGCACCCTGAGTTTCATATGATCAACATAGGTAGAAGCAAAAGACCTCTACCACTGGCAGAGGAGCAGGATATCCCTTGTGTCAAAATTCTTTCTGTTCTACATTCAAAATACATCTAGAACGTGGCAAAGTTTTAGCAGCTAATTTGCCACCAATCTGGTACAATAATCTCATCTGGATTATTGTAATAGTCCTTTAACTAGTGTCACTGTTTACTTGCTCACATGCAATCAATTCTCAACACAACAGCCAGAGTGTTCCTAATAAAATTTAAGTCATATCATGTTGTCCTCAGCTCAAAACCCTACAATGGTTTCCAATATCACTCAGATAAAAACCAGAGATCTTGCAAATGCCTATGAGGCCGTAAAAGATCTAGCTCTTCTCTGACCTCCAGCAACAGACCTGCTTGATGTTTTTCGAATGTTCCAGACATATTCCTGTGCCAAGGACTTTGTGCTTACTTATCTCCCTGCCTGGAAGGCTCTTCTCCCAGCTAGCTACAGATGAATCTCCCTGTCTTTTTTTTTTTTTTCCCCTCAAACAGCACATGTTAAGCTAAGTGAGGTTTTGTAGCTGTGTGAACTAAAATTGCATCACGCCATTTCTATCAATCACTCCCTACCCTCATCATGGTTTATTTTCCACCACCCAATACATCATATATTCCACTTATTTCAATTGTTTTCAATTGCTGTCTCCCCTTACAGGAGAGACACATGCTTATTTTATTTATGACTATATCTCCAATGCCTGGAAGAGTTCCTGAAAACATAATTGAATCTCAATAATACATGGAATAAATCAATGAATGAACAACTGAGTGAATTAAAGCATAATGGTGAGCAAGTGTTGCCATCAAAATAGAAATGCAGAATTTTGGAATATATAATAATACTATATCAGAGATAATGAAAACATGGTAATTTATATGCTGTTCCTTCAGAATATGCATTACATGAAAGTGTAACATACTGAATCCTTAGGGTGCTGCAGTAACCCTCATCTTCACACTAAATTTCCACATTGATGTAAAGAGCTGCATCAGATGAGACACACTGTAGCCTTTTAATACCAACATTTATCATGCTAAAATATATGCATGGCCTCTAACTTCTGTGGAATAGCCTACAATGTGGAATAGGAGTGATCCCTAAGCAGAGCTTAAAATAAGCAAATAGGTCAAATGTTCAACTTACCCGCAATATTTTTAATTGCTTGACATAGCTCTTAAGATGAATATTCAGGCCCTATCAAACTATCATGACATTAAACTTTAAATGAGTGGAATACCAGGAGCCCCATGTGTTTCCTCTTTTTTACTGCTCCAAGTAAAATGAACGCTTTGACTTTTTTTCATCATGAAAATGTCTCTAAAGAGCCAATGGTTTAAATGCAAAGGTTTTCCCTTAAGGAAAAGGTTCAAGGTTTCATCTTTCCAAAAATAAAATATTACTTTTTCACATGAAACTTTTGTCTATTTTATTGCCAGAGTTAAAAATACGTCTTGGAACTTCTTTAATATAGTCCTATTCATCAAACTGATTCTTTCTTGCTCTGGGTTACTTCTCATTGATATTCCCTTTGGTTTCTAGAAATTTCTAAATAAGCGTTTCCTACAACTACATGGCACACATTATTTAGCAAAATATTTCCTTTCATTTGTATTCATTATTTGTGTTCATGACTTTATCATTGTTCAGCATTATAATAACCATAAAAGAGTGGTTTATATTGCCAAAGATAAGGAGATCAAAGTGTTTCTTTTACAAATCTGCATGTTTTCTTATTATAATCTGTTGAAGAAAGGAACTTCATTAAACACAAAATATGACTATTTATTTTAGTATTTTATGAGTGTGTGAACAACAACTTCCACCTCTCTTTTGTTTGGTTATTTCTTTTGATTTTTAAAATCCATGTTTCCTTTACCTTCAGTCTAGTGTTTTGTATTGTTGGAAGAGTAATGATATAATGATGATAGCAGTACATGCCTATTCTACATAGAGAATGTTTAAATCTTATATAAATTAAGACCAAAGTAGTGTGGGAATTTATATCACGGCTACAGAAATTTCTTTTCTTTTTCCCTCTTTTCTTTCTTCTTTTTGAGAATGTACATAAATATTTTGAATTCTACCCAGTTACAAAATGTAAAAATACTCTACTCCTGCATTTCTCTCTATGGGTGAAACATTTTAAATTATTAAAAATATAAACAATCCAAACAACAAGCAAACAAACAAAAAAACCAACTCAAGGGAGCTGATGTGGCTCAGGGGTTGAGTGCTGGTTTCCCACATACAAGGTCCAGGGTTCAATCCCTAGCCCCAGTACCTCAGGAAAAAAAAAAAAA
>JAKSZT010054416.1:4952158-5009414 GCA_026826555.1 Tolypeutes matacus | reverse complement strand
ATATATATATATATATATATATATATATATAATCTATACTATTTACTATTAAACATAACTAGTACTAAATTTCAGAAAGATAATTTGTTCATCTTTCATCTCCTATTGTTTATTTTACTTTCTAAAATTCAATTATATAAATATTCTTATGCAATGACATTATTGTTTATCTTAAATTGGGAGTAGGTATATTTCTATTTAAATATATTTAAAACCTAAAACACCATTTTTACAGTTCTGGAAATCCCTGTCTTAAAATAGTCTCTATTGTAAATATCCTTGGCTTATTGGTCATTGCCACATCTCACGTGCCTCTTCCCTTTTCTTCTTTGTTCCCTTCCACACTTCCCAGACTACCATAGTCTATTGATCTGACCACAGAAAATATTAAGAGAAGAAAACAAGTATTAGAATTTTTGTTTACCTTATAAATTCAGAGTTGAAAGAATGGAAGAGACTTGAATACTAATAGAAGAAATGATATCCCACAAAAAAATAATCAATCTTAATGGAGATAATTTCAGGAACTAACTTAAGGAAACAACTACCTATAGATACAATCATTATAAATTAAAATATATATTCCCCTTTTCACTTTAATGTTTAGGATTATCAAGGGCACTATTCATATGTTGGTGTGTAATAGTTAAAACACACTACAGTCTTCCCAAAATGTAGTGAAGAGAATAGCTCTTAATAAACAGAAAATTCAAGCATGATACCAAGCAAAAAGCGAGCTCTTCTTTTCCTGGGTTTCAGAAAAAGAGTTTTATTGGTTGCATAAGCAATGGATCACAGTGGCCTTGTGGCCCCAAACTGCCTCCTGGATCTGCAGAAATTCTAGTATTTATAACACCAGGATGCTAATGAGTAATTGGGTTGGACTTTGCATGGGCTCTTTAAGTAATAAACATTAAGGGGTGGAGCCAGGATGGGAGTAGTTACAAAGTTACAAGGTTACAACCATTATCAGAGATCAAGTCATCTGGGAGAGGGGGATAACTAAAACAAAGCTCAGCTACAAGGTTTTTTCATATGGATGTCAAACAGAGAAAGGTGGAGTAGTTACCTTTCAATAGAAATGCTCATATACAAAGGTAGGATCCATCTGGAGTAATTATGACAATGGCAGGTTTTTAGTTGGAATTGGACACATAAAAAGGGTGAAGTCAGTCTAGCCATTTCCAGTAATTTCAGATATTAACCCTTTCAGCATCTATATAATGTTTCAGTAATCATAATTATTTGTTAATTCTTAATCTTCGGTTACAATCATATGGAAGGATAGTGACTTTGAACTATGAAATACAGGACTTAAACTGGGTAAGAAGAGGGTACTGGAAGGGAGTGCAATTTATAATAATTCCTAAACATTCTTTAAAGTTTAACCTATTGAGGAAGATTAGTGTAAAGAATATGGCCATGAAATTCCACCCGGAAACCTCCCGAGGGAAGGCTGCTACTAAGAACAAGGACGGAAAGACCCCCTGAGACTCTCGCCATGAGGTCCCATTTGGAACTCTTTCTGAGGTCAAGTGGAAGCCTGGAAAACTCCAAATAGGCCTTTGCACTGGTTCTAGATAACTCCAAACAAAAGGCCTCATCATTGGTCTCCTGAGACCTAACAAAGGGGGACCAAAAGGCAACCAATTAGAACAGCAAACAGATGGGGCCCCTCCCACACATTAGGAAAGGGGAGGGAGGACGAAAGGCTTTGAAAACCTGGGGCCCCATGTGTGTGTCTCACCTTGTAGCACACCTGCACCCATGTCCAAGGTTGTGTGCTATTTTTCTTTTCTTGTTTCTTAATAAACTCTTTACTCCCTTGCCTACACCATAGCATGTCCTTAAATTCTTTTATGCGACATAGCCAAGAACCTAGAAACCCAGAACCCAGAGCCTTCCACTAACACTATCATCAGGAAGATCCCTGCTTCTTCCCTTTTATATTTCATTACCTTCTGATCCTACGATTCAGAATTCAGGCCGTTTGCTATATTAAAATTTATAGGCATTAAAGTGTTAAGTTGCAAACTAAACAAGTTTAATAATATTATCCACATTGAAATATATATTGTGAATTAGAAATCATCAACTCAATATTGAATTTTTAGAAAACAATGCTTTTGTAAATTTGAAGCCTGCCAATATTATTATGTGGGTCATCAGTCATTTTTAAAGCAATGTAAAGTTTAAAATGTTTTGGCAAAATTTTTGTCTCTAACAGATCTGAATTCATAAAGACTTTCCAAAGGTGATTTAATTATTCCAAACCATGAAAAGATCTGCCAATATTTACCAATGGGATTTTAAAGCTGAACAGTATTGCTTCTGCTCTGTGATTTTGAAAGCTTAATTGACTGCTATGGGGACACATTTTAAGTTAGTTGATTGATGTGAGAACTTTCTGGAATAAAAAGGTTTTCTATTTAGACCATAAATTATATAAATTTGACCCTTTATACAGCCAATAAAATTATTTTTTTCAATACAAGAATACATCTTAAAATAATTTAGAACATTTGAATATATATTTAAATAAAATAAATTACTACTTACTGAATATCTACTTGAGGGGAGGGAGAGATGACTGATTAGGCAAAATATGAGGAGAGTAAAATATTATCTTCACTTAAAAGACAGACATAGTAGAGAAGAAGAAAGATTTAGGAGTTAACAAGGCCGCAAGAAAACTAAGGATTGAGCATGTCTCCAAAGTTTAGTCATCTGATTATTGTTTTCAGATTTTATCATGTAACCTAATAATTGCATTATTATTAAACTAATATTTCTGTTTGAATCTACTAAGGCTTATAATTGCTACTGAGCAAAAGTGGGTTCTTTTCTCCCAATGTGTCTTTAAAGCCAATTCCTGAGACACTGGGATTTCAAAGAGAGAAAGAGTTTTATTGGTTGTGCAAGCAATGGAGCACAGTAACTTCATGACCCAAAATTGCCTCCCTGATCTGCAGATATTCTAGTAATTGAGGTGGAGCTGAATATAGAGTCCCTTATTATTAAACATTAAGGGACTGAACAGGATTGATAGGCCTGGGGTAGCAAACCAAGGCCAGTTACAAGGATTTAGCATAGGGGTGTACAGATCAAAGGTCAGTTACAGGGAAGCGGCTGTGGGTCAATCAGTAGGGCTCCCGTTTACCATATGGGAGGCCCCGGGTTCGGTTCCTGGGGCCTCCTGGTGAAGGCAAGCCCGCCCGCACGGCGTGGTTAGCTGACCCAGCGAGCACAAGCAGCAAGGGGGGGATAAATGAATAAATAAATAAAATCTTTAAAAAAAAAAAAAAAGGTCAGTTACAAGGTCTTTCAGATAGATAATAAGCAGAGGTACGTGGAGTGGTTCCCATCCCAATAGTAAATTATACACAAGGGTGAGTCCAATCCAAAATTATCATCACAATAGTAAGCATACACAGGGTGAGGTTAAATCTAGAGTAACCCACCATAAACAGGGACCACTCTAGCCAGCTTCAGTAATTGCAGGTATTAACCTTTTGCTGTTTTTTAACATAAAGGCATCTATATAATCATTTAGTAAGCATAATTATTTGTTAATTCTTAATCCTCAGTTACAACAGTTACATAATCTCTATCTAATTTAGCTCCATCCTACAAACTGTTATTTTTGAAATCAGATTGAAGGTGCTAGTTTTAATTTTGAGTACTTATCGTGTTTTTTCTGTACCAACTAAAATCACCTTGTTTGCCTACTACTGCACACATGCCATATATTAGGAGACACTGTAGAATCCTGTCTATAAAACTGAAGGAGATAGCATCCAGCACATAGAATTAGAATTTCATTGCATAGCATAGGAATTGTTCCACAGGACAGCTTGAGATTTTAAAAAGCTCTTGCTTATACTGAACAGAAATCTGCCTCTTGATAATGCCTATTGGCAACTCCAGATAAGAATTGGGTTGAATTCTCTTTTGGAAATGATAATAGCTAAGAGTCTGGTGACTATGAATTCCTAGGGATTAAAGTAAATTTCACCTTAGATAATTACTGTTAATTTTTAATAAATTCATATTGATTCATAGTGATGACTGCTTTTATTGTTTTTCTTAAATCATAAGCTTATTTACATATTTTTTGTGTGTGTTTTACTTATGTAGATTAAGCCAAGGAAGGAGAATGATTCAGATTCTAGAGTCAGAAAGAGAAAATCAAAGTACAAAAAGAGGAATCTTGAATAAAGCAAATCAGAAGCAAAGTGATTAAGAATGGAAGATACAGATATATTGGTAATGTGAGCACTGTCCCCCAAGGATATTTTGTCTAGTTTATCAATTCTCTAACCTTCTTTCTTATAATGGGGATCTGGAAAAAAAATTTTTTCCACCTGGCTATCTTCTGGGTTGTTTGCAATTCTATTTTATTTTCACAAACTCAGTAGTTTTACATTCTACATCTACTGATTCTACAATTTCAAATTTAAGTAGTCTTGATATTTCCAAGTATAATTTTTTTGGATGAGGAGACTAAATTTCATCTGTAGAAGTCTCCTGCCCCACTCCAGCCAAACTTGGTAGTTTTGAATTTAGTTTACTAGGAAAAGAGAAGAATCACTAGAAAAAATAAAAACAAAGATCATATAGAGATAAGTAAAATAGAGCTAGTAATACCTAAATATTATATTTATTTAAATTCTTCTGGCTGAAAACATTCACATGTATCAGTAGATAGATAAACATGCCTACTTTTGCTAGGGTACTCTATAGATTGTAAGGTATAATTAACCTCAGTGGATCAATATATGTCTGTGTTCATTATATACAATTTTCCAGAAGAGGAAAAATATATGCATGTGTATTTTTTCAAACCATGGTAAATTATAAATTTTTCCTATTGTAATTTCCTATTCAATCTCTATCCATACACTCAATTAGCAGACATGGAATCTTGATTTTAATAAGATGACAGATGTCAAGGACAATGTTTTGATCAAACTTCCTGGTTATAATGGCACTTGAGTCAAGCAGAACTACCCTCAAAATTACTTTAGTAAAGAAAAATTATATTAATTCATCTTAGGAAATCTCTGAATTTATGAGAGTTAATATGCTCGGCAATCTTGATAGCCATGTTATATGACTGCTTTTATTACTTATGATGACTTTCAAAAAAGTACTTCAGGATTCACAAATCTCAATGAAGTTATTTAGTAGTTTTTACCCTATTACATAAGAATTATAATCACCTAGTATCATCTGTCAAATTAACATAGGAAAATTATTACAATTGCTTAAATAGGCTATTCCAAAATAAAAGTTTCCTATTGTCTATATTAAAACATCCTGTTTGCAAATTGACTCTCTGTATAGGTGTTAGAAAAAAACAGCACTCACTGGGACACAGAGACTGACAATTGCAGGCAAAGAGTATATTGGGAAGCTTTCCCAACGGTGGGGGTCTGAAGAGAGGCTTCAGCCCATCCCCAGAGGGTGCTGGATATGGCTCTATACAGTACATCAATAGTCAGGGAAACTGAGTACAGCCTTGGGCTAAATGGCCAGGGAGAAGAGGGTTAGAAGGTCTTGGAATGTGGGAGGGGTTGGTGGTGCTTGGGCCTGGAGGGGGTGATGGCCCTTATCTGCTCCATTTTGTTTATTCTTGGGAGGGGATGAGCTGCCTCTGGGAACATGAGCACTTAGGCAGGTCTTATGACTTATTAATCATTGCAAACTTGGTAAGGGGGAACCTCTACCAATAGGAAAAAGAATTGTTCTCATCACACAGTCTCATCCACACCACCATGTTTTCCTACTTTTCTGAGAAAAGGAAAGAGAAATTCAGAGAAAATAGAAGCCATTAGGTAGGTGAAAGCTTCTTTTGATGGGTTTATTTTACTAACATATCCATATCCTTACATTCTTAACCTCTTTGCTTCTGGTTTGCAGTTTGTTTTGTTTTTTTTTTGTTTGTTTGTTTATTTTTAAGATAGGCAAGGTAGTAAAGAGTTTATTAAGAAACAAGAAAACTAGAAGTCAGATAAGTAACCCAAGACTTGGGTTGCAGGTATGTTACAGGGTAAGACCGCACCTGGTTTGCGCTTTTAAAGGCTCCTCTCTATGTACTTTGGATCCCATTTCCTTTTTCTGCCAGTAGCATCTTATTCATTCTCCTTCCTCAGCTTAATCTACATATTTAAAAACATAAACAAAAATAAAAATAAAGCAAAACAAACATCAAATTACTTCATCTCTCATTCTGTTAGGACATGAATTTCCCAAGGGCCTTGAAAATACAGACAAACAATAGTTGTCTATTTAATGAACAAATAAGTGTTTCACTTAAGGTAAGCTGTTATCTTAATAATTTCCAACGTGAAAGTTTAGAATGAGTTATACTTACGTGGCTAAATGGGAGTAGCCACTACACTCTCTGCCCCACAAACATATCCTTTTTCCCAGGCATATGAAAGTATATATATAAGCTATTGATAAAAATGTGATTAGTAATAGTAGTAACACAAATGCAATTGAATAGGAACAAAAATATCTTATATATGTACAATTACTCATGTCCCTTCTATTTCTTGCAGTTATGGAGAATATAAAAGAATAAGTTAATTTTAAATATTAATACAACCATGGAACTTAGAGAAAAATCTCTTTTCTGATGGAGATAAAATTGTTTATATAGGGAAAAATCACAAAACTGAAGATATTTTATGAACTATATTTAAACATTGTATGCTTTACAATGATGTATTTACAACTGTAATTTTATTTCTTCTTTTTACTGATGTATCATTGACATAAAATAAAATAATACAGATTTAAATACATTTTGAAGAATTTCAACACATGTCTATACCTATATAACTACCAACACCTAAATATAACACAGAAATTTCTATCACCCCAGAAAGTTTTCACATTTCCAACCAATTCCTTGTTCCAGCCCCTCTCCCAATAAAATGTTTCTTATTTCTAGTGTTATAAATGGGTTTTGGCTGTTCTTGTACTTCATATTAATGGAATTAAATATTATGTACTCTCGTGTCTGGCTCCTTCTGTTCAACATGTTTTTGAGATTCAATCATGTTGCCATTGCATGTCTTAGTAGTTTATTTTCTTGCTGAGTTGCGTGCCATTGTATGAATATAACACAATATTTTACCACAATATTTTTATATACTCTCTTATTGATAGACATATAGGTTGTTTCTAGTTTGGACTATTGTGAATAAAGTTGATGTTAGGATTCTTCTATGAATCTCTTTGCGGACTTACATTTTTGGTAAATATATCAGTAAATGTATCTGAGTGGAATTGCTTGGTCATAGGGTAGATATGTTATTTTTTAAATTTAAAAAATTTTATTGAAATATATCATACATACATGAACATGCATAAACAATAAATGTATAGCAAAAGTTGCAAACTTACAAAACAAACATGCATAATATACAGGGCTCCCAAACATCACCCTGCTACCAACACCTTGCATTGTTGGAACATTTGTTACAAATGATGAAAGAGCATCACCAAAATATTACTACTAACTATAGTCCATATCTGACATTTGTGTATTTTCCCCCAACCCACCCTGCTATTAATACCCCATATTAGTATTATGTATTTGTTATAGTCCATGAGAGAATATTCTCATACTTGTTAACCAACATCCACTAAAGATTCACTGTGTTAAACAGTCCCATGCCTTGTACAATCCATAGATATATTGGGTTTATTGGGAACTGCCAAAAACTATTCCAAAGAGATGATACCACTTTATCTACCCACCATCACTGTATGAAGTTCAGTTGCTTCATATACATACCAGCATTTGATGTTGTCACTGTTATGTTTTTATCCAGTAAATTTTCATATTTTAATTCGGATTTACCTAAAAAAGATAATGTTGAGCTCATTTAATATGAAGTGTCATTTAAAGTTTTGACTATTTTTAATTGGATTGTTTGTCTTTGTATTATTTATTTGTAATTCTTTATATAGTCTCCGTGCATGTCCTTTGTCAGATACAATCTTTTCTGCTTTTAGCTGTCTACTCATTTTCCTAATGTGACAATTTTACAATTTTTATTTTTATAAAGTCCAATTTATCATTCTGTGCTCTGCTAAATTTTTTTTTGTCTATGCTAGATTACTATTGACTTCTTTTTTTATTTAAAAAAAATTTATTGTGTATAGCATTCATACATGAAGATAAATAATAAGTGTAGAGTAAATGTTGTGAACTTACAAAACAAACATGTATTACGTACAGGTTTCTTTTAATCTATTGGTCTAGAAATTTACTGTTCTAAGTGTTATGTTTCAGTCTATAATCTATCTCAAATTAATTTTGTACATGTGGTGAAAAAGTGGTTGAAGTTACTTGTTTTTCCATATAAATAGCTAGCTTTTCCCTAACTTTTGTTTAAAAAGACTTTCTTTACCCTATTGGATTGATTTTGTTGACTGAAAATCCATTGACCATAAAAGTGTGGGTCTGTTTTAGACATTATTCTCTTCAATTGATTTATCCTTGGGCAAATATGATATTTTGATTACTGTAGGTTTATATAATAAGTCTTGATATCTGGTAATTTTTGTTCTCCCACTTTGTTCTTCCAAGAATTTTGGGCTATTCTAGATCCCTTACATTTCTATATACATTTTATAATCAGCTTGTATATTTTATTCAATGAAGCCTGCTGTAATTATGTTAGGAGTTGCTTTTAATCTAGAGATTAATTTTTGAAAAGACTGATATCTTGCTGTTGAATACTTTAATCCAGGATATGCTCTTTCCCTCTGCATTTATCTGGATATTCTTTACCTTTACTATCAATGGTTTGGAAAGCTTAAAGTTATTTGATGCTATTGTAAATTGTAATTTTTTCATTTTCCAATATTTTTTATTTTATCCATTTTACTCATAATGAGATATTTTTCCTTCAGCACTTTAATGTTGCCATTTCATTATATTCCTTCTCACATTATTTCTGAAGAAAAGCTGTCAATATTCATATTTTTGTTCCTCTGATGTGATTTTTATCTTTTGCTCATTTTTAGATCTCTATCTTTAGATTTTATTAGTTGACAATGATATGACTACATATATATTTCTATTAATCTTACTTGAAATTAATGAGATTTATTGGATCTATTTTTCTCCATCAATTTTGGAAAGTTCTCAGCCATTTTCTTTTCAAATGTATATTCTTCCTAATATTTTCTCATTTATCCCTCTGGAAAACTGAAAAACTGTTATTATCCCATAGATCTCAGATTCTCAAGTATGTTTTCATAACTAATTTTACATTTCCCTGTTTCTCTTTCTATGTGCATATTTTCAATCAAATTATCTTCAAGGACACTCATCTTTTCCTCAGATAGGTCTAGTCTGCCCATCAAATGATCAAATGATTTCTTCCCTCTGATAGCATAGTTTCATTATTAACATTCTTTTGATTCACTTTCACAGTGTCCATCTCCATGATGAAAGATCTCATCTCTCCACAAATATTGTCGACATTTCAAATATATAATTTAGTTAATTTTAAATTACTTTAAAGTCACTGTCTGATAATTCTAGCATCTGGGCAACTTCTTGGACTGCTTCTATTAATTGTATCCTGTCATGATCTTGGGTCATGTTTCTCTAGAGTTTTTTCATGTATCTTGTTTTTTTTTTTCTTTAATTTTATTTAAACTTCAAAAAATAAAATAACAGACAAAAGGAAGTTCAAAGAATTATGGAAGCATTACTTTAAAAAAAATCATGTCCACGCACATTTATCTTATTTAATCCTAAACGCCCAACTCAATTGTTTCTCCAGTGTTCCGAAAGATGAATAAATGAGTACAGATTGGTTAAATGACATTACTAAGGTCTTCTTGTTAATGAAGAAAATGAATACAAAAGCTTAATCATATTCACATCTCATAAAACTAAATCCAATATTTTTTTGACCCTTAGCATTGATATAATACCTTCTTTGCCTTTTCTAAAAATATATTACAATATTAGTGTATAGTCTATGTGTTACATTAGTTATATTTTTCTCACAAATCACCATATTCTTAACACCTTGTAATAGAGGAACATTTTTGTATTTATATTAATAACCACAATCCTCTTCTACCACTGAAATCACTATGTTATACAGTCCCTAGATTATCCTCTAGCTGTCTTCCTATTAACATTAACCTCCCTAGGCTATCCCTGTCAGCCATAATCACATTTTTAAATCAACAGTGTTAGATATACTTATTATAAAGTAAACCATCAATTCTACCCATTCCCACATATTTATCATCAACCTTATTAAAATTTCTACATACATTCATCATCAGCTCCCTATTCTCAACACACATTCTGTCTCCTACAACCCTATAACCTATAGTTTAACTTCATAAGTTAACTCATCATATTTAGTTCATATCACTGAGACCATACACTATTTGTCCTTTTTTGTCTGGCTTATTTTACTCAACATAATGTCCTTAGGGTTCATCCATGTTGTCATAAGTATTCCAAGTTCATTTCTTCCCACAGCTGAAGAGTATTCCATCGTAAGTATATACCACATTTTGTTTATCCATTCATTGTTTGACAGGCACATACGTTGTTTCCATCTTTTAGCAATTGTGAATAATGCACTATGAACATTGGTGTGCAAATTACTGTTTGTCTCCTTGCTTTCAGTTCTTCTGAATGTATTTTTATTAGTGGGATTGCTGGAGCATAAGGCAGTTCTATATTTAGCTTTCTGAGGAACTGGCAAAGGGTCTTCCACAGAGGTTGCACTATTTTACAATGTCACAGACAGTAAGGAGTGTTCCCATTTCTCTGCATCCTTTCCAGCACTTGTAGATTTCTGGTTTGTTAATAATGGCATATATAAATGGACACTCAATCAAGAAGACACACACGGGAAAAGAGAGCTCTGTCATTTTTTATCCTGGGGCCCTGGGGAGAAATGAGTCATTTACTGACCTTGGAAAGAGAACAGGACAACTGGGACTGATATAGAAGGTCAGGAAAGAAACAAGCCCTATGCAAGGAGGGAGAGGAATCCCTGAGAGACAAGCCCAATGCCAGCCTGCAGCTGAGAGAGAGGAAACCCAGAGAGGAAAGCTGAATTGTCGCAGAGATCAGCGACCATCTTGCTTCAAGATGCGGCAATGGACTTTGGTAGTCCAAAGTAATCTTGAGTTGGACTATTTAGGACCTTATAATTGTAAGCATTTACCCAGATAAATACCCTTAAAAAGCCAACAGATTTCTGGTTCTTGGAATTGGCATGCCTTTGGAAGACTAATACCGAATCTCATTGCAGTTTTTTTTTTTTTTTTTTTTTTTTTAATCAAACAATATATTACACAATATATTTGGTTCATAGTAACACATTCATACAGTATTTGTCCTTTTGTGTCTGGCTTGCTTCACTCAACATAATGTCCTCCAGGTTCATCCATGTTGCCATATGCTTTATGACTTCATTTCTTCTTACAGCTGCATAATATTACATCATGTGAATAGACCACAGTTTGTTTATCCATTCATCTGTTGATGGACAACTGGGTTATTTCCAACTTTTGGCAATGGTGAATAATGTGGCTATGAACATCATTGTGTAGATGTCTGTTCGTGTCACTGCTCTCAGTTCTTCTGGGTATATACCCACTAGTGGTATTGCAGGGTCACGTGGCAAGTATATATTCAACTTCTTTAGGAACTGCCAAACAGTCCTCCATAGTGGTTGTACCATCCTGCATTCCCACCAACAGTGAAGAAGTGTTCCTATCTCTCCACATCCTCTCCAACACTTGTAGTTCTCTGTCTTTTTAATAGTGGCCATTCTGACAGGTGTGAAATGATACCTCATTGTAGTTTTGATCTGTATTTTCCTAATAGCTAGTGATGTTGAGCATCTTTTCATGTGCTTTTTGGCCATTTGTATTTCCTTTTTGGAAAAATGACTATACAAGTCTTTTTCCCAATTATTAATTGCGTTGCTTGTATTTTTTATCAATGAGTTGTGTGATTAAAAAAAAAACCCTCCTCAGAAGGTTTCAAAAATTTTTCTCCCATTGCGTATGCTGTCTTTTCACCTTCTTAACACAGTCATTTGAAGCACAAAGTGTTTAGTTTTGAGGAGATTCCATTTATCTGTTTTTTTCTTTCATTGCCCATGCTTTGGATGTAAGGTTTAGGAAACCACCAACAACCACAAGATCTTGAAGATGTTTCCCTCCATTTTCTTCTAGGAGTTTTTATGGTTTCACTTTTATGTTTAGGTCCCGGATCCATTTTGAATTAATTTTTGTATAAAGTGTGAGATGGGGTCCTCTTTCTTTCTGTTAGATATGTATATCCAGTTCTTCCAGGACCATTTGTTAAGTAGACTGTCCAAGCCCAGCTGGGTGGGTTTGACAACATTGTCAAAAACCATTTGCCCATAGATATAAGGGTATATTTCTTAAATCTCAATTCAATTTCATTGGCCAATGAGTCTATCTTTATGCCAGTACCATGCTGTTTTTACCACTGTAGGTAAGGAATATGCTTTAAAGTTGGAAAGTGAGAAGCCTTCAACTTTGTTCTACTTTTAAAATATATTTTTGGCTATTTGGAGGCCCTTACCCATCCAGATAAATTTGACAATTAATTGGCTTTTCCAATTCTTCAAAAAAAAGCTGTTGGAATTTTTATTGAGATTGCATTGAATCTGTAAATCAGTTTTGGTAGAATTGACAACTTAATTTCATTTATTTCTTTTTCTTGCCTAATTGTTCTAGCTAGAACTTCTAGCATATATTGGATAGCAGTAATACAGTGGGTATCATTTTCTTGTTCCCAGTCTCAACAGGAAAGCTTTCAGTTTTTCACCATTGAATACAATGTAGCTGTGGGTTTTTCAATATACTCTTTATCATATTGAGAAAGCTTCCTTCTATTCCTATTTTTGGAGTATTTTTCTAAAGAAAGGAAGTTGTATTTTTCTCAGATTCCTTTTCTGCATCAAGATGATCATGTGATTTTTCTTCTTCAATTTATTAATGTGATGTATGACACTAATTTTCTTGCATTAGACCACTTTGCATACCTGATATAAAACCAACTTGATCGTGATGTGTAATTCTTTTAATGTGTTATTGGATTTGGTTAGCAAGTATGTTGTTGAGGAATTTTCCATATGTACTCATTAGAGAAATTGGTCTGTAGTTTTCTCCTTTTTAATATATTTATTTGGCTTTGCTATTAAGGTGATATTGGCTTCATAGAATAAGTGGTAGCATTCCCTCTTCTTCAATTTTTTGGAAGGGTTTGAGCAGGAGTGGTATTATATCTTCTTTATATGATTGTTAGAATTCACCTGTGAAGACTTCTGGTCATGGGCTTTTAATTTGGTGGAGGTTTTTGATGACTGTTTCAATTTCTTTGCTTATGATTGGTTGATTTAGGTCTTACATTTATTCTAGGGTAGTGTGGGTTATTTGTGTATTTCTAGGACTTTGTCCTTCATCTACAGTGTCTAGTTTGTTGACATACACTTGTTAATAATATCCTCTTATAGTCTCTTTTATTTCTGTGGGGTCAGGGGTGATGTCCCTGAGAAGGCTCATTTCTGATTTCATTTGTTTGTATCTTTTTTTTTCCTTTGCGATTCTAGCTAAGGGTTTGTCAATTTTATTGTTCTACTTGAAAAACCAACTTTTGTTTTTCTCTCTATTGTGTTTTTTTTCCCCTCTCAATTTCGTTTAATTCTGCTCTAATCTTTGTTTCTCCTTTCGTTCTGCTTACTTTGGGATTAGTTTGCTGCTCTTTTTCTAGTTCTTCCAGGTGTGCAGTTATGTCTTCGATTTTAGCTCGTTCTTCTTTTTCAATATAAGCTCTGAGTACTATAAATTTTCCTCTCAGCCCTGCCTTCACTGTATCCCATAAGTTTTGATAACTTATGTTCTCATTTTCATGTATCTCGAAATATTTACTATTTTATCTTGCAATTTCTTCTTTGACTCACTGGTAATTATTCAATAGTATTTTGTTCATTTCCAGATATTTTTGGATTTTCATTTTTTCCACTTGTTATTGATTTCTAGCTTCATTCCATTATGATCAGAGAAAGTACTTTGCATAATTTCATTTTTTTAAAAAATTTATTGTGTCTAACTTATGACCCAACATATGGCTTGTCCTGGAAATATGCATGAGCACTTAAGAAGAATGTATATCCTGTTGTTTTGGGATGAAATGTTTTATAAATATCTGTTAGGTCTCCTTCACTTATCATATTATTTAAGCACTTGGTTTCATTATTTTTCCTCTGTCCAGATGTTCTATCCAATGCTGAGAGTGGTGTATTGAAGTCTCCCACTACCATTGAAGAGACGTCTATCTCTCCTTTTAGTTTTACCAGTGTGTGCCCCAAGTATTTTGGGGCACCTAGGTTAGGTGCATAAATATTTATTATTGTATGAATATATGTCTTTCATACGGGTTGGGAAATTTTCAGTCATTGTTTCTTCAAATATTCTTTCAGCCCCTTTTCCATTCTCTTCTCCTTCTGGGACACCTATAAATCACATATTTGTGTGTTTTGCACTGTCATTCAATTCCCTGAGACCCTGTTCTATTTATTCCATTCTTTTCTCTTTCTGTTCTTCTGTCTTTTCCAGATGCTTTTTTTTTTTCCCTAACCCACTAATTCTGTCCTCCACTGATTCAAATCTGCTCTTAATTCCCTCAAATTTATTTTTAATCTTATCCGTTGTGTCTTTCATGCCCATAAACTACATTACTTTTCTTTGCAGGCTTTCAAATTTTTATTTATGCTCACCCAGTGTCTTTTCAATATCCTTCATTTCTTTAGCCATAATTTCTATCAACTCCTTGAACTGATTTAGGATATTTGTGGGAACATAATTGATTAGTTGTCTTAAATCCTGTGTCTCATCAGGATTCTTGATTTGTACCTTTGGCTGGGCTATATCTTCTTGTTTCTTAGTATGGCTTGTAATTTTTTGCTGATATCTAAGCATAAGATAATGTTGGTGTATGTTCATATATCTTGTATATTTGATTTTCTACTGAAAGATTTATATAATATAATAGTGGAAACATAAGTAAATAATATTAAACTGAAGAAAGGGGCAGGTCTGTTTTTTATTAGACCAAAACAGTGGGGCTGATTATTTACACTTAATCTGTATTTGAGCTTTGTTGGAGCTTTAATATGTTACAGATCACCACTGTTTTCAAATATTTTAAGAGTAGAACCAGGATCAGAGATCTGAGCACTGGAGATACTTAAAAGATATTTCTTGCTTCAGAGTGAAACCTCTAGCTGTCAAATATGTGGGAGATCTGATGCTGCTTCACAGCTTCATTGCTAGACTTAAGGCTTTCTATCGTGTTTTATTGATCTCTAGCTCTCCCGTCTGCTTTCTTTGCCTGAGTAAGTCTCTTTCAGTCTAGTTGCCCTTTCTTAGCTTTATAGGGCCAGAATCTTGTACTGTGCCGAGGCTTCAAATTCTTTGGAAGCATTTCTCATAGTTCTCTTGCTCTGCCTTCTGTCATTTGTAGGTGAAAGCCCAGATTGCCCAAAAGATTTCTCTCAGGTCTCTTCTCCTGAGGAAAGCCATAATATCTGAAGACTTAAAGTACCAAAAATGGATTTCTCCTAGGACTTCTGCCTCCATCATCTCATGAACACAGTGGGAAAAAAAACATGAATTATAATTGTAAGTAGGTGCAATTTTTCCTTCAGTAGGTTGTTCTGGATTCTAATCTGCCATACCAATCCACATGTAATTGTTAACAGTTTGTTAAAATCTGACTAGTTTCTCCTCATTCACCTCTCTTGGCACTCTTCTTCCTTGCACAGTTTTGCCAGGATGGAAATAGTCTGTCTGACACTTTCTAGAATTTAGCTGTTATTGCTGTTTTTGCATGTCATTAATACTCTAATAGAGTTTTTCAAAATCATGACTTTATAGCTTATCTAGCTTATTTTAAGTTCTTAATGTGGGAATGGCAATCTCTTGTGGCATTTTCATCTGAAACAGAGGTGGAAATAATTTGTGTCTCAAAGTTTATTGATGAAAAATTATTTTACCTAAAAGGTCAACATTACTATTGCAGAGTATATAGAAGGAACTAGTATGCAGAAATTATGTATCTCTCTGTTATTTAGGTAGAGACACATAAAAATAGGTATATATAGAAGGAATGGGAAAATATTGAAATCAGAGAATTTTAACTTTGAAATTTATTCCACATATCTCACAGGTCTCTCTATATCAATAGAGCTATGAAAATATTGATCTATACATAACCAAAAACATACTGCTGAGAGTACTGAGATGATATTGTCTACACATTGAATACCAACAAAACACCCTACCCAGATATATGTTATTTGTATGTATTATCATATTATTAAAACTTACAGACCTAAATGAGGTTGGTACAATTGCTATTTTGACTTTATAGCTAAAAAAACATAAACAATTGGAAAGACGGGATTTAAACAGATCTTATTTTGCTACTGAGTTTTCTCTTAACTATAATTCAGTATTGCCTCCAATATTAAGAAATAATTCTATGAGGATTAATCAAGATAATTTAAGATAGATATACTTTGTAGAATAATAACAAACAGATATGTTTGAATATGAAATAGACATAAGCAGAATTACTTTTGGTAATTATTTTCTGGAAAATCATACATTAGTTTTACTTAATCAAGTAAGGCCATTGCCATACAAAATAATTTAGTGAGCCTATTATACTAAACAAGAATGTAATATGTCTGCTCTTTCCCTTTTTACCAAAGGTTTATTTTCTACATCAAGTTATTATATTGAAACACAAAAGTGTATTTCTCCTAACAGAACACTGGCACTATTGTGAATTAATAAGGTCAGGTAAAATTCCTTTACACTTTAAACAAAGTTGTACTTTTTTTAAGTTATAGGCAAAGATTATAAATTCTGGGAAACTCTGTATCTCAGTCATGTTGTGAGTTAAGCTCCTATCTAGGACTACCAAACGCTGCTTACATTGTTCTATGAATGTGTGTTGGTATATTGTATACAGAATGACAGCTAGATTTGAAGTAAATCATAACCTCAATGATAAAGCCTAATGAGATGGCCATGGAAGGGAAAATAAATTAATCAGAAAGGTTCCAATTTTAATAATATACTATGGAAATGTTTATCTTCTTCCCTTCCTCCCCCCAGGACACTTAGATCAGAGTTTCTCAAACTTTTGCAACTGAGACCAACTTAAAGTTCTTCAACACAGAATTGAAACCCACCCTGATTCTAGGTAAATTTTAATGATAGAGGAGTATTTTTAAAGTAAAAAGGATAAAATCATTTGTGTTAAGGTTATAATAATAATAAAATAATGGTTTAATATCTGTTGATGGAATTACAGTGTTTACCTAATGAATACTAAGGCGTGTTTATGAATATTGGTGGTGACAGATTGAATATTAGTTCAGGTGCTTTATCTATTTAATTTCTTTTTCACTTTAGTTATAATTATTTTAAAACACCAATTCACAATTACAGGTTGGGGAATGGAAGCAACTGTTTGGGTGCTTTATAGATAAATCCGATATTGGGCATTCTCCCTGAAAACCTTTGACAATCTTATGTTGTATATGCTAACACTTTGGGTATTTTAGATTAAAAGTTTTAAATTTTGAATATTTTCAATTCACAAGCCAGAACCATCTTTATTTACATTTAAAGAGTGGAAAGAGTTTCCTCATTCCTGTTACATATCCAGATTTTTAAAAATAAACTTATTAATACATCATCAATTTATTTTCTAAATAGGGAGGAATGAGTCAAGGTTTTAGTTTTCAAATTATTCATATCATAGTTTGTGATTTAAAAGTTAGAATATTTTATCCTCAACATTTAAAATAATGATTTTTTCTGATAGAAGTTCTGACTATACAAGATGTTAAATGTATCCCAGCCACACAACAAAGTAAGTCACATAAAATGATTGAAATTGATTTGTTTGTCTTTATAAGTGCTATGAATAAATATTTTTATGCCATCCATTTTTACCAAAATCCATGCGCACAATTTTCCCTTGGCAGACAGTGCGTCTTGGTGCTATTGATATAATTCTATTACTAGATAAATCTTTTTTTTTTTCTCATGGCTTTTTTTTCTTTCTTAGCATAGTTTGCCTTGATTTATAGGCTGAATTATGCTTCTTTCCTTGCTGTTAGTGTCAATGGAAAAAATGGAAAGAAATTGTGAATGTATAGTTGGTCTAGTGCATACAAATTTTAGATACTATTTTCCTTTTTGTTTCTTAACAAATTTTCTGTTGCATATGTGGAAATCTTTGATTTATAATTTCCTTATTCAAACACATAGAGATTCATATTCTTTATTTGCTAAGTCCAGTTTTCTATTTACATCTTTATTATTTTCTAATGTAATAATTTCATCAATAAGATTATTTCATTGTTATTATTTCACTCACATTTTGTACTTCAGTGGAAAAATTTTTAAGTGATACATTCATTCTTTGGTGAATTGAAACCATAACAAAATTGTAAAAACAGCCCACAAATTTATGGACATGAATAACAATCAAATAAATGTTACTTGAAATAATAGTATTTAACTGAATGCTAACCAAGACAAAATGACCAATATGAAATTATAGTCATATGAATTGTCTAAAAATGAAAAACTAATCATATAAAACAATTCCTATGGAAAAACATCACTTATCAGCCTTCAAAGTCTGTGTAACAAATATGGAAAAATGTGTTTTGTTCCCTAACTGAAGTAAATGTAAGACATAGGTCCATCAGTGATCCACAGATAACATATTTAAATTCATTGAGTAAAGTAATAAAGTAAACCAAAAATTGAGGACATATTGATGATACATGGTTTTGGCTTCACAATGTGTTTCAGGTCCCTGGGATAATTGAATGACTTATAATAATAAAATTATACTTCTAAATCATATTCTCTAAGATAATTATTAGTTTTACTAAAATCATAAATTTTACAGCTATTTATTAAAGTAATATGTGTGAACTATATGATAAAATAGGTATGCCTATATTCCAACTTATTAATTTACTACCATATGTAAATATAAGTATACATATATGGTGTATTATATAAATATATATACACACACACAAAATATGTGGAAAACAGAAAGGCAGTATGCTATTAAAGTTTAAAATAGCAATATTTTTTATCATAAAATTCTGGATGTTTTTCTGTCATCATAAATTTCGATACATGAAATATGCACTCTACAAGGATAATAAATTAGTGTTTGAGAGAAGCTAAGTTTTGTAGTCATGAAATAGACTATGATGAGACATGGAGATGTAGATATTTTCAGGAAAAAATATCCAATAATATGTGTATATCAAATTTATATATTGGGTGAAAATGTTTTTCTAAATTACCAAAATAATACATGCATTTTTAAAATATTTAAATATAGTAGCTTCTAATACAAATTCTTGACAGTAATAGTCAAATATTTAAAATAGGAATAATTTGTTAATCACATTAATCAACAAGCTACACTGTAACATGTACTACTCAGTTTCAAAATTCTAACTAACTATGATGACCAACTTGACATAACTCTCACTGGTTGGTCTTAGGGTTTTCTAGTTAATTTTTATTTACTTCTTGTCAGTGGTTGTCATAAAAATGCTCAGTGAAAATGGTTGATGTTTATAGAGCATTGTAAGACTGTCCATTCAATAGGAGCACTGGCTGATGCAGTGGGAACACTAGCCAACACACACACACACACAATACACACATACAGGCAAATGATAGGGAAATATCGTAGAAATATAAACTACAATTTGGCTAGAGGGATATATTTCCTGGCAGGCCCCTTTCATTTTGCCATGCTTACACACAAGAGGTTTCTATTGATTTCAGAAACATGTACTATATTTTAAGTAAATAATTTGTATAAATAACTGAAGAAAATAAGGAAATACTAAAATGTAAACTAAAGAAAAAAACTATTTTTACACCCATTACAGAAATCTGTTGTGAACTTTTGGCTATATTACTTTTAGTTACTTGTTTGTGGTGTGTGTGTGTGTGAGTGTGTGTGTACATATGCAAATGTTAAATAGAATCAAAGATCCTTATTGAAAAATCTTTTATCCTTAAAGTTATACATAATTTTGTAAGGTGGATTTTCAATCATAGTAAGAATGTGCATATTCATATTCAATTATTATTTGAAAATACAAATTCATTATATGGAATTTATATAATAGCTAATTTAATTATATCTCCAATGATATCCATTTGCCTTCAATTATTACTATTACTTATAATATTGCCATATCAAATTAAGAGAAAATGTTCATTACTGATTGTTGCTAAAGAGGGAATCTTAGAGATTGAAAAGTTGGATGAAAGGACATAAATATTTGACATCTTTTAAAATATATATTTTTTATTACAGAAGTTGTGAACTTACAAAACAATCATGCACATGTGTATAATTCCAATACAACACACAACCCCATAGTGGAACATTTGTTACACATTATGAAACAATATCATCATACTATTACCACTAACTATGGTCCATTGCATACATTTGGCATATTTTTTCCATATCCCCCATTATTAACACAGTATATCTTTGGCTTTGATGCAAGAATATTACAGTATTATGTTAACTATAGTCTATAGGCTACATAAATTCCATTTTTCCCATGCTTCTCCACATTCCCACCATTCTGCAATAGTGATATACATCGGTTCACAGAAGGACATACTTACATTTATACTATTAACCACAATTCTCATCCACCTCTGGGTTCACTGTGTTATTCAGTCCCTAGATTATTCTCTAGCTTTCTTTCAGTTGACTTTTATATCCCTAGACTACCCATTTCAGCCACAATCCCATTTATAAACCAGCTGCCATTCACTATAATGTGTTACAACTCTATCCATTTCCACACATTTACAGTCAAGTTAATTAAAACTTCTACATACATCAAGCATCAGTACTCCTTTACAGCCCTTCTCTTTTCTCATAATGAGTTATGACTCTAGGTTTTAACTCCATGCAGTTAGTCTTTGTATTTAGTTCATATTAGTGAGACCATACAATATTTGTCCTTCTGTGTCTGGCTTATTTCACTTAGCATAATGTCTTCAAGATTCATCCATGTTTTCATATGTTTCCCAATTTCATTTCTTCTTACTGCAGCATAGTATTCCATCATATGTATATACCAAATTCATTTGTTGATGGACACTTGGGTTGTTTCCATCTTTTGGCAACTGTGAACAATGCCACTGTGAACATCAGTGTGCAGATGTCTGTTCATGTCAGAGTTTTCAGTTCTTCTGGATATATAACTAGTAGAGGAATTACTGGATCATAGGG
Source organism: Tolypeutes matacus (assembly GCA_026826555.1). Taxonomy (NCBI): domain Eukaryota; kingdom Metazoa; phylum Chordata; class Mammalia; order Cingulata; family Chlamyphoridae; genus Tolypeutes; species Tolypeutes matacus. The sequence goes on along the minus strand of JAKSZT010054416.1, from coordinate 4,987,984 downwards.
CAGTACTATATTTAGCTTCATGAGGAACACCAAACTGTCTTCTATAGAGGCTGCACCATTTTATAATCCCACCAACAGTGAGAGTGTTCCTATTTCTCCACATCCTCTCCAGCACTAATTGTTTTCTATTGTTTTTTGTTTTGTTTTGTTTTTGTAAATAATAATGGCCATTCTATGCTGTATGAGATGATATCTCATTGTTTTGATTTGCATTTCCCTAATAACTAGTGATACTGAACACTTTTTCATGTATTTTTTTACCATTTATATTTACTCTTCAGAGTAATGTCTAAGTCTTTTGCTTATTTTTAAATTGGATTGCTTGCTCTTTTATTGTTGAGTTGTATGTTCTCTTTATATAGAATGGAAATCAAACCCTTATCAGATATGTGATTTCCAAATATTTTCCCCCATTGAGTGGGCTGCCATTTCATGGTCTTGACAAAGTCCTTTGAATCACAAAAGTATTTAAGTTTGAGGTGATCCCATTTATCCATGTTTTCTCTCATTGCTCATGCTTTTGGTGTAAGGTTTAAGAATTCTCTACCTACCAACAGGCCTTGAAGATGTTTTCCTACATTTTCTTCTAGGAGTTTTATATTTCCAGCTTTCATATTTATGTCTTTGATCTATTTTGAGTTAATTTTTGTATAAGGTATGAAATAAGGGTCCTCTTTCTTTCTTTTGGTTATGGATATCCAGTTCTCCCAGCACCATTGTTGAATAGACTGTTCTTACGCTGGGTGGGTTTGAGAGACTTGTCAAAAATCACTTGACCATAGATGTGAGGGTCTGTTTCTGAACCATCAGTTTGGTTCCATTATTCTATATGTCTATCTTTATGCCAGTACCATGCTGTTTTTATTTCTGTAGCTAGGTAATATGATTTAAAGTCCAGAAGTGAAAGTCCTCCAACTTTGCTTTTCCTTTTTAAGATGTTTCTGGGTATTCGGGGCCTCTTACCCATCCAAATAAATTTGGTAATTGTGATTTCTATTCCTTTAAACAATGCTAATGGAATTTTTTTTTTTTTAAAGATTTTATTTATTTATTCATTTATCCCCCCCCCCTTGCTGCTTGTGCTCGCTGGGTCAGCTAACCACGCCGTGCGGGCGGGCTTGCCTTCACCAGGAGGCCTGGGGAACTGAACCCGGGGCCTCCCATATGGTAAACGGGAGCCCTACTGATTGAGCCACAGCCGCTTCCCGCTAATGGAATTTTTATTGGGTTTGCATTGAATCTGTGTATCAGTTTGGGTAAAATTGGCATCTTAATGATACATAGTCTTCCAAAACATAAGCATGGAATGCTTTTCCAATTATTTAGGTCTTTTAAAAATTTCTCTTAGCAATCATTGTAGTTTTCTGAATACAAGAGGTTTACATCCTTGGCTAAGATTATTCCTAAATATTAGATTCTTTTAGTCGCTATTGTAAGTGGAATCTTTATCCTGACTTCTTCCTCAGAGTGCACATTTCTAGTGTATAGAAACATCACCTATTTTTGAATATTGATCTTGTATACTGACACTCAAATTCATTTATTTCTGATCTGATCCTTGTTATTTCATTCCTTCTGTCTGCTTTGGGGTTATTTTGCTGTTATTTTTTTCTAGTTCCTCCAGATGTGTAGTTAGCTCATTGATTTTAGTTCTTTCTTATTTTTTAATGTAAGTATTGATGGCTATAAACTCCCCCTTCAGCAATGCCTTTGCTGCATCCCACAGGTTCTGATGTGCTGTGCTTTTGTTTTCATTCATCTCGAAATATTTATTGATTTCTTTCTCAATTTCTTCTTTGACCCACAGATTATTTAAGAGTGTGTTGTTCAATCTCCATATATTTGTGAATTTTCACATTTTTCACCTCTTGTTGATTTTCAACTTTATTCCATTATGATCAAAGAAAGTGCTTCATATAATTTCAATCTTGTTGAATTTTTTGATATCTGCTTTGTGATCCAACATATGGTCAATCATGGAGAAAGATCCATGAGCACTTGAGAAGAATGTATATCCTGCTGTTTTAGAGTGCAGAGTTCTCTATGTGTCTATTAAGTTTAGTCCATTTATCATATTACTCAAGATTTCTTTCTTTATTGATCCTTTGCACAGATGTTCTATATAATGCTGAAAGTGGTGTTTTGAAGTCGCCAACTATTATTGTAGATACGTCTTTTTCTCCCTTAAGTTTTGCCAATGTTTGTCTCATATATCTTGGGGCATCCTGAATAAATGTATATATATTTATGATTGTTATTTGTTCCTGGTGAATTGCCTCTTTTATTAATATATAATGTCCTGCCTTGTCTTTAATAAAAGTTTTGCTTTTGAAGTCTATTTCAACTAATATAAATATAGCTACTCCAGCTTTTTTTGGTCACTGCATTTGTGGAATATCTTTATCCAACCTTTCACTTTCAATCTATTGGTATCCTTGGGTCTAATGTGAGTTTTTTATAGATAGCATATAGATGGCTCATACATCAGTCTGTGTCTTTTGATTGGGGAGTTTAATCCATTAACATTCAATGTTATTACTGTAAAGGCAGTTCTTATTTCAACCATTTTGACTTGGGGTTTCACCTGTCACTATTCTTTTTACACTTTTAGTTACTTTTACTAATATAATTTTATTTCTAGACTTTCTTCCAAGCCTCTCTTTCCTGTCTTTTCTTTTCAGACTGTAGCACTCCCTTTAGTATTTCCTGAAAAGCCAGTCTCTTGGTTAGAAACTCTCTTTCTGTTTAGCTGTGAATATTCTAAATTTACCCTCATTTATGAAAGACAGTCTTGGTGAATATACTATTCTTGGCTGGCAGTTTTTCTCTTGCAGTATCTTTAATATATCATACTACTGCCTTCTTGCCTCCATTTCTGATGAGAAATTAGCACTTTTTCTTCTTGGGCATCCCTTATATGTTATGCACTACTTTTCTCTTGCTGATCTGAGAATTCTCTCTTTGTCTTTGGCATTTGACATTCTGATTAGTATGTGTCTCGGAGTTGGTCTATTCAGATTTATTCAGATGAGAGTACATTGTGATAGCTATGTACTTCAATAGGGTTGGGAAATTTTCTACGATTATTTCTTCAAATAGTCCTTCTGCCCCTTTTCCTTTCTCTTCTCCTTCTGGCAAACCCATGACACCTATGTATGCATGTCTTTTGCTGTCATTTCATTCCCTGAGACCCTGTTCAAAATCTTTCATTCTTTTCTTCATCTGTTCTTTTATAAGTTCATTTTCAGAGGCCAAATCTTTAAGCACATCCATCCTTTCTTCTGCCTCCTCAAATCTGCTATTATATGTCTCCAGTGTATTTTTAATTTCATTTTTTGTGTTTGTCATTCCCATAAGATCTTCTATTTTTCTACATATGCTTTAAAATTTTTCTTTGTGCTCACCTAGTGTCTTCTTAATATCCTTAATCTCTTTAGCTATCTCATTGAATTTATTATGGAAATTTGTTGTCTTAACTCCTTTATGTCATCTAGAGGTTTATCTTTTTCCTTTGACTGGGCCATATCTTCTTGATTCTTGGTAGGGATTGTAATTTTTTGTTGGTGTCTTGGCATCTGGCCTACCAGATGTATTTATTCTGGGCACAGTTTCTCTTTTAAGTTTAGAGTTTTCTTGCCCTTTCTCCCTTGCTGATTGTGTAGTAGGAATCAAGGTTGTAGTTAACACTGTAAGCTTTGGAGGCTGAAGCTGCCCATGTTGCCCCAAGAACCAATAAAGATTCTCCCACCTTTCTCCTCTGTCAGGTGTAGGGACAGAGTTGCAGTCGTGTGTAGTAATACAAGTTGTGTAGGCCAAGGCCTTCTGTTGTTGTCTGGAGAGACCAATGAAGTTTCACACCCTTTACTCCCCTGCCTTTGGTGGGATAGAGCTGCAGGTGTGGGCAACAATCTATTACATGTGGGTCCAAAATGGCCACAGTTGCCCAAGTAGACTGATATAACATTTCCCCCCACTTCCCTGTCGGGGGGGGGATGCTCTGGAGTACCCAACAACCTAATCCATGTGGTTTGAATGCTCCTGCACTTTCCCTGAGAGGCAGAGGAAGTACTGTCCCTTCTGCCCACTAAGGGGCTGGGATGGAACCACAGGCACCCAACAGTTCATTTCAAGTAGGCTAAAAGTGCCTGCCATTGCCCAGAGAGGCTGCAGAAACACCAGCCCCCTCCTATCCTATTAGTGGGTGGGGGTGGATCCATGGGCACCCAACAGTCCAGTCCATGTAGGCTGAAAGTGACTTCTGTTTCCTGGAGAGGCTGAGGAAAAACCAGTCCCTTCTTATCCTATTAGGGGTTGGGGGTTGAATCCACAGGCAACTAACAGTCCAGCCCATGCAGGCTGAAAGTGTCTGCAATGACCCAGAAAGGCTGAGGAAACACAGCTCCCCTCCTATCCTACTTGGTTTGTGAGGTTGGAGCCCCAAGTGTCCAACTATTCAGTCTGTGATGGCCAAAAGTGCCTGCAGTTACCTGGAGAGGCTGGTTCAGGTCCTGCCAGCTTCCACCCTGCTGGAGGTGGGGCCGGAGCCTGGGCTGGGGCTGCAGGCTGATCACCATGAGTGTGATTTTCACTCAGCCCTATTTCCTCTCATGTCAGGGAAGTTAAAATGGCAGCTACTGGCCTCTTTCTGACTTGGACAGGTTCAAACTTTAGCTATTCTTAGGATTACACTTTAGCCAAGTGAATTTATTAATCAGTAGCTGAAGATGGTGGCCAACTGTCTCTTCCTCTCCCATTAGGAAATGGAGCTTCCAATTCCAGCCAGAAAATAGCTCCCGAGTGGAGGGTGGGCACCAGCTTCTGTGGGGTGGAGAACTCTATGCAAGCAAGTTCACTGCAGATGGGCACTCTTTTCCTTCCATTCTTTCAAGTATCTTGCAGGATGATCTTCTGGTCTCCTGGGCCTCCCAAAAAGGGCTTTGGATAGCTGTGGGTGATTACTATCTGCCCTGTAGGACTAGGTGACTTTTGGTGCTCCTAACTCAGCTGCCTACTTTCACCCCTCTCCAATATTTGACATCTTTTGATTCATATTTTTCTGAAATGGAACCCTTTTATTTTCACTAAAAACAATATGTGGAAGTACACAAAATCTCTATATTATTTACTATAAATCACTTCCAATGTGAAAAATGATTTTATTTGTTAAATTATTGCATTTAAATATCTTTACAAATTAAAAGATTTTAGAACGTAATAATTATCCATTTAAGTAAGCTTTATCTAATTCTAATTTCCAAAGAGTTTTTAACCAAAATGAAGACCTGAAAATAACCCAATGATATTTTGTGGATTTTTCATTTTAATATATTTTTTGTTATTCTATAAATTAAGGTGATATACTTTATTTATAAAGGTATATCACTTTATAAATAAAGTGACATTAAAACAACTTTACATTGTCAGATATATTTTTACTTGATTATTTGCATTTGTAGTATTTATCATTCTATTAATGTTTGTCTATTTCTTCTAACAACTTTGTCATTTAAAAATTGTCTACGAATTTTATCTAATTCATGTTGATCATAAAAATTATTATCAAAGAACTACTGAAAATGCTTTTATTATTTTCCATCTTTTCTTTGACTGCTATAATTATTCCTTTTTCACTTATACATATTTTATGATCTCTCCTTCCAGGAGTCTATCGATTTTAGAAATTAATTCCAATATCTAGCTTCTGTTGTTTTTTTTTTTTTTTAAGCTGTTTTTTGTTCTATAATCTACTAGTTTCTGAATTATCAGTAAAATCTTTTAGTTCTTTTTTATTTGGTTTACACTTCAGATTTTTTTCTAATTTCTTACTTTCAATGCTTAGTTTATAAATTGAAGTTTTCTCTTTCTTGTTAAATATGTATAGAATTAAACATTTCTTGTGTTATTTAGCTGTGTACTACAAATTTAGATATTTAAAGTTTTCATTTTAGTAGCTTCTAAAAATATTTAATTCCTGATGTGCTTTCCTTCTTAAAAGAAGTTATTCATGCCACTTTGTTTCCAAATATAAGCCTTTATAAATTATTCTTGCCTATTTTTTTTTTTAATTATAGTTTTTTTATGGTCATAACCAGAATCTGTATGACATTGAGACTGTAAATTACTCATGTTTCTTTTTCAGTGTTTTGTAAATATTTTTCTTAATCTCAAAAAAAATGACAGTTCTTCATAGCTGTATAACTTTGTGTGTGTATGTATTTAAGGTTATTAATTGTATTGGTCAATTCTTTTGTATCTCCACTTAAAGTTTATTGTCTGCTTTTGCTATCATTTTCAGAAGAGGTTGTGTTAAAATTTCCAGCTGAACTTCAAATTTCCTATTTCTTCCTGTTGTCTGTCAGTATTTCTTGATGAATTTTGATGATGTATCATTTATTGCATATGTATTTATGATGGACAGTTACTTGACTAATTTTCTTTTTGTGTTTAAACAGCTTATCCTTTATTTTTGTTATTACTTTTTATCTAGATTCTGTTTTGTCTTACATTGGATTAGTAGTTTTCTTTTGAACCATATTTACTTGGTTCATTACCTTGTCTCTTTTGAACCATATTTATCTGGTGCATTACCTTGTCTTCATTTATTTTAGACTACTCTGTATTACAATTATCCATTTTAGACAATGTCTTTGTGGAGCAAATTATGTTTTTATCCAATTTGAGATTCGCTTTTAACAAATCAATTTTATTGACATATATTAATAAACATACAACTCATCCAAAGTGCACAAACAATGGTATTTGTTATAATCACATAGTTGTGCATTCATCACTTCAATCATTACTAGAACATTTTCATCATTTCAATAATAATAATAAACAAGAAACATACAAACAGACAAACAAGAAAATTTTTCACCTCTCAATCTCCCTATGCTTCCCCCACTGTACATAGTTGCTGTTTCTGACTATTCAATCCAAAGTGTATAATCAATGGCTTTTAGTATAATCACAGTTTTATACATTAATTATCTCAAAAATCTTAGAACGATTTCATTACTCCAAAAAGAAAGACTCTACACCCCTTAGCATTCCTTCCTCAGACCTACATAAAAACTAAGCTCCTTTCAACTTAATAAATTGATTTATATTTACATTTTATATAAATAGAATCATATAATATGTAGTACTCTGTGTCTGGTCTCCTTCACTTAGTATAATGTTGTTTCCTTTTTTTGTCTGATATTAACATTTTGTACTATTAACTTACATTTGTTCAGCTTCAAAGAAAAATGGTCTTATATATGCAATTCTACCCATATTCATGTTTCACATAATATATTTATATTTCACATAATATATTTAGTTCATAATAGGGCAATCATACAGTATTTGTCCTTTTGTGTCTGGCTTGATTCACTAAACATAATGTCCTCCAGGTTCATCCATAATGCCATATGTTTCACGACAGCATTTCTTCTTAACACTGTAATATTCCATAGTGTGTATACTCCACAATTTGTTTATCCTTTCATCATTTTAAGGATATTTGGGTTGTTTCCAACTTTTGGCTATTGTGAATAATGCTGCTATGAACATTGGTGTGCAGATGTTTATTCATGTCACTGCTTTCAGGTCTTCTAGTTATATACTTAGCAATGGTATTGCCAGATTCCATGGCAAGTCTATACTCAACCTCCTTAGGAACTGCCAAACAGTTCTCCAAAGTGGCTGTACCATTCTACATTCCCACCAACAGTGAATAAGCCTTCTTATCTCTCCACATCCTCTCCAACATTTATAGTTTTCCAACTTTTTAACGGCAACCAGTCTGATAAATGTGAAATGATATCTCATTGTACTTTTGATTTGCATTTCTGTAATCCCAATGATGTTGAACATTTTTTCATGTTTCTTTGCCATTTGTATTTCTTCTTTGGACAGCTGTCATTTCAAGTTCTTTGCCCATTTTTTAATTGGATAGTTTATCTTTTTACTGTTGAGTTGTATTATCTCCTTATATTAAACCCTCATCAGATATGTGATTGCCAAATATTTTTCCCATTGAGAAGGTTGCCTTTTCACCATTTTAACAAAGTCCTTTGAGGTGCAAAGTGTTTAATTTTGAGGAGGTACCGTTTATCTATTTTTTCTTTTGTTGCTTGTCCTTTGGGTGTAAGGTTTAAGAAACTACCACCTACCACAAGATCTTGAAAATGTTTTCCTACATTTTCTTCTAAGAGTTTTATGGTTGTTGTTTTTATATTTAAATCCTTGATCCACTTTGAGATAATTTTTGTGTAAGGTGTGATATAGGGGTCTTCTTTTTTTCTTTTGTATATGGCTATCCTGTTCTCCCAGCACCATTTGTTGAATAGACTGTTCTGGCACAGTTGGGTGGGCATAAAAGCCTTGCCAAAAGTTGCTTGACTGTAGATGTGAGGGTTAATTTTTGAGTTCTCATTTTGGTTCCATTGGTCAATCTGTCTATCCTTATGCCAGTATCATGTTGGTTTTACCACTGTAGCCAAGTAATATGCTTTAAAGTCAGGAAGTGAGAGTCCTCCAACTTCCTTCTTCTATTTTAAGATCATTTTTTGCTATTTGGGGTCCCTAACCCTTCCAAATAAATTTGAATACTGGCTTTTTGATTTCTGCAAAAAAAAAGCTGTTGGGATTTTTATTGAGATTGCATTGAATCTGTAAATTGGTTTGGGTAGAATTGACACCTTAACTATATTTAATCTTCCAATCCATGAAACTGGAATGTCCTTCCATTTATTTAATTCTTCTTCACTTTCTATTAGCAATGTTTTGTAGTTTTTTTAATACAAGACTTTTATGTACTTGGTTAAGTTTATTCTTAAATATTTGATTGTTTTAGTTGCTATTATAAATGGAATTTTTTTTTCCTCCTCAGATTGCACATCAGTAGTGTATATGAACAATATTGATTTTTGCGTATTAACCTTATATCCCACAACTTTGCTGAACTCATCTAAATTCTACTAGCTTTGTTGTGGATATTTCAGGTTTTCTAGTTATAGGATCATGTCATCAGCAAATAGTGAAAATTTTACTTCTTCCTTTCTTATTGGGTGCCTTTTATTCCTTTTTCTGGTCTAATTGCTCTAGCTAGAACTCGTAGCGCAATATTGAATAATAATGGAGACCGTGGGCATCCTTGTCTTGTTGCTTGTATTAGTCAGGGTTCTCTCGGGAAACAGAATCAGCAGGAGATATCTGTCAATAATATGAAATTTTTAAAAGAGTCTCTCATGTGACCGTGGGGATGCACAAGTCCAGGTTCTGCAGGCAGGCTGAAAACCAGTGGCTCCGATGAAAGCACGACGAAGGGTCGATGATGAGTTTCTGGGAGAAGTTGCCTGTCCAATGACGAGCTGGGAAATTCTCTCTGAATGTTGAAATCACTTCCACTTTTAAGTCATTCAACTGATTGGATAAAAGCACCACCCACTGATAATGTAATCTCCCAGATTGATGCAGATATAATCAGCCATCCACGCAGTAAACTCACTGATGATTGCAGTCCATAAATGCTCTTGTATTACAATTAGCCCAGTGCTTGCTGGAACAAACACCTGGACACAACTACTTGGCCGAGTTGACACATTAGCCTAACCATCACAGCCCACCCCTTGTCAACTCAGCAATCATACACATTACTCTAAACCATACTTAGTCTCTAAGTAAAAACAATAACAGACAAGCATACATATATATTTCTGCCTAACAGTGTTCAACTCCCCTGCGTACAACCGGAAACGCATTAATTCCCCACAGAACAGGGTGCAAGTCCTTGGATGATAGTCACTCTTAAACTCGACATCCTTAAATATTATGATGTTGGATTAATACAACTTTTCATGATAGGGGAAAAAATTAGGGAAGAAAACAAAGAAATTCATTTTGTGTACATATACAATCATACTCATAACGAAACATGGAAGAAGGGTTCATGACCATTACAGTCCTCGTTTCTAAAACTGGTCACGTGGTCAAAGTTCATATTTATCACTACCTTCTTCCACTACCCATTCCATGTTCCCGTTATCTTCAGCAAGCACTTCAGCTGGCCGTGGTTCTTTGCCTGGTGGGGTGACCCAAACTTTCATTCCCGAAGATTCTGGGCCATTGTTAGTCCTGCTTGAATTGGTTTGTTGCAGTTTTCCATTGACTTTAATCACAGGGCATGGTAGGACTAGGAGACGCCCTAGAGGATTCCCTGCATTCCAGGCAAACTCTTCTTTACCCCCATTATGTAGATGTAGTCCTATTTCCCCTTGATAGTCAGGATCAATCACCCCAGCCAGTACAGTAATTCCCAAAGTGGCCAGGTGGCAGTCTTAACTTCCAGTTCAATGGAATCACTGTTATGTTCCCAGGTGGCAGCACTCCTCCTCTTGGGACTAAAACCTGTAGACCAGCAGAGCTTAAGGTTTCAGGGACAGGAAGCAAAAATTTTCCTAGTGGGTCACTAGGGGTAATAGTGAGTGGTGCCACTCCCATTTCCACCCCTTAATTCCTGGACCCATGAATCCTGGCTATGGGAGAAACAGCACCATAGAGAGGACGCTGATTCAGAGCATACACAGCCTCCTGGAGAACACTGCCCCAGCCCTGCAAGGTATTGCCGCCTAGTTGGCCTTCAAAAGGCCATTCCACCGTTCTATTAATCCAGCTGCTTCAGGGTGATGGGGAACATGGTAAGACCAGTGAATTCCATGGGCATGTGCCCATTCCCGCACATCATTTGCTGTGAAATGGGTTCTTTGATCAGAAGCAATGCTGTGTGGAATGCCATGGCGGTAGATAAGACATTCGGTAAGTCCACGGATGGTAGTTTTGGAAGAAGCATTTCATGCTGGAAATGAAAACCCATAGCCAGAGTATGTGTCTATTCCAGTTAAAACAAATCGCTGCCCCTTCTATGATGGAAGTGGCCCAATGTAGTCCACCTGCCACCAGGTAGCAGGCTGGTCACCTCAAGGAATGGTGCCATATCTGAGGCTGAGTGTTGGTCTCTGCTGCTGGCAGATTGGGCATTAAGCAGTGGCTGTAGCCAAGTCAGCCTTGGTGAGGGGAAGTCCATTTTGCTGAGCCCATGCATAACCTCCATCCCTACCTCCATGGCCACTTTGTTCACGAGCCCATTGGGAAATGACAGGAGTGGCTGGAGAAAGAGGCAGAGCATTAGCCACAGATCAGGTCATCTTATCCACTTGATTACTAAACTCTTCCTCTGCTGAAGTCACCCTCTGGTGAGCATTCACGTGGGACACAAATATGTTCATGTTTTTTGCCCACTCAGAAAGATCTATCCACATAGCTCTTCCCCAGACCTCCTTGTCACCAATTTTCCAATCATGTTCCTTCCAAGTCCCTGACCATCCAGCCAAACCATTGGCAACAGCTCGTGAATCAGTGTACAAAAGCACCTCTGGCCATTTCTTCCTCCAAGCAAAATGAACAACTAGATGCACTGCTTGAAGCTCTACCCACTGGGAGGATTTGCCCTCACCACTATCCTTCAAGGATGTCCCAGAAAAGGGCTGCAGTGCCGCAGCTGTCCACTTTTGGGTGGTACCTGCATATCGTGCAGAACCATCTGTAAACCAGGCCCAAGTTTTCTCATCCTCAGTCAACTGATTGTAAGGGACTCCTCAAGAGGCCAAAGCCGTGGGCTGGGAAAGAGAAGGTAACATGGCAGGGGTGGTGACCATGGGCATTTGGGCAACTTTCTCATGTAACTTACTTGTGCCTTCAGGACCTGCTCGAGCTCTATCTCGTATATACCACTTCCACTTTATTATGGAGTGCTGCTGTGCATGCCCAACTTTATGGTTTGGTGGGTCAGACCATACCCAGCTCATGATAGGCAACTCAGGTCTCTTGGTAACTTGATGGCCCATGGTTAAGCGTTCAGTCTCTACTAAGGCCCAGTAGCAAGCCAAAAGCTGCTTCTCAAAAGGGGAGTAGTTATCTGCAGAAGATGGCAAGGCTTTGCTCCAAAATCCTAAGGGTCTGCATTGTGATTCCCCTGTAGGGGCCTGCCAAAGGCTCCAGACAGCATCTCTATTTGCCACTGAAACTTCCAGCACCATTGGATCTGCTGGATCATATGGTCCAAGTGGTAGTGCAGCTTGCACAGCAGCCTGGACCTGTCACAGGGCTTCCTCTTGTTCCAGTCTCCAATCAAAACTAGCAGCTTTTCTGGTCACTCAGTTAATGGGCCGCAGTAACACACCCAGATAAGGAATGTGTTGTCTCCAAAACCCAAAGAGGCCAACTAAGCGTTGTGCCTCCTTTTTGGTCGTAGGAGGGGCCAGGTGCAACAGCTTATCCTTTACTTTCGAAGGGATATCGCGACAGGCCCCACACCACTGGACACCTAGAAATTTCACTGAGGTGGAAGGACCCTGTATTTTTGTTGGATTTATCTCCCATCCTCTCTCACGCAAATGTCTTACCAATAAATCTAGAGTCTTTGCTACGTCTTGCTCAGTAGGTCCTATCAACATGATATCATCAATATAATGGACCAGTGTGATATTTCGTGGGAGGGAGAGACGATCAAGGTCCCTGCGGACAATATTATGACATAGTGCTGGAGAGTTGATATACCCCTGAGGCAGGACAGTGAACGTATACTGCTGGCCTTGCCAGCTGAAAGCAAACTGTTTCTGGTGGTCCTTACTAATGGTAATTGAGAAAAAAGCATTTGCCAGATCAACAGCTGCATACCAGGGGAAGTGTTGATTTGCTCAAGCAATGATACCACATCTGGGACAGCAGCTGCAATTGGAGTCACCACCTGGTTAAGTTTACAATAATCTACTGTCATCCTCCAAGATCTATCTGTTTTCTGCACAGGCCTAATAGGAGAGTTGAATGGGGATGTGGTGGGAATCACCACCCCTGCATCCTTCAAATCCTTGATGGTGGCTCTAATCTCTGCAATACCTCCAGGAATCCAGTATTGCCTTTGGTTTACTATTTTGCTAGGCAGGGGCAGTTCTAGAGGCTTCCACTTGGCCTTTCCAACCATAATAGCCCTCACTCCATGAGTCAGGGATCCATTGTGGGGATTCTGCCAGTTACTGAGTATGTCTATTCCAATTATGCATTCTGGAACTGGAGAAATAACCACAGAATGGGTCCGGGGACCCACTGGACCCACTGTGAGACGGACCTGAGCTAAAACTCCATCAATCACCTGACCTCCATAAGCCCCTACTCTGACTGGTGGACCACAGTGACGTTTTGGGTCTCCTGGAATTAATGTGACTTCTGAGCCAGTGTCTAATAATCCTTGAAATGGCTGATCATTTCCTTTTCCCCAAAGCACTGTTACTCTGGCAAAAGGCCGTAGGTCTCCCTGGGGAAAGGTGGGAGGAAGATTACCAGTATATATTTTTGGCAGTTTAACAGGATCCTTTCCCAAGGGGTCCCAGCCTTCCCCTCATTCAAGGGGCTCTTGGTCTGTAAACTGTCTCAAGTCTGGGAATTGATTAAGGGTCCGTGATTCTCTGTGTCTGTAATTAGAGTTAGGATTTTGTTCACTTGACCTAGAACTCTTCTGCTTATACAGATCCAGAAGAAATTTAGTAGACTGCCCATCTATTTCACTTCTAGGTACCCCATGATCTATTAGCCAACGCCATAACTCCATGTGACTCAGACTATTCTGTGTGCTGTTTTGAATCTGTCTTTCATTGCTGTAGCCACGCCTACCTTGGCTTTGGTGATTAACTGACAATACTTGACTTTTACCGGGCCTTGATCCTATCATCCCCATAATATTTAAGGATTCCAATTCCATTACAGCCCCCCCCCCCCACAGTAATATCTGGACTGCAGAGAAGAGCAACCACAGAGCTCTTCAGAGTAGATGGAGTTAGTCTTACAAATTTATTCCTCACAGTCCTGGTTAAAGGTGTGTCCTCTGGACATTCCTGGGGTGGGTGGGCAGGTCTCAAGTGGTAAATCTATTCTAGCATTCCAATCTCTCTAAGCCTTTGAATCCCCTCATCTACTGTATACCACAGCAAATCAGGCATCTCAACATCAGACATGCTAGGCCATTGTTTGGTCCATGCTTCAGTCAGCCACCCAAACAAACTGTTAGAGCCCTTTCTAACCCCTCGAGCTACAGCGTTGAATCCAGAATTTCTGCTTAGTGGGCCCATATCAATAAATTCAGCCTGATCCAACTTTATATTCTTTCCACCATTATCCCATACCCTTAGTATCCATTCCCACACATATTCCCCTGATTTCTGTCTATATAAGTTGGAAAACTCATGCAGTTCTTTCAGAGTATAGCGTACTTCCTCTTGGGTCACACTTTGTATTTCACCTTTGGGGGCTTGTTGTGATTTTAATCTAGTAATGGGTCTTGAAGACAAGAGGGGTAGGGGGTCTGGGTAAGGAGAAGGATTAGAGATGTCTTGCAGGCTACTGACCTGAGGGCATTCCTTTGCGTTTTCTTCTGGTGAGACAGGATTATTCTCTTCAGGCAGGGGTTGAAAGACAGATTCCTCAGGGCAGACTGGAAGTTGGACCATGCATGCTGGAGATTGGTTGGTACCTGCCTCGTGGCTGGGAGTAGGTACAGACTCTCTGGGGCAAGATGGAGGCTGGATGATACAAGGTTGAGAAGGTGTGGTCTCCACAGAGCAGGCCATCACAGGTTTATCTGGTAAAGTCTCAGCGGAATTTAGGGTTCCAATGTCCCCACCAATATTATCATCATCCCATTTTTATGTCTCCGTCCCAATCCTTGGGGTTCCACTCCTTTCCAATCAATGCCTTCACTTTAATTGCAGAAACCCTGCGAGGTTGAGATTTTAGTTTCCTCTGTAATTCTGCTACTCGTACAATGAGAGACTGGGTTTGATTCTCAGATATCTCAAGTCTGCGGCTACAGGAGACAAGATTTTCTTTCAAGGCACATGTAGAAACTTTCATATCATTCATGCGGCATTTAAGTTTCAAATTGGAAGACTTTAGCTCATCCCTTTCTTTTGTAACTGTATCCAGAGTATCTAGAGGAACCAGCCAACATCATTATATTTTTTTACTCCACAAAATTCTGTTAAAGTGTTGAAAACACTCTCACCCAGATCCTTGCTTCTTATAAGCGTGGAAGTAGGGGAATCCAATGATGCTATTTTGCGTATCTCTATTGCCAGCTCACGCCATGGACTGTTAGCAACCTCATTATTGGAAAGGGAGTCATTAGTACCCGTGAGTCCAATTAGTGGAGAGCCACCTCAGACATCCCATGTTTAAGACTCTGTTCCTCAAGAACCACTCCCGGTACCAGCTGTATTAGTCAGGGTTCTCTCGGGAAACAGAATCAGCAGGAGATATCTGTCAATAATTTGGAATTTTAAAAGAGTCTCTCACGCGACCGTGGGGATGCACAAGTCCAGGTTCTGCAGGCAGGCTCCAAACAGTGGCTCCGATTAAAGCCCGATAAAGGGTCGTTGATGAGTTTCTGGGAGAAGTTGCCTGTCCAATGACGAGCTGGGAAATTCTCTCTGAATGTTGAAATCACTTCCACTTTTAAGTCATTCAACTGATTGGATAAAAGCACCACCCACTGATAATGTAATCTCCCTGATTGATGCAGATGTAATCAGCCATCCACGCAGTAAACTCACTGATGATTGCAGTCCATAAATGCTCTTGTATTACAATTAGCCCAGTGCTTGCTGGAACAAACACCTGGACACAACTACTTGGCCGAGTTGACACATTAGCCTAACCATCACATTGCTGATCCAGTGGGAAAGCTTTCAGTCTTTCACCATTGAGTACAATGCTAGCTGT
This sequence comes from Tolypeutes matacus, assembly GCA_026826555.1. Classification (NCBI taxonomy): domain Eukaryota; kingdom Metazoa; phylum Chordata; class Mammalia; order Cingulata; family Chlamyphoridae; genus Tolypeutes; species Tolypeutes matacus. The sequence continues at coordinate 4,972,168 of JAKSZT010054416.1, read as the reverse complement.
AGGTTTTTAATATATGTACTTCACTATATTGAGAAAGCTTCCTTCTATTCCTCTAATTTGCAGTGTTTTTATCAAGTCATTTTGTCAAATGACTTTTCTGCATCGATTGAGAGTATAAGTGATTTTTCTTCTTCAATTTATCAATGTGGTTTATTACACTAATTGATTTTCTTGTGTTGAACCACCCTTGCATAACTGGGATAAAACCCATTTGATCATGGTTTATAATTATTTTAATGTGCTTTTGGATTCTGTTTGCATGTATTTTGTTGAGGATTTTTGCATCTATATTCATTAGAGATCTGGGTCTGTAGTTTTCTTTTTTTGTAGTATCTTTATAATATTGGTATTAGGGTGATAGCTTCATAGAATGAGTTTGGTAGCAATCCTATTCAAATTTTTGGAAAAGCTTGAGCAAGATCAGTATTTTTTCATCTTTGATTGATGCGTAAAATTCACCTGTGAAGCCATCTTGTCCCAAGCTGTTCATCTTTGGGAAGTTGTTGACTGTTTCAATCTCTTCACTTGTTATTGGTTTGTTGAGGTCTTCTATTTCTTCTAAAGTCAGTGTAGGTAGATGATGTGTTTCCAGAAATTTGTCCATCTCATCTACATCACCTAGTTTTTAGGCATACAGTTTGTTCATAGTATTCTCTTATGATCACTCTTATTTCTGTGGAGTCAATGATTTATTTTTGCATCTTCTCTCTTTTATTCTTTATCTGTTTAGCTAAGGGTTTGTTGATTTTGTTGATCTTCTCAAAGAACCAACTTTTGGTTTTGTTGATTCTCTCTATTGTTTCTTCGTTCTCAATTTCATTTATTTCTGCTATTATCTTTACTATTTCCTTCCTTTGGCTTGGTTTTGGATTAGTTTGCTGTTCTTTTTCTAGTTCAGGTGTGCTGTTAGATCATCAATTTTAGCTTTTTCTTTTTTTTTTAAAATGAAAGCATCAGGGGCTATAAATTTCCTTCTTAACCTTGTCTTTGCAGTGTTCCATAGGGTGTTTTTTTTTTTTAATCATAAAAATCATTGTTTATTCTTTTTATTTTTAATATTTAAAATAGTTTACTGAATGTTAGTTTTTTTGTGTGTTTTTTACAATGAATTGATGTTATTATATTTTTTCTATAAATAGAAAAAATACATTCTGATAAAATAGGATTATACAATCAACTTGCTATAAATTTGAATTTCTCATGATAGACCAATAAAGTTTAACAATACTTAATGAACCATTAACAACATTTATATTGTTAACACTAATTTCATGCACATGAAAAATGGTGTTACAACCCTTTAGATGCAAATGAATGGAATTTTGAAATTACTTTCATATGTAATTCCTAACTTGATTTTCCAGCAGTGCACAGTTACCAACAATATTTTAAATTATTATGAATTAATTACTTTATTTGAAGTCACACATGCATGATTGAACATGGGACATTTTATGTGGGGAGCCAGCACTCAACTACTGAGCCATATTGACTCCCCTAAGTTGGTTTCGGTTGTTTGTTTTTTTGCTTTGCCTGTGGTTTTTTGTTTTGTTTGTTTGTTTGTTTGTTTTTCATTCTTTAAAATCCAAATTCTGTATCATGTCCTTCAAGGCCTTACAGGATCTGACTACTGACTCTCCAACCTCACCATCTGCCACTTTGGCCCTTGACTACTACAATTTAGCCATGGTGACCTCCTATCTGTTTCTTTTATATAAATATTTTTTAAAAGATGCTTAGATTACATAAATGTTACACAAAAATTACAGGGTTTCCCATGTTCCCCACCTCCCCCACCTCCCATAACATCCCACATAAACATCTTTCATTAGTGTGGCACATCATATGCAATGGATATACACATCCTGGGGCTTTGCCACTAAGCATGGACCATAGTTCACATTGTAGACCACACTCTATCCCACACAGTTCTGCATGGTATATGCTGATATAAAATGGCCTATATCTATCATTGTAATGTCACTCAGGATAATTCCCAAGTCCTGAAAAAGCCCCTGTTTTACAACTGCTTTTCCCTTCCCTGCCCCAAAAGTGTCTAGTGGCCACTGGCTCAACCTCACTGTTGTAATTTCTTCCATTGCTTGAATCACAATATGTCTACAACAGAATACCATTATTCCACTCTTGTCCATAGCTCTTCCCCCAATCCTGAGGAGTTTGGGATGGTGATGTCCACTCCACCTCCAAGTGAGAGTGGGCTTATATCCCATGGATATGGTGGATTGGATTATCCTGCCTGCAACTGCATTCCCTGGGATAGCCGTTGTCCATCATATCGAAACCATAGGTTTTGATATGCTTTGTTATCATTTTCATTCATCTCAAGATATTTCCTAAATTCTCTTGCAACTTCTTCTTTGACCCACTGTTTGTTTAAGAGTGTGTTCCTTACACTCCATATATTTATGAATTTTCCCTTTTTCTGTCCATCATTGATTTCCAGCTTCATTCCATCATGATCAGAGAAAGTGTTTCAAATAATTTCAGTCTTTTTAAATTTATTGAGACTTGTCTTTTGTCCCAACATATGGTTTATGTTGGAGAAGGATCCATAAGCAGTTGAAAACAATGCATATCCTGATGTTTTGGGGTGCAATGCTCTATAGATTTCTGATATGTCTAGTTCATTCATCATATTACTCAAATTCTCTATTTCTTTATCTATTCTCTTTCTAGATGTTCTATCCAATACTGAGAGTGGTATATTGAATTCTCCAACTATTATTGTAGAGACACCTATTTCTTCCTATAGCTTTGCCAGTGTGCACCACATGTATCTTGGGGCATTGATGTTAGGTGCATAAATATTTAGAATAGTTATTTATTCTCATTGAACTGCCTCTTTTATTAATATATAATGACCTTCTTCATCCCTATAACAGTTTTGTATTTAAAATCTATTTTATTTGATATTAGTATTGCTATTCTAGCTCTTTTTTTGGTTATTATTTGCATGGAATATCTTTTTCCAACTGTTCATTTTAACCTGGTTGTATCCTTACATTTGAGGTGAGTGTCTTGTAGACAACATATAGGTGGCTCATATTTTTTTAATCCATTCTATCAGTTTCTTTCTTTTGATTGGGGAGTTCAAGCCATTAATATTCAATGTTATATCTGTAAACACATTACTTACTTCATCTATTTTTATCATTATCTTCATTTTGTCATATCATACTACAGTCTATCTTTTTACCCTTTCTATTATTCTTCATTTCTACAATCTTCTCCAAGTCTCTCTCCCTTGTTTTTTCCTTTCCGGCTGTAGCACTCCCTTTATTATCTCTTGTAATTCTAGTCTTTTAGTAACATAGTCTATCAGGTTTTGTTTGTCTGTGAAGACTTTGAGCTCCCCTTCATTTTTGAAAGACAACTTTACCAGATAAGGAATTCTTGGCTCTCAATTTTTCTCTTTCAGTAACTTAAATGCATTATACCACTTTCTTCTCTCTTCCATGGTTTCTGATGAAGGGTCAGTACTTAATCTTATTGAGTTTCCCGTGTATGTGATGCTTTGCTTTTCTCTTGTTGCTTTCAAAATCTTCTCTTTATGTTTGATATTTGTCATTCTGAATAGTAGGAGTCTCAGGGTAAGTCTGTTCATGTTCATTCTGTTTGGGGTGCATTGTCTTTCTTGGATATTGATATTTATGTCTTTCATAAGGTTAGGGAAGTTTTCAGTCATTATTTCCTCAAATATCCTTTCTGCCCCTTTTCCATTTTCTTCTCCTTCTGGGATGCTGATAATGTGTAAGTTTTGTGCATTTCATGTTGTCATTCAATTCCCTGAGGGCTTGTTCCATTTTTTCTTTTCTCTACTCTTTCTGTTCTCCTGTTTTTTCCAGTTCAGGTATTCTGCCTTTAAAATCACTAATTCTGTCTTCAAGCAGTTCCAGTATGCTCTTATGTGTCTCTAGTGTATTTTTCAATCTCATCCATCATGTCTTTCATTCCCATAAGGTCTGTTACTTTCTTTGAAGGCTTTCAAATTGTTTTTTATGCTCACCCAGTGTCTTCTTAATATCCTTTATCTCTTTAGTCATATTTTCTTTCAATTCTTTAAAATGATTTTTGAGAGTTGTGTGATTATCATCGATTAGTTGTCTTAAATCCTGAATACTTTTGGATATTTGTTTAGTTCCTTTGGCTGGGCCATCTCTTCCTGTTTCCTATTATGACTTGTAGTTTTTTGCTAATGTCTAGGCATCTGATATGTTGGTAAATTTACTCTGATAGCCAATTTCTCTTTCTTGCTTATTGATATTCTTTCACAATTCTTTGATATTTGGCTCAACTTATCCTGAGTCTTTAAAATTTCCCGGCTTTAGTTACCAAAATCACTCCAGGGACACATTAATGGGGTGCAGACTTTCTCCAAGGAGTAGGGTAAAGAGAGTTTTAAAAGCAGTTTCTGCCCATGTAATTTCCAGACCAGGTAGCAGACGGTGCTCATTGGTGCAACTTTCTACATAGGTGTATTTCTCTTGGTTTTCCTTTGCTTTTGTCTGACAAGAGCTGAGATTCAAAGAGGGCTCCACTGGCCAGTTCACAGAAGAAAAGCCCCCTGACTCCCTCTCTCTCTTCCCTTGTAACAACTGGCAGGAAGGAAGTCATCTGCTCCCATTTCAGTAAGCTGAAATGCACCAGGGTTTTACCCTAGCTGAATATCTCTGGGTTGGGGGAGGGGAGTCCTTGCTGGCAGCCAAGAGGTTTAGTAATGCTGTTTGTTGTTTCAGCTTCTTTGTCTCTCTGTACCTCTCCTTCCTGGAAGTTGTGAAGCACTGTCCTGGTGTGCTGACCCCCAAAGCAGGTTCTTTGGGCAGCTTTTGAATGCTTCTCTGTTGTTTTTGTGAAAGCTGTGCCTTATCTGCCTAATTTGATGCCATGTTTCCACAATTCTCTTTGAGGTTCTCTTTTAATTGGTGAGTGAACCCATTTACATTTCTTGTAACTACAGTCCTATAGGACTTATTTCTGCTATATTGTTATCTTAGTCATAGTTTCATTTACTGTTATATTTTTAACATTTCTTTTCTATTAGGTCAATCAGGTTTTTATTTCTGATTTAAAAGTTAAATATTCTATCTTTGTGCTTATGATGATCTCATTGGCATTGGCTTAAAATTTTTTTTTTTTTTTTTTGGTCTTTTTCCTACTCATAGTTACTTAGCTTTTTGGATCTGTGAATTTACAATTATCATAAAATGTACACTTGACCATTGTTTTCTTTTATACTTATATATATTTCTCCCTGTCCCTTTTTCTCCTTTGTATGGCTCTCCAATTACATGTATGTTAGATTACTTGTCATCTTGTCATTGTTCTACAATTCACTGAGGTTTTATTAATGCTTTTTTATTTTTTATTTTTTATTTTTTATTTTTTTTTAGTTAGGCCAGTAAAAAGAATTTATTTGGGAAATAGAGGAAAGAACAGAGCTTGCTGAGAAATGGGAGAGACAGAAATACACACCAAGATTTGGAGCAGGCCCCTCTAGCCAGAGAGAGCGCCTATTAATATTGTTTTAAACTTTTTTCTCTGCACTTCATATTGGACAAAATTCTACTGCTACTTTTTCCAGTTCACCGATTTTCTGCAGTGTTGAATCTGCTATTAATCCCATCTAGTGACATTTTTATTTAGTCATTTTATTTTTCTTCCTTAAAAATCACATTGGGTATCTTTATTATTATTTTCTGTATCTTTCTTCACTGTAGTCATATTTTCTGTAAAACACCTGTATATATATTACAGTTTATATATAGTTTATTATGGTCACAGATCACAATCTTTATGATATTGAGACTTTATTCATGTTTCCTTTGCAGTGTATGCAGTTGTATTTTGTAAATATATTGCTTAAACTAAAAAAGAATGACAGTTCTTTATGATTGTACACCTTTACATGTGTGTGTGTATCTTCTATACCAGGGTCCCCTTATTACATATAGCATATTAAGCACCATAGACTTAATTAAAATTATAAAAGACCAAGGAACAATATGACTCAGGAGTAGTAAGCTGAACAAGAGGTCACAAAATGAGGGAGACAGTCTAGCTGTGACAACCCATAGTAAAAAGCATGTAGCGATCAGCTAGAACAGAGTATTATATATGTAATATACACACATCCGCTGTTTTATCTAAACATTTTTGGTTCTTTTTCCATTGAATGGTTTTGCTCCTGATTATGGGTCACATTTTCTCCCTTTTTTGTTAACCCAGTCAATTTCTATTAGATTGTTAGATCCTGGCTACTATTGTTATTTATGTAATTGAATCTTGGCATTTTTTACTTGCTTTTAAATTTTTTTGTGTTTATTTTAACAGGAAATAAAGTTACTCACATCTCAGTTTGATACATTAAGTCTGCTTTTAAACATTAATAGGATAGGTTAAAAACATCCTTCATTCCAGGGGTAGTTCAGCCTTCGTAACTAAGGCTCAAACCCTTTGGGATTTCCAGTGTATGCTCTGGGTGATCACTACATGTTCTCTACTCTGGTTTGTTACAGCTAGAATTTCTCTCTCTGTTTTTGTGATCTCTTTGTTCAGTTTAGCTCTCCCCAATAATATTTTTGCTTGGTCTTTTAGAATTTTCCTTAAGCCTATGTAACTTAGTATACTATATATAATCAAGGAGACCCTTGTACAGAAGACTAGAATTCTTTTTCAGCATAGACCCTTTCTACTAGGTTCTGAATCATAAATTCTAGTCACCTTAGGCTCCCAAACTCTGATGCATATCCCTACAACCTGGTTAGGATGCTTGTGTTTGTTGAGCCTCATTCTGTATACTCATGGTCTAAAACTTGCTTCCAAGAAGAAAGACGGAGTGATGTAGTGCTCATCATAATTATTTTTCTTCCTACAGAGATTACAGTCATTATCCACCTCTTAGATAAGGTTTTATCTGCATTGTGTCCAGTTTTCTAGTGTTTTAAAGCAGAAGCTCAAGTGTGGTCCTTTCCATTAAATCATAGGTAGACACAGAGGCTATAATCACATATGCATTTTAATCATAAATTTTATATTATGAAGAATTAATCTCCAATATTTGGATATTTTGGTGAGATAAAAACAAAAATAATGTACTTATCTCTTATTCAATATTTATTTCTCTATCAGACACACAGAATTTTCTGTCATCTTTAGGAAGAACTGTGAAATTAGTGGACTTGCCATCCTTGGTTTTACTTTTGTTTTCTTATTCACTTTCACACACAATTTAGCATATTTAGGTTAATAGGTTCCTTTAAAAAGAAGTGTATTTTCATTTTTAAATTTATCTTTGTGGAGAATTTCAAATATCAGCCCCAAAAAGGACATGTATGTGTGTGTTTGTTGTAGTGTGAATGATTTGAGGAGAGGTGGATGTCAGCAGCTGTAAAATCATATGGAACATGCAAAATATTATATAAATAAACATTTGTGTTATTACAACCCTTTAAATATATGTCTACTTTGCACTGTATGAAAGCAGTGATTATTGTCTTCTTTTTTCCTGCTGTTTCTTTGATTCCCAGAATAGTGTCTGGTACAGTAGATACTCAAGGAAAAATATTTTGAGTGGATAAATAAAATATTAAACTAGTCTTTCTTTACACATCTAAACATGAAACTCATGCCCTTTAGTACTTGGCTGCTACTGTTTTTATTCCCTTCTCTCCTTTCTTTTCTTCTTCTTTTCTACAGCAATTCAGAGAGACGGTTTTAAACCAAAACTGAAAACATGACCTTTTATGGAATATGTAACTTTCAACACATTTTGCAGATGGTATAGCATATTTTTATCAAAAAGCTTTCAGAAGTTTTACCTCAAGACAAGCATTTACCTTTTTTTTCTGAGTTTGCTAATGCCAGTTACTTCAAAGTGTCATTTTAAAGATTACATAAGATTGAATATATACACCATGAATTAATAGGAAAACCTTACATATTCTCTATTATGCTCTTATGCGTTGCAGTAAGAGCTAAAGATTAATGACATAAAAGCCAAATTTCTTATTGCAATGCTTATATCAGTGCTTTAATTATATTAACTCTTATTTACCAGCATTTGATGTAGAGAAAACAGATGAGAAACTTTTACTGACTGCAATAAAATCCTTGTTGTCAATCTTCTTCAAACTCAACAACACACAAAGACATACAAATAAACACAGTAACACACATACAGAAACACAAACACATGCACATATGCATACAAACACATATGCAGTATCTGCACCATAAAGGTCAACTTTAACAGCCTTTTAGAGATTTAAGCCTGGGGCAAAAATAATTAGAGGATTGGTCTAAAGCCATCTATATCTGAATTGTGGCAAAGAAGAGAAAAAGAAAGAAAGGAGAGAAGGGATAAAAAAACAGAAATATTCAAGAACTGAAGGCCATGAGTTTCCAGAAGCAAAGGGTGTGTAGTGTTCTCAAAACAATAGGGGAAAATAAAACTACACCAAGGTACATCACCATAAAATTTTAGTACCTGAGGTTCAAAGGAAAACTTCAAGGAAATAAAATACATACATGGCTTCAGGAGTCAGGTGGTTTCAGATTTTTTATTGCGGCAATGAATGCTAAAAGAGAGGATAATAAATGCCTTCCAAATTTTGAAGGGTTTTATTTCCAACTCAAATTTTCTATACCCAATAATTGACAAACATGAAACAAAAACATTTTTATACATTCAATTTCTCAAAAATATTATTTCTTATTCATCCTGTGTAAGAAGTTGGAGGATATCTTCCACCAAAATGAAATCGTAATCAAAGAAGCTATGAGACACAGTAAACAGGAGAAACAATACTGAATGTATAAAAGAGTTCTGAAGATCGTGATGATAAAGAATAACTGCAAGAGGACAGATGTGGCTCAAATGGTTGGGTGTCCATCTCCCATATGGAGGGACCCGGGTTTGATCCCTGGGACCTCCCGGTTAAAAAAGAAGAAAAAAAAAAAAGAAATGAATGATTGCAGAATGAAGGATATGCACTGGGCCTACAGGACATCAAATCAACATAAGAGTATGTAAGAAAATCACAGCTGGAGTTTTTACAAGAATATGCATCTCATAGAAGACCTGACGTAATTAACTGTTTTGGGAAGGGATTTGAACAATGAGTAGAGGGCTTTGACTTTGAATAAGTGGTAAGTACATAGGAAAATGGAAGGGTAATATTTATTTCATTAAACTAAAAAAGAATGATAGGAAAATGTCATTTCTAGCCCAAACATTATTTACTTTAATGATATTTCATATATGATGCATGGTTCAGGATGACCTATACTTTACTCTTCTATGGTGGAATATATGGAAAACAAATTCAATATGATGTATGATGTGTTAAATAATTTTGCCTTGAGAATGAACTACCAAAGATTATTCCTCTGCTTTGTTAAGTAGAAGGAAAATCTTGGAAACTACTAAATATGATCAATCCTCCATACACAAATATCATTATATATTTTAGTTCTAACAACATGAATATTATTATTATTTTAACAGAAAATGATTGCTGAAATAAGTCATATATTTAATAGATACTCTATTTTGCCAATTCTCTCTAAAACATGATTAAATATTTTATTAAAACATACATTGTGATTTCTTCCAATTATTATAACATTCATTTTCAGCTGTTCTCTTATACTTTTTCAAATCTTCTTTGTCATTTTATAACATATTACTCTTGTTCATGAATTCATTATATTAAATACAAGAGACCATCAGGGAGTCTATTCCAACATATTGCCAGTAGTAGAAATTCACAGCATACACACGTTGATGACAATAGGCTAAAATGTGACTCTTATTACATTCAAATAATTCAAACATATATAGTTAAAAATTATATAGTTCACATATATATATATATATATATATATATGCACACACACACACACACATACATACACACACACACATATATATATAATGTGGAATAAACTAGCTGGACCTGGAAAGTACAACATAAAATATATAAACCTATGAAACAATAAAAATCAATAGATATATTTCTAAACTAATGTGTATATGTGATGTTATACTACTGAAACATCAATTTTGCAAAAAAAATATATATATAATTAGGATAAAATGAAAACATTATATTTTAACTTTCTTAAACAATTCAGCATTTGCTAAAAGTATTGTGAGAAGATGGTGGATTAGGAAGCTCCAGGAATTGGTCTTTCCACCCAAACCCTTATTTAACAAGCAGAAAATACCTGCATTTACTATTTTGGACCTCTAGAGTCTAGTGGAACCATTGCAGCACCCAAGAAAGAACCAGATGAAACGTAAATTTTGACATTTCAGCAAATTTTTTACAAGGTTCCTGCATGATTGCAGTGATTACAAACAGATATTTCATTGATGACATGCAACAAGTAATGCACACATCTCAAAAAGAGTTTGGAAGAATCACAAAAGGATGGCTTCCGCCATTAAAAAGCAAAAATAAGCAATAAGTCAGGAGTGGGAGAATTAAATTTCCAGAGGTACCACAGCATAATATCCAGAATGTCCAGTTCTCAAGAAAAAAACTATAAAAAATACAAAGAAGTGAGAAAGCATTCATAGGGGAAAAATATTTCTACAGAAGCTGTCCCTGAGGAAGAACATACATTTAAATTATTTGTCAAAGATATTATATCACTTGTCTTAAATATGTTCAATGAACTAAAATAAACCATGAACAAAGAACTACATTAAATTAAAAAAATGATGTCTGAACAAAATGAGAATAGAAGTAAAGATATAAAAATTACAAAAAGGAGCCAAACACATTCTGAAACTAAACAATATAATAATTGAAATGAAAGCTTCACTAGCAGGATCACCAGTAGATTTAAGCAGGCAGAAGAAAGGACTAGTGAACTTAAAAAGATGACGTTTGAAATTGTCCAGCCTGCAGAGATTAAAATAAAAAGAATGAAGACAAATGAACAGAGCCTAAGGGATACCATCAAGTGTGCCAACACAAGCATTATATGAGTCCCAGAAAGAACAAAAGGAGACCAGCAAAAATATTTGAAACTGCGCTGAAAACTCCCCAAATCTGGTGAAAGACATGAATATACACATTCAAAAATCAGAACAAATTTAAAGCAGAATAAACTCCAAGAGATGCCCAAGCAAAACACCTTATATTCAGATTGTCAAAAGAGAAAATTCAGAAAGCAGCAAAAGAAACAATGTATCACATACAAAACATTCTCAGTAACAAACTGGATGATTTTTCCTCAGAAACAATGGAGGCCAATATGCAGTGCAATGGCTTATGTAAAGTCATAAAAGGAAAAACAAACTCTCCACCAAGAATTCTAAATGCAGCAAAGTTACCCTTCAAGCATGAAGAAAAAAATTAAGATATTTCCAGATTTACAAAAGCTGAGGGAGCTCATGATGAGTAGACCTGTACCACAAGAAATGTTAAAGGGATTTCTTTGGTTTGAATGAAAGGAAACTACACAGTAACTTGAAGATAAGAAAAAATAAATAAAGAACACTAGAAAATGTTGCCTCTTCGGAAAATATAAAGGTCAGTATTATTTTATTTTTCTTTGGCTTGCAACTTCTCTCTTTTTCCTATATGATTTAAAAGTCAAATGTATAACACAATAATGATTAATTTGTTAATGAACATAAAATGTATAAAAATGTAATCTGTGAAAATAATATTAAGGGAGAGGAATGAAGATGTATAGATTGGAGAGTTTGTAGCTATGCAAACTAATTTGGTATTATTCAAATATGGAATGTTATGAATTTAATTTGTTGCTTATTCCCAAGGTGACCACTAAGAAAATAATGAAAAAAATATATAGAAAAGGAAAGAAGAAATTTATCTAAATAGCACATTAAAAGCACCAACTCAATCCAAAATGAGCAGTAATTGAGGAATTGAGTAACAAAACCACTTAAGAAATACAAAAAAGAAATAGCTAAAGAGCAGAAGTAAATCCTTATTCATCAAAACCACATTAAATATAAATGAAATAAACTCTCCTATTAGAAGGCAGCAATTTGGCAGAACAGACATAAAAACAACAACTACAAAATATGATTCATCTGTTGCCGGATTTTCTCTAGGTTCTTGGTTATGTTATGAAAAAGGAATTTTAAGTACATGTTAGTTGTAGCAGTTTGATATTATTGATGAATTCCAAAAAGAAATATTGGATTATGTTTGTAAACTGGTCTTTTCCTCCAGGTATAATAGTGTGTATTAGACTCAGAGGTTTTACGTTTACTTAATTAAATTATGATTAGGGCTTTGGTTGGGCCACATCAGTAGGGTGTTGAGTCTCTACCCCTTGGTGGGTGGGTACTCACAGATAAAAGACACGGCAAAGGGCAGAGTTTGGAGTTCTGATGCTGTGGTTTGAGCTGGAGCCTGGGAAGTGAACACACAGGAGAAGAACACAGAGGAATGGAGACGGCTCTTAGACACAGCAAAAGCCCTGGGGAGACAGAGCCATTCTCCTGATAGTCAGTAGCTAGCCTTGTGGACAGAGGCAAAGCCTAGAGAGTCTCATAGTCTACAGCTGACCTGTGGAGATAGCAGTGGAGCAGAGCCTGGAGACAAGCAAGCCCTGGGAAGAGAGGCACCCAAGAAGCTTGAACCTTCGCAGACATCGGCAGCCATCTTGCTTCAACTCATGGGAATAGACTTTGGTGAGGGAAGTAACTTATGCTTTATGGCCTGGTAACTGTGGGCTTCTACCCCTAAATAAATACCCTTTATAAAAGCCAAGAGATTTCTGGTATTTTGCATCAGCACCCCTTTGGCTGGTTAATACACCAGTTTATGTAGGCCAATAATTTATTAGAAAATGAGAGAAGAGAAATGGGAGAATAGAACAGCTTATGGGTCCCAGGTATACTTGCAATTTGGGCCAGGCAGAGAGAGGAAAAAAGCTAAAAAGGGCTAAAAGGGCTGATTTACAGACTACAAATCCCCATTACAGATTACAAGTCCACAGGTCTAATTGCATGCTGGGTGCAGACAGGGAAAGAAAGGGCTTAACAGGCAATTTAATCTTTGTGCTTGCTTTTTAAACCATTAATTATTCCACCCCTTTGCTAATGTCAGGGAAGAAATCCCAGCTGTTTGCTGCTTTGATTGGTTACCCCTCCCATCAATCCCCCAGGAGGACCCAAAGATAAGGCCCCTTGAGAATATCTGGGGTTTTCCCTGATCCCAGACAAAATCCCATTCTGAATGGGGGTTCTTCCAACAGCCTCCTTGTGGGGTCTCCATGACAATGGCCATGTTACTCTACCAGGTCTCAAATTTGTCTTTTTAATTCCCTAATATAGCCTGCTTCAAAACTACATGCCCCATCTATATGCTGTTTGCAATGTCTACAAGGAGATTAACTTTAGACTTCTGGGACGATGGAAGAGAAGAGAAGTACAAGGATCACTTTTCTCCCAGAAAAATGGTAGAGAACAGGTGAAAACTGACCAGATCAACTATACTAGGACTTGGGAGACCAAAGAAAGTCAGGACAGCACCCAGAAGAAAGTGCGGTAAAGGAGGATCCATGAGTAGTTCAAACACTGTGGCTGCTGGCATCCAACCACCACTCTTGGAGCAGACAGCTTTGGGTTCTTTGGTCTCTGGCTTGTAGCTATGGACAAGGAGGGCCCCAGGGGTCCATATCCCCAGGAAAGGGGAGATGGAGGGTCACAGTGTACTGCTGATCCAGCTTTTAGTCAGTGAATTTGTTCTGCTGTGTCCCATGGGTCCTACCCTTTCTAGCCAGGCATGGCCACACCATTGTCTTCACCCCAGAGCCAGAAGAGATCTAAAGGTAGCCTGCCTTCTTAAGCTCCCTCCTTACTAACCAGGACTGGTGGCTGCTGACACAGAAAGAGTGGAAATATCTTTCCTTTCTGGGAAAAAGGAGGGTGTGGCTGAGGGAAGAGAGAGGCTTCTGATCAGCAAGTTTGAACACTGAGGCTTTGCTTTGAATAACCTGCCTTGCAGTAGAACCCTCTTGACAATGCTTATACACTGCTGCCAGAGTGGGTTCCAGTGAAAATATTCCTCACTTAGGGTTTGAGTGGAAAGGTTGGTCTAAGAGTGCCACCTGTTGCCAGACCAGCAAAGTGCATAACAGGAGTAAAATAAGTAAATAAAAGAGGCTTTTTGGTGCCACTACTGCACCCCCTCGTGACCTTTGGAAATTGGTCTGAACACCATTAGTGGGTCCCTGGCCCCATTTTGAGCAAAAAGGGGTAATTCTAAAGACTTAGAATAAGATGACCCAAGAATCCAAGAATGCAAAGCCATTCAACACTAAATCCCTAGGCAAGAAACAGAAACTGATTATCAGAGGAAACACCCTCATAATCAGATTCTGAGATGTCAGAAAAATCAGAAAAATTTAAAAACCATACTAAGAAATAGGAAGATATGGCCCAGGTAAAGGAACAAATCAAAATGCCAGATATGACAAGATTAGAAACACTTAATCAATGATGTTCATACAAATCTCCTAAATTAATCCATGTTGAATGAAAACATGGCTAAAGGGATAAAGGATATTAAAAAGAAATTGGGTGAACACAAAGAAGAATTTGAATGCTTGCATAGAAAACTAACAGAACTTATGGGAATGAAAGACATAATGGGTAAGGTATCAAAAATACATTCAAGACATACATCAAAAAATTTGAAATGGCAGAAGAAAGAAATATTGAATTAGAAGACAGAGGAGCTGAAATTGTAAGACAGAAAAACATAAAAAAAAATGGGAAAAAAATGGAGCAGGGGCTGAGGGAATTGAATGATAGCACAAAGCATACCAACATACTTGCCATGGGTGTTCCAGAGGAGAAGACAAAGGAAAAGGGACATAAAGAGTATTTGAGGAAATTATGGCTGAAATTTTCCCAATTTACACAAAAGACATGATTATATGTATCTAAGAAGTGCATTGTACTCCAAACAGAATAAATCCAAATAGACCTATTCCAAGACACATACTATTCAGAATGTCAAATACCAAAATTAGAGAATTCTGAAATCAGCAAGAGAAAAGCAATCCATTACATACAAGGGATGTCCAGTAAGAGTTAGTGTGGATTTCTCATTAAAAACCATGGAGGCAAGAAGACAATGGTATGATAAATTTAAGATACTGAAAGAGAAAAATGCCAGACAAGAGTTCTTTATCTGGCAAAACTGTCCTTCGATAATGAGGGTAAGTTTAAAATATCCACAGATAAGCAGAAACTAGAAGAGTTTGTAAACAAGTGGCTGGCTTTGCAGGAAATGCTAAAGAGAGGTTTACAACTTGAAAGGAAAAGACAGGAGAAAGAAGCTTGAGAGAGAGTGTAGAAATGAATAGAATCAGAAAGGGTAACCAAAAGTATAAAAAGAATGACAAAATAAGATATGACACATGAAAGCCAAAGGATAAAATGGTTGAAGTAAGTAAGGTTTATACAGTAATAATATTAAATGTTATGGGTTCAATTCCCCAATCAAAAGACACACACTGACAGAATGGATAAAAAGATATGAGGCATTCAATGTTGTCCAAAAGAGATTCACCTTAGACCCAAGTTTACAAATAGGCTGAAAGTGAAAGTTTGGTAAAAGATACTTCATGCAAACAGTAACCAAAAAAGCAGGGGTAGCTATGCTATCAGGAAAACAAACAAACAAACAAAACAGATTTTAAATGCAAAAATGTTATAAAAAAGAGATGCAGAAGGCCATTATATATTAACCTACATTGGCTCTAGAAGAAATACAAGACCTCAACCAACCAATCAAAATAAAGAGATCAAACCAGTCATCAAAAATCTCCCAACAAAGAAAAGTCCAGTACCAGAAGTCTTCGCAGGTGAATTCTACCAAATATTTCTAGAAGAATTAATACCAGTCTTGCTTAAACGCTTCCAAAAAATTGAGAAGGAAAATTACCCAACTCATTTTATGAAGCCAACATCGACCTATTACCAAAATGCAATAAAGATACCACAAGAATAATAAATTATAGACCACTCTTTCTAATGAATATAGATGCAAAATTCTCAACAAAGTACTGGAAAATTGAATCCAACAGTATATTAAATGCATTACATGCCACAATCAAGTGGGTTTTATTCCTAGTATGCAAGGGTGGTTCAACCCAAGAAAATCAAATAACAATACATCAAATTAACAATTGGAAGAAAAAGAAACAGATGATCATCTTGATTGATACAGAAAAGGTATTTGACAAATCCAGCATACTTTCTTGACCAAAATATTTCAAAACTTAGGAATAGAAGGAAAATTCCTTAACACAGTACAAGCCATATACAAAAAACCCACAACCAACACCATATTCAATGGGGAAAGGTTGAAAGCTTTCTCTCTAAAATCAGGAACAAGAAAAGGATGCTCACTGTCACCACTCTTATTAAATATTGTGTTAGAGCTTCTAGGTAGAGGAAATAGACAAGAAAAATAAATAAATGCATCCAAATTGGAAAAGAAGTAAAATCCTCACTATTTCCAGATGACATGATCCTATATTTAGATATTCTGAATTTTCTAAGACAAAACTATTAGAGCTAATAAAGAAGTTTAACAAACTGGCAGGACACAAGATCAACATGCAAAATAATTAGTGTTTTTATAAACTAGTAATGAACAATCTGAAGAAGAAATCAACTTAAAAATTCCATTTACAATAGTAGCACAAAGAATCATATAGTTAGGAATTAATTTAACTAGGGATTTAAAGGATCTGTACTCAGAAAACTACAAAATGGTACTAATAGAAATCAAGATGACCTAAACAAATGGAAGGAAATTCCATGTTCATGAAATGGAAGACTAAATATCATTAAGATGCCAATTCTAACCAAATTGATTTATAGATTCAATGCATCCTGATCAAAATTCCAGCAGCCTAATTTACAGAAATAGAAAAGCTAATTACCAAATTTATTTGGAAAAGAAAGGGGTCCTGAATAACTTTTTAAAAATCCTAAAAAAAAAAAAAAAAGAAGAGTGAAGTCAGAGAACTCATGCTTCCTGACCTTGAAGTATATTACAAAGCTATAGTGGTCAAACAGCATGGTATTGGCATAAATATAGACACATTGATCAATGGGATCAAATTGAGAGTTCATAAATAGACACTCACCTATATGGTCAACTAATTTTTGAGAAGCCTACCAAATCCACTTTACTGGGACAGAACAAATGGTTCTTGGAGAACTGGATATCCATAAACAAAAGAATGAAGGAGGAACCCCTATCTCATTCGCTATACAAGAATCAAAATGGATGAAATACTTAAACATAAAAGCCAGAACCATAAAACTCCTAGAAGATAATGTAGGAAAACATCCCATAGTAGGAGGTGAGTTTTTAGACCACATACCCAAAGTATGAACAACACAAGAGAAAATAGATAAATGGGTCCTCCTAAAAATTAGCACCTCAAAGGACATTGTCAAGAGGGTGAAAAGGCAGCCTACTCAATGGGAGAAAATATTTGGAAATCACATATACAATAAGGGTTTAATATCCATGATATATAAAGAAAGCCTTCAACTCAACAATAAAACATCAAATGACCTGGTTAAAAAAATGGGCAAAAGTGTAATCTTTGGAATGATCTCCTGACTCACTTTGAAATCTCTTACCTATTTAATATTTGTATTTTATATTTCTCCCTTTTGATCAAGGTCTTTTTCCAGTTGCATCATTAGTTGGCGCTTATTAATCCCTAAGTTTCAGGGAGGCTCATCCCTGGGAGTCCTGTACCATGCCAGGTAGTGGGTTTATATGCTGAGTTTGGCATAGAGAAAGGTCACATAAGAGCAACAAGGAGGCTTTCAGAAAGTAACTCTTAGGCAATATATAATACTAGGCTAAGTTTCAATTTCACAAGAATAAGGCTCATAAGTACAAGCATCAATATCAATAGCCTGGCTTATTGGCCTGTCCTCCTTCACTAGGCACTGCCCATGTACTCTAGGGATTCTTGTCACACTATTAGAGAATGTAGCAGGATGGAAATTCAATATTCTTTTGGTTATTGTGTGGATCTCTACCTGCCGATACAATACCTCATGACAACTCGAACACATTAATATTCCATAGAGGCATGCCCCAGTTCTCCTCTGCCACAGCTGCAACTTTTCTGCAATCCAAAGCCTCCCCAAAAACAAAGCTAAAAAATAAATAAAAATAAAAAATAAAAATTTAAAAAAATAATTATATATAAAATATTTTTTTTTAATTTTGTTTTTCATTCCTATAAGATCTTAGGAGGATCTCACTGACTGCCAGAGTAAACAGTCCCTCAAGCAGGGAGGCTCCAGATGGCTGTAGAGACATCTGGACACTATTGGCAGGGCAGAAAACCCCATGAATTCAGCTTCTTATCAGTGAGCCTTGCCTTGGAGTATATGATAACTTATCCCCTCAATGTATCAGAGTTGGACCCATTTATATTTTCCTACACATGATTCTTATGTTTCTTTTATTTGAACCTATAATTAGCAATACACCCATTAAATATGTATACTAGAGACTTAAATCTTCCAGCTGTTCATATGCTGGTTGAGCCCTGAGTCTCAGCAGAGGTGCAGCTAACACCTACCCTCCAATTCATCAGACTCATCCAGGACTTACCCAGGACACTGCATATCCCAATAAACAGAGTATCTACAACTGCAAACAAGACAGTTCCACCCATCTTCCTCACGGAAACTAAGCCCCTTCTCAATCAGAACCAGAGTAGGCATCACAATTCCAAATTCCTCAAGATTGAGGAATGAACAAACATATGGGGGCAATGCAAATATGGACTAAAGTAGACTTATTATTATTATTCTAGTAATAGAAGAACTTATAACACTGATACAAAGGCAGTGATCATCAGAGGTTCTGATGGGAGGGAAAGGGAAGAATAGGTGTAACATGGGACATTTTTGGGACATTGGAATTGTTCTGCATGACATTGCAATGACTGATACAAGCCATTATACATTTTGTCAAAACCTATAAAATTGTGTGGTGCCAACTGTAAACCATAATATAAACTATAGACCATGGTTAGTAGCAATACTTCAATATGTGTTCATCAATTGTAACAAATATACCACACCAATGAAAGATGTTGTTAATGAGGAAAAGTGTGGGAGTGGTAGAGGATGTTTTATGTGGGAATCCCCTATATTTTTGATGTATCATTTATGTAAATCTAAAGCTTCTTTTAAAAAATAAAAATAAAATAAAAATAAATGGGCAAAATACTTAAATAGACATTTTCCAAAAAAAGATATAAATGGTGAAAAAACACGTGAAAAGAAGTTCAATATCACTAGCTATTAGGGAAATGCAAAGCAAAAATACAATGAGATATTATTTCATGTCTATTAGAATGGCCACTATTAACAGAAAACTACAAGAGTTGGAGAGGATGTGGACTGCAGAATGGTACAGCCCATTCTGTTTGGTGGATCCTAAGAAAGTTAAATATTGATGTTCATGTAACCTGTTAATACCACTACTAGGTATATACCCAGAAGGACTGAGAAAAGGGAAACGAACAGACATCTTCACAACAATGTTCATAGCAGCATCATTCAAAATTGTCAAAAGATGGAAACAACCTAGGTGTGTGTTATTGATATAAGGAAAGACATATAGAATATTGGGATAGAATTTAAAGTCCAGACATAAAGCATGTATTTAGAGCCAATTGATTTTCTACACAGGTGCCAAGTCCTTTCAATGGGAAAATAATAGTCTTTTTAACAAATGACAGAACAACTGGAAATCCACATACAAGAGAATGAATGTTGGGGGTGGATGTGGCTCAAATGGTTGGGCGTCCATCTGCCATATGGAGGGACCTGGGTTTGATCCCCGGGACCTCCCGGTAAAATAGATGATAGATAGATAGATAGATAGATAGATAGATAGATAGATAGATAGATAGATAGATAGATAGATAGATAGA
>JAKSZT010054416.1:4839199-4952148 GCA_026826555.1 Tolypeutes matacus | reverse complement strand
AGATAGATAGATAGATAGATAGATAGATAGATAGATAGATAGATAGAAGGTGCATGGGCTGCCAGACTCTGTGCCGGTGAGCCGCCAGGGCCTGGGAGCCATGCAGCAAGATGATGACGTAACTGGAGAGAGATGCAGAGGAGAGACAAGACAATATGCTCTGAAAGCTCTGAAAACCAGGAACCGAGGTGGCTCAGGTGGCAGAACACCTCTCCCCTACATCGGAGGTCTCCAGGATCGAATCCTGGTGAAGACTGGAGGAGAAGGATGAGAAGAGATGGCAGGGAACAGACACAGAGAATTGCCCAGCAAATGGACACAAAATAGGAAATGGGGAAGGGGGGGCTTAAAGTGGATAAAGTAAATAAATAAATCTTTAAAAAAAAAGAGAGAGAGAATATTCAGAAACTAACTAAAAATTGATCAATTACCAAAACATAAGATCTAAACATAAACTCTTAAAAGCAAACATAGAAGTTAATCTTCATGACCTTGTGTTTTGCAGTGGATTCTTAGCTATGACACCAAAGCATGAGCAAAAATGGAAAACACAGATTAACTCAACTTTATAAAAATTATAAACTTTTGTGCATTTAAACATTATTAAGAAAGTGAAAAGATCTCCTACAAAATGGGTGAAAATATTTGGAAATCATATATATGATAAATGGCCAATATCCATAATATATAAAGACTCAACAATATAACAACAAAAAAGGCATAAACCCAATTAAAAATAGTCAAAGGACTTGAATAGACATGTCTACAGATAATATATCCAAATGTAAAATAAGTGCATGAAAAGATGCTCAACATCAATAGCCATTAGGGAAATAAATGCAGTTGGAAATCACAGTGAGAAACTGCTTCTTATCCACTAGGATGACTATTATTTAAAAAAGGATGAAAGAAAAAAAGGAAGTTTTGGCAAAGATATGAAGAAAATAAAACTCTCATGAATTGTTGATAGGGATATAAAATGGTGCGGACATTGTCAGAAACGGTTTAGTTTTTCCCCAAAAGTTAAACATAGAATTACTATATAAACCAACAATTTTGCTAAGTAAATATCCAAAAAAATTGAAAGTAGGGAATTAAAAAATACTTATATTCCAATGTTGACAGCAACCTTATTCACAATAGCCAAAAGGTGGAAACGATTCATGTGTCCATCAACAGATGAATAAA
This sequence comes from Tolypeutes matacus, assembly GCA_026826555.1. Taxonomy (NCBI): domain Eukaryota; kingdom Metazoa; phylum Chordata; class Mammalia; order Cingulata; family Chlamyphoridae; genus Tolypeutes; species Tolypeutes matacus. The sequence continues at coordinate 4,950,960 of JAKSZT010054416.1, read as the reverse complement.
CTAAATATGTTAAATATAGAAGAGTATTCAGCCATAAAAAGGAATGAAGTTCTAATGCATGCTACAGCATGAAAGAACTTTGAAAATGTTATGCTAACTCAAATAAGGTAGAAAAAATGACCCAAATATTATAGGAATTCCTTTATAAGTGTAACTAGAATAGACAAATTCTTAGAGGCAGAAAATAAAACAGTGTGTACCAGGGGCTGGAGCAAGGCTGAAATGGGGATCTATTGCTTCACATGTACAGAGTTCTGTTTGGGATGATGAAAATGTTCTGGAAGTAGATAATGGTCATGGTGACACAACATTTTGAATGTACTTAATGCCATTGAATTATATCATTCAAATGGTTACAATGGTATATTTTATGTTATGTGTATTTCACTACAATAAAAAAAAGTTTATAAAAATACCATTTACTAAATGTTGATAAAAATGAAATCATTTTAGCTTATTAATTTTACTATTGGAAAATGGCCAATTATCAGGCTACGTTATACATACAATGAATATAAAATCTCCAGTATCACTGTATGGGAGAATAGTGAGAAAAATTAGGATGAGAGAAAAACAAATAAAAAGGAATACTGTTTTTAACCAAATAAACTAGCCATAGGTACCTGCTTACTTTGTTTACTTTATTCAAAACAGTGTACTGCAAGTATATTTTCTTTTTTTTATTTTATTTTTTTATTTTTTATTTTATTTTTTTTTAAGGATTTATTTATTTATTTACTTTTATCCATTTTTACACCCCTTCCCCCTCCCCCCCCGTTTTTGCTGTTTCTGTGTCCATTCGCTGGGCAACTCTGTGTCCATTTTCTGCCCTCTCTTCTCATCCTTCTCCTCCTGTCTTCACTGGGATTCAATCCTTGGAATCTCTGATGTAGGAGAGAGGCATCCTGCCCGCGCAACCTTAGTTGCTGGTTTTTCGGTGCGTCTCATCTTGCCTCTCCCTTGTGTCACTCTCCTATTATGTCATCATCTTGTTGTGTGGCTCGCGGGAACTGGTGGTGCGCCCGCGCACAGGGCCTGGCGGCCCACGCACCTTCTATATATTTTTTAAATTTTTACCAGGAGGTCCCGGGGATTGAACCCAGGTCCCTCCATATGGGAGATGGACGCCAACCAGATATAGCCCCCTGCTATATCTCTTAAGGTTGACCAGAGATACCTAGAGTTACAGTCTTTTCCCATACAGGATGGACATATAATAAATCGGGCTTAGTTTATCACCAGCATTCTAAAAACCAGACCTAGGGAGGAAAACGAGGTCTGGGGACACATGCATGGTTTCTAATATAGCGAATGTTTAGCCCACCCTGATTATCACAGAATCAGGACAGTGAGAATATTCGCAATGCAAGTATATTTTCTAAGTCTGTTTTTTTCCCCAAAGAAGACAATGGAATAAAAGCTCTCTCATATCCAATATGAACAAAGATTTATACTTTTAGTTTTGTTTCTTTAAGATTACTCTCACATGAAAATCTGTTGTAGAAATGGATATTTGTGTATTGGTAGGCAGTAAGTGACAAATCTCTAAGTCATAAACTTTTAGTTTTCTTAAAATTCAGTTGAGTAAATTTTATTGAGAGACTAACATGAACAAGGCATAATGCTTAGGCCATTTCCTGTTCTCACAGCTTTAATAGTTTAACAGTTTCCATGACAGTTTTCCTCCTCCCCAAACAAGCAGAGGAATAGCTCACAGCAGTTTATATCAAAGACAAGCTATTTAATACGTCAAATTGAGATTGATTTCCGTACAGGAATTTGGCCATAGAAAAATAAAGCAAAGTTTTTCCAAACACTATGTCTCATAAATGAATATAATTAGAGCCTATAAAAAAGGTGTAATGTTTAAAACTTTAAAATCTGTTATGGAAACCTAAAATGTAGGCTGAAGGTAATTTATTTTACTACAGTTATTTTGTAAAGTTAGTAAAGAAACTATGCCCCAAGAGAGAGACAAAAAGGAAGTCAGATTTATATTAAATTCTATAATCCAATAGTCATATGTACATGTAAACTGAGGCACAGTTGCATTTAATCAGCTATAATTATTTTGAGTTAAGCTAGTTTATAGGTTGTATGTTTAAACATAGTTTGTAGAAACACTTATCATTTCTCTCTTAAATATAAATACCATAGAAAAGCAGATAATTTATCTCCATTTTAGAAATATAGAAAGTGAAGTGTGAATTACAGGTTTAGTTCACTGTATAAAATAAGACAATTAAATGCCAAGAAAAAATAATAGCTAATTTTGCTTTAGACCTACCTGATGAGGCAGTTGACCTAAAACATTATAACTGACATTTAAACTCTGTATGTTTTAGGATCTTGAGACTACATCTGACAATACTGCCCTTCCCTTGATTACAAGGCAAATATGTTGCTAAACAAAATCACACCTCTAATTACTACAGGCAAACTATCATTAATATACCAGCCACTCTTAATATAAAAGGAATAGAGAAATTATTCTTCCTTCCTGCACTTTCTATTCTAGCCAGATTCTCTTTCTATGCATTAATATTACTGGATCCCTATTTTAAAATTATGGACCTAGTCATATGGTTTCAAAATTCAAATGCTTCTTTTGTTTTAGTTTGAAATTTAACCCATTTTTTTGTTTTTTTTTTCTTTTTGGTGTTTTTAATGCTCTATCAGAACATTGACTTTGCTCTTTTCTGTTCTATTCAATTAGTTCAAAACAGTTTGATTTTCCAGCCATTTTTCCTATTCTTTAAATGACTCAGTGTATGTTACTCAGATTAAAAACATTCATATCTTCTAACGGCATTTCCTTCCTCTATGTATTATCAGTGTAAGTGTGTAAGTGTTTTTATCCATTTAAACTTATCAAATAGTTGCCTTTGAAAGATTGCTTTCTATAAGGATTGATGTTTCCCAGAAAGTATATCGAGTGGAACTTTAAGAGAATTAGAACGTTTTATGTAGAAATGGTTTTTCTGCTATGAAAAATATGGCTCCAGTATTGCCTATATAAAATGTTTTAGGATTAAGTCAAAGTCATTGTACAATTTGTACCATTTGTTTTATTTTTATTTTTATACAAATTGGAAGCTTCTTATTTCTACCAAAACTGGGGAGGAAAATAAAATGTGTCAAGTGGATAAAACCATCTCAGCATTCAGTTATAAATTGGTTCTATTGTCATAAAATTGCAGCAGGAAAAGAGAAAAGGTTGAAATTGTAAGAGAATTAAAAACCACGTTGTTGCTTCAAGAACTGTGATGTTAATTTACTACTCAGTAAAAGCAACAAGTTTCTATTAAGGCTAGCTGGTCTTGAGAGAGAAACAATGTGAAGATACCTAAATGCATAGTAGCTTACTAATTACTAACTCTGCCTGATTAAAGATGTGCAAGGCAACCCTTCTACCAAAGTTTTATTCCCTACACATGTACCTCTGATGCCAAATGTTGTCCATGGTGTAAAAGTCCAATGATTTACAAGATAACTTCTGAATAAATAATACATTCAAAATATAATTAGTGCCTGTTAAAATTATAAATATATTATAATTTGACAGATGGGGACTTTAATAAGCTGGGTTTTCATACAATGACTGATAATCTGCTGTTTCTAGCTATGGATATCATGAATTGCACAGCACATTCTTAACGCTCTCCAGTGGCTTCCCATTGCAACCACAATAAATACATCGATTTGCCATGTTCTGCAAGACCCTCCACGTACTGACCTGTGTCTATCCCTCTAATCACTGTTCCTTTCTTCTCCCACTCAGTCATTACATTCTATGCTCACTGACTTTTATCATGTCCCCTAACTTGCTCTTTTACCCTGTGACTTCTTCATCATGGATTGCCCTTGTACTAGATCTTCATCAAGCTGGCTTCTTCTTGTTCAGGTCTCTCAAAAGGGTTTTGCTGACTACCAGGTCTAAAGAGTACACTTCCCCTCCATACACCTCCCTGGTCCTTGTTTTCTTTATTACATTGTCCAGCCCCATTAATAGCACAGATCAGTATCTTACACCAGAATGTAAACCAATAAACTTAGGGCTCTCCATTTTGTTTACAGAGAAGGCACACATGCAAAAATTGTTCACATTTTATGAAAATAAAGCAGTACTAATTAGTGTGTTGATTTGTAAAATTGTGCAAGGTTTAATTTATTCTAATTTGAACACTTCTATCATTAAAATGGTGATTAAGGGGCAGGTTGGAGCATAGATAGGAAGGCTGACACCATAGATTTATATAGGATTGTATGGTTTATAAAATTACTTCAAATCCTGTATTAGTCTACCCGATGAATTTAAAATGCTAGATATTTTTAAGTGCTGGATATAATAATTTCAATTCCTAAATGTATTTTGTGATGTTTTTCTGTTTTTTACATTGTGGTTTATGTGACAAAAATAAAATGTGGTTTTGTTTGACAATTGTTGCAAAAGCTAAAGACTTTTCCTCTCAAAAGCAGATGTATTTAAATTTGAAATAAGTGCTTTTGATGACATTAAAAAGAAAAAAAAAAGACATGGAACATGGATAATTAGAGGTAATACTAATAAAAACAAATACAAGTGCAGGTACTCAAAATGTAACACTCTGTACTGATTTAATTCAGGTAATCATTTTAGCAACTCCATGAGGTCTGTATTCTTTTCCCAGTTTTACAGATGGGGAAACTGAGGTATGTAAAGTTAAATAACTTGCTCACGTTTACCTTAGTAGTTAGTATTAGAGCTGATATATGGAACTACCCAGGATGGCTCCAGAGGATAAAGGGCTGATTTGAGTAAGTGAAAATAAAGAGAACACACTCCCAGTTTTCTTCAAGGTGAGTAATAACAACAATAATAATAATTTAAAAATTGGGCTTATAGTCATTTAAATATTAAAACACCTGCTATTTCTTTTACTCAAAATGCATCGGATAATTACTAAAATTAACAAATAAATAAAATGTCTCCTTTTGAGAAGCAGAATTGATTCAACATAATCATACACAACCCCTCTTATATTGTTGAAGTTTTCTTGTTGAACAGATAAGATAGCTTCCTTTTTTATAAGTCTTTTGAGTCTTTTTAAATTGTTGCACTGAAGTGTCTATTGGGGTAAAACTGTTAAATTCATATGTCTCATATATGAACAAATAATAGATAACTTCTAAGTAATAAATTCCTATTGTGTAAACCAGCTTTCCTTATCCAAATAAATTATCATGAGTTCTATAATATTATACTCAAATAAATATTTCTTCTGAATATTTTCCCCAATATAGAACTGTGAACTATGTTTAGCAACATAATTTTCTGTTTGTAATCATAAAGGATATTTTCTTACAACATGTATTTCTTAATCCATAACTTACATGGCAACATAACCATATAAAACAAGTTGTGTGTGTTTCCTGTTCCTTTAGAAATGCGAAAGCCAAGAGTATGCGCATTATTGGATAGGAATATAGCCACATCACAAGCAATTCCTTCCTTCCTATAATACATAAAGCTTTATGTTTATTAAATTTATTTAACTGAAGTCTCCCATTGATTTTTCAAAATGATTCCCTCTACTTTTCTTAAGAAACTGCCTGCTTGAAAACAAGAACAAGAAAACCCATTTCCATGGTCTTTCTTTAAATTAAACATAAATTCTTATCTGTTAAATGAATAGGGGTGGTTCTACTTCTGCAAAAAAATTGAACAGAATAAGAACAAATTACAGAAAAATATGTAAATATTTGAAGTTCAGAAAAAATAAAATATGGAAGTTTGCCAAAAGTACATCATTTGGGTAATAATTATAATACAGATAGACTAATGCAGACACTGTCTCTTTTCCATATTTATTACTGTCTATATTTATATACCTAGAGCTACTGCCAGAAGGTATATTCAACATCAAGTATGCACAGATTTATTCTCTAGGTTCTATCTCCATTAAGGCAAGCTTAGAATATTTGAAAATATGAGCTATAGTTTGTCTTACCTGAAAGGATAGTCAATAGAGCTTCTTTCTCTGCTCAGCCAGTGGTGGGGAGAGATGGGGGAGGCTAGGGAAGTGGTAATGTCCAAGAACAGAGTTTTCTTTGAGCTCAACTGTTAATCACATGTGAGTATTCCTAGTCCTCATCCTCAGTCCTGATTCCAAACCAACTGTGCATTTATGTTCCAGTCTCAGTTCAATAAATCTGACAAATCAAGGAAAAAGTATTAACATGGCATTAAAAGAATTAATGTTTATAAAAATTGTTTAATTACTTTGAAGAAAAATAATTCTATTTTGTTAGGCTGAGATTCCTAGAAGCAATGCCTGAGACAGGGATTCCAGTTCATGTGATTTATTGGGGGGGGGGGGGGCGGGGACAGGAAAGCCTTTTGTTTAAGGGAGTGTGGAAAAGAATAAAGCGAAGTCTCTTCTTGGTTTGGTATACCAAGGGGAAGGCTTTTGGAGCAAAAATGACACTCGAGAATTGTTTTAAGTTTTTCTTACCCCTTCAGCCATTCCCACATAGGAAGAAAAACTCCTGCTTGAATGGCACAACCAGCGACACCTGGGAACTTGTTAGAACTGTCAGTTCTCATGCCTCACACCTGGGAGTGGAACCCAGCAATGGGTGTTTTCACATTCCCTCCAGAGCAATTCTGCAGGAAAAGAAGAGCTACTCTGACCCAGTAGCAGTTAACCCCACAGCCCAGGTGGAATGGACTGACCACCCAGGTAAAGGGGGAATCTGAGAGGGACACCAACAGCATGTACTATGCTTTCTTCCAAATGTCACCTATTTTTTAAATCATACAGAAAAAAAAAGAGAAATAAACCTCTGGAGGAAGTTTGGATGAAGGCAAGAAAATGGGGCTTTACCAATATAAACGTTATAGCCTTAACATCAATATCAGCCACAATATCTATCACTTGTCTTTCTAAAGGAACTTGAAATCTTTAACTGTTGAATTATCCACTGGAGGGAATAGATACTGCTCAATGATTATGGCTGTAACATTTTGAAATTGAGAAAGAATAAATAATTAAAAACCAATTTTACAAAGAGCTAAAATATCAACTAAAGGCCAATTTCTAGCCAGGCCTAGTTTTATACACAAATAGTTGCGAAAAATCCTCATAAAATTGCAACAATTTATGACCTCATATGACTGGCTTGAAGAAAATAAGTTTTATACAGACTAATATTCTCCTTGAAACTAATACAAAGCTCGTTTTCTGCACTAGCTGAGGGAAATAAAACAAGGAACAAATTAGTTTATCCCAGGCAATATCATTTCTCACATAGTAAACGTGATCGACCTTACCACATCGGTGATCTTCTTCAATGCCACAATATAATTACGGACTTAGTGGCCAGTAGGAAATCTTTAAAAACTGGATATTCTTCTGGCAGATTGAAGACACAGAAGCAATTGTTAATATTTTCAAAGGGTCTTTGTGTGTGTTTTTCTGTTTGTTTTGAATAACTACCCCCTTCCCTATGTCACTCTTTTTTGTTAATTCAGATGGGTATTTAACTCATCTTTCTATCAAGCAGTAATTTCACATGGTAGACATACATCCCCTTCCAGATAAGGACAGATCCCTTAATGCATGTGTTCAAAGCACCGTGGAGCACTGCTCTGGTACATTTATTTTAGCAATGATTTTAAATCAATGCATGTTAATATTTTATTAATATCTATTTATTATTTTTTAAATTATTTTATTAATATCTATTAGACTCTAAGCTTCAGTACTCTTTTTGGTTCATCATTGTATCTCTAGCAGGGTCAGATCAGATTTTGAGGGTCTAAAGTTAATAAATATAAAGTTATGAGTAAAAAATTAATACAAATATTTTGAATTTAAAAAGGTGACAAATTAACATCATAAAATACAAAAATAATAATATTAATAATCCAAGCATGCTTCTGACACCATATATTTAAAATTATATTTCTCTGCTGCTGCCCACATGCATCCAGTACAGGGCACCACTATACTAATATGTCATGAATTGCATGTTGTTGACACAGGTTGGGAAGAGTGTTCCAGAAAACTATTTCTACACAGGGACAGCTAACTATAACTTAAATCTATGTGGAAGTGATAAGGAAATATGTATAACTCATTATAACCAATCTTAATGTATACATATATCCCCAGATCTACTTCAACTTACCCTCTAGTTGGAACCCCAAAATATCTCCAGCAACTCAACTGCCACTTGTCAGGAGAAGTATGATGGGCAGGAAGACAGTGTGGAAGAGACAGCCGTCTTCACTGAGGTTAAAATAGCTTACTTTTGCAAATGTTATTGTTATAACAGTAAAGTTATGACCAGGTAAACACATTGCTAGTCCATTCCCGGGGGTTTGGATGGTGTCCTAGGTAAACAATGGGCTCCAGGCAACTGATGTGCCCAGGAAATTTAGCTTAATTAGCTTCTCAGTACATCTACCTCTCTTCACCAGTATCTTGCACCACAGTGCCCACTGAAAAATACTCAATAAATAGCTGCTAAATAAAAGTCAAATGATAGCAATGTCTTCTTTCTTGCCCCATCCCTTTGTCATATGCCTAATTAAATTGCATACATATGTGGTTAAACACGAAAGTCAATTTCACAATGACTATTTTGTATGCTATCTTGCTTCCCAGTAGGAGGTACACACTTCCCAATGTATGTTTTCCAGTGTGTGGTTTTGTGGTCTAATGACTCATGCTATCATAAAGGTAAGGTAAAAATAGTTTTTACTTTTGGATTCATTGCTTCATTTAGGGATTTTCAGGAGAAAAAAAATGTACCAAGTGAAAAATTTATTTAAACTTTGTAATTTTTTTGCTGATTGTATATGCTATAATTCTATATTATCAGTAATATTTGCAAACAAAATTGTTTTTCACTTAATTTTGTGAATTATGTTATATATTTTCTTGAAAAGAGTCCACTTTGCCTTATATGTTCAAAGAACATGACAAGTGAGTGTTTATTTCTAATTCCAGATGCTACCTTCACTTCGTTTTTCTTACTAACTAAAAAAAATTGATGAAATACATGAAAACTAATGACAAAACCTGAGTTTAACTTTATCTGTGTACACATTAACTTTAAAAACAATGGATGGGTTAATTTGACCAATAAATATAAATTTGCAAATAATACCTTAGGAAAATAATTGTAGAGCATTTGCTAAGTACTAAAATTTAGAAAAAAAAACAAGAAAAAAACTATACCTTTTTTCCCACAAGATTATTCAAGTTTCCAAAAATATTGATGCTCTTTTCGAGAACATAATGCAATAATTATTTTTAAAAATTGACCTGCTTACCTTACATAGTTTATATTCTCATTGTGATCAAATGTTTTATTTTGGCACATTTCATATTCTTACATATTGCATATGCTTCCAATATGAACATCGCTCTGATATAGTTACCTGTCTTATTTACCAAGACCTAAATCCAACCTTCATGTAATGCATTTTAAGTACTGATATTTAGGAAATATTGCTTTAGGCTTTATTTTAAGAGCTTCCCAAGAAAGAATCTGACTCACTCAAACAATGTTTCTAAGGGGAAAATCAAGTACATTTTAGAAATGATTATCATAGGTGTCTACTGCTTTGGCAGGTATCATAAGACTATCTTTTCAAGGATGTTTGTACCACAAAAAACCATGGAGGATAGATAGTACCTCCCTACAAAGCAATGGGAGACATTTTTACTGCCCATATAAAATATTCAGCTTCTCAAAGCTCAGGTTTACTCACTGTGTGTGGAGATGTCATCAGACCCTGTTCATAATGTCCTGCAGGAATTGGCCCTCTAACCCAGGTGTCTTGTAACTTCTACCAACATCCATGAAACTATGACAGGCTAACTTGTTCAGATACTTTATAGTTCTTGACAGTAAATCAAAACCAAATTTGAAACAAGATGGTAGATGAATGTGCATAAGCCTCAGTAACATACCTGTCTTATGGAATATGGAAACTATTGAATATAAAGAGCAGGGATGGATGGAGGATAATTTTGAACAAGAACATGATAAGGTCCTAAATGTCTGTATCTAGTGTTTGTAGAGCATAAGAACCATATAAATGAGATCCCAGGTTGTAACATTGGCTAAGCCAACGAAGAGGGTTAATGATTTCAAAATATAATGTTCCAAAATGCTATTGGGAACCATTCATTGATTCATTTAAAGTGTCAAAATAATAAAAACTAGTTGTATACCCCCCCTCCCCAGTGTGTATATCTTTCACATGATCAGAGAAATCTCTATTATATCATCATCATGTATTGTTATGAGGTCAAGGGAAAGGGAAAGAAGCAGAGACTTTTTACTTGGAATATTTCCTAAGCCTTGTCAAAAACTCAATACATGACAATGTATACACATTAACATGCATAAACACACATGTGGATATGGGCACATATGTGCAAATACATTCACAAAGAGAAGTGTGGAATTGGCCATTATAAACTTCTGAGCAGCTTGTTTGTCTTCCCTTAATAATCAACATATTATCAATTTTCAAGCTGAAAGTAATGAGTAAACATAAATCCTCTAAACCTATGAGTAGCCTTTTCTATCTTTCCTTTTTAATTCCACTTTACTACCTCTCACTCCCATTTGTGAAGATAACCAATATTTAGTCAATCTAAGACTTTTCTAGGGCCCAAAGTACACATCACAGCTGCTAATACTACCAGACCCTCCCTTGCCATCTACTGTGGAAACATTATTATTATATGTTATATATTATAATATATTATTATTTAAAAATTTAGCTAAAAATCATTATGCCCATTTTTCATGTGAGCCTTTCAGTTTTACAGAAATTATTACATAATCCTAAAGAAGTATCTTGGGCTATGTGGACTAAATAGTAATTTACCAACAAATCCACAGACATTTCTTGGCTTCTTTTTGGCATAGAATTGCCAATTCACCAAAGATGAGTCTCTAGGTAGGACAAAGTGATTGCAAAGTGAGACGCTGTCTACCAATGACTCCTATATGTTAGGTTCAAGTTTTATAACAAGAGTAACGTTCTTCTTTGAAAGGTATTCTTTTGGTTAAATTTATAAATATCCTTCTTTTTTTTATTTTATTTTATTTTTTTTTATTGTGGGTAAAAATCAAAATTTTCACAATACATACCAACATTTGCAAAATGACATATAAATATATATGCATATATGTGCATTTGTTTACAAAAATGTTATTTATATATATATATAAATATATTTTAAGAGGTGCTTAGATTACCCAAAATATCCCTCTTTTTAAGTGACAGTTGTTTGAGATCATTACTGTTGAACTTCTACAAACGATCAGAGGAAAACTGGAAGGAAGGAAGCAAATGAAACAATAAGAACTATGACTATTCACTTGGTAAGCCGACTCGATAAGACAACTACTCCAGAAATGCAGAGATTGTCCAAATAATCCAAACCTATCACAGTTAGTGACTTCATTGAGAATTGGCTTAAAAATATATAACCATAATAATAAAAAAAGTTTGCTTGCCCTTGATGAGTGTGCATTTATTTCTACTCAAAATCATATAGAAGCAATAAATATACCTTCTCTTATACAATTATCTATATCCTGGCCTCTTCATACTTAATCTCCAACCCTTAGTGACAGTACTTAAAATTAGCACAAGGAGGACAGCATGAGAGTGAAGTGAGCAAATGTGAAGAAATTGCCAAGTAAATTTTCTTACCATCTTGATTTTCCTTTCCCTTCAGAGAGCAAGCAAATGTTTGATTAGATTTCTGACTTTCCACTTTTCTACTTAGGGTTGATGCTCATGCCCACCGATCCCCCCAAGAAGTGCCATAGAGGCCTTTAATCTAGTGAATGCTGTGAGACTATATATTTAATAACAGCAAAATAATAAGTATCATGTTTCTTTTGAGTGAGCAGTTTGTATTTTGGGGACCCTAAAGACTAAATTACTCCCAGTTAAATCTTTTCCTCGACTGGAAATTATTCCTTCAGGACATTTACTCACAATTTATCAACTGAACTAAAAAATACCTAAAATGCCTTTCAAATCCTAAGGTTGAATAAATCCATACATACCCATTAAGAAATAGCAGATTACTTGTGACTTAGAACAAGATGCACTTTCATAACTTTATATGTAATTAGATGTCAATTACTAATGAGAATAGGAAAGAAAATGAAACAGGATAAATAAATAAAAACAGTATTCAAAAAGCCTTGGCTGCTGAAGAGTAGAAGATATTTTTTGTCATTGTTATCATAGTTATTATTACCATATTTATTTTCCAATTTATGGTTGCTGAGATGAAGAGTAAAATCAATTTATATTTTCTGAACACATTTTAAAAGGTAGCCAAGAAATATTCTTAATGGAATAGATAAAACAGCTTTGTAATTTAAAGTGGGTGGGCAAAATTCAAGAGTTGGTATTTCTTAAAGAATATTCTATGGAATTTGTGCATTTAAATCACCTGGGGTGCTTGTTAAAAATATCTCAGAATTTTCTTGCCACATGTTCTGAGATAAGGATTAGGTATTTTCATTTTAACAAACTACCCAGGTGATTCTTAAGCTTACTAAACTTTGGCAACCTATACATTAGCATGTCACAGAATCCATATCATTCAATTCTAAAAATTTGATAGTGTCACTGCTAGTATAATAATTCTTTCAATAAATTTCATAAGTAGGTTCTAAATGTGCTCCAACTACATTTATTTCCTCATTCATTTATTCTTTACACATTTGTTTATTGTCGCCTGTGTTCTAGAAACTGTGATAAACATTGGAAATAAAACAATGAGAAAAGTATGAGAAGGTCATTGTATTCCTGAAGTTTATTTTCTACTAGATATTAATCAAAGAAATGTCATATCAAAACCTAAATAGCTTCTACAAGGACAGGTACATGATGTCAGAAGAAATAGTGAGATTTGACTTTGACAGATGAAGATAATCTTCCCTGGGAACTAATGATTGAACTGAAAGATACATAATGACTAAGTGTTAACAAAGGAGATGTGGTGGGGAGCTTGCTTTACACAGTGGAATCAGACTGTGCAAAGGCCATGTGCAAGTAGTGAACATGACACCTACATGAAAGAGGAAGAAAGTTATTGTGATTTATACAGAGATCAAAAAAGAGCATGATAAGAGATTAATCTGGATGTTGAGAGAAGCCAGATTATGATAATCTTTTTTAGTCTGTATTATGTAAATGTGATTGGTAGCTATTGGAGGGTTAAGCATGGCTGACATAACCAGACTACTTTGTGAACAATATCTGTACATACAGAATTAAAAATGTTTAAAAGAAGTGTATCAGGTAGTTTTTGCTGTGTAACAAATATTCCCAACATTCAATAGTTTAAAACAACAATGTATTTAGTTAAAAATCTGTTGGTCAGGCATTTGACCTGAACTCAATTGGGTTTGCTCATTAATTTGCAGGAATCTATCTGTCAGCTAGATGGCTCTACTTGTGGAGTTTAGTTGTCTATTGGCTAGAGCAACATGGGTTACAGGGTTTTATATGTTATTCATTATCCAATGGGCTAGATAAACTTTATTCACATGGTATTGATGACAGAGATCTTAAGCTTAAGGAGAAAATAAGACTTACTATAGAACTATTTTTCAAGCCTCTGTTAGGGGTAATGTCTCACTAATCAAATCAAATAACAGTTAAACTTGAAGTCAGATGGGAGAGTATTCAAAATTACATGGCAAGGAGGTATGAAGAGAAGGAAGAAGATAAATTGTAGCCATGTTTTCAATCTACCATGGTAAGATATAATAGACATGGATAATGACTTGTATGAAGAGTAACCACTGGTTTTCCTCCTGGACTTGAGAAGTTTGTAGGAGAAAAAGTAGACAAACTTGATGATGGATTGGAAATAGTGAGGATGAATGAGTTATAAGGATAAAATCTAAGTTTATCTTTTTTTTAAAAAAGATTTATTTATTTATTTACTTTTATACATTTTTACACCCCACCCCACCCCCCTTTGTTTTTGCTGTTTTTGTGTCTATTCGCTGGGCAATTTTCTGTGTCTGTTTCCTGCCCTCTCTTCTCATCCTTCTCCTTCTGTCTTCACCGGGATTCGATCCTAGGAAACTCCAATGTGGGAAAGAGGCATCCTACCACCTGCACCACCTTAGTTCCTGGTTTTTCAGCATGTTTCTTCTTGGCTTTCCCTTGTGTCCCTCTCCTGTTACATCATCATCTTGCTGCATGGCTTGGTGGGGCCTGACGGAGCAACCACACGCAGGGCCTGAGTAGCTCACCTGCTAGCAGGGCCTGGCAATGCACTCGCTTGCAGGGCCTGGTGGCCCACATGCTTTCTATATTTTCTTTATTTTTACCAGGAGGTTTCAGGGGTTGAACCTAGGTCCCCTCCATATGAGAGATGGACACCCAATCATTTGAGCCACATCCTCCCTGTATGTTTATCTTATGCATAACTAGAGATAAGACTGTGCTATTCACTGAGATAGAAAAAAACTAGACCACATTTGAAATTCCAAATACATATTGAAATGAATTGGCATTGAGATATTTCAAGATGACATGTTAGATAGGCCTTCCAACATGTGGGGCTGAATCTCCAGTTAATGGTCAGGCTTTTGATAAGTATTTTGTGATCCATAAATATATACATTGTAATTGAAGCTTTCTGAAAACATAATGTCACCTACACTTATACTATAGACTGAGAAAATAAAAGTGCTTTTGTAGTTTCCTGGCTGCTAAAACACATAACATACAATGAGTTGGCTTAAACAATGGGAATTTTTTGTTGATCACCTTTTGATTTGATTACTTTAGGGCCTTTAATTGTTCTACGTCAGTGAGGTATGTCCCAGATTGGGTCTCTGCCCTCTTGCTTGGGTCTTATATAAACTGTGAACTGAAAGCAGAAATACACACACAGAGAAAAACAGCTACCATTTGACACTGCAATGTGAAAGAGGGCTCCAGAATCAGCTACAGCTGAGAGAAAGGCCTGGGAGGCTGGAATCAGCAGAGAAGCTGAAAGAGAAGAGCCTGGAAAGAGATGAGCCATATGGCTGATTGCCTGCAGCTGAGCTCAAGGAGAAGGTGAACATGAAGGGAAAGGTAGACAACTCGGCAGAAATTGGCTGCCATCTTGCCTTGCCACATGGCAGGACTCCAGGATGTGCCAGCAGCCAACCTTTGGTGAGAAAGCATCTCTGATGTTACTCTGATTTGGACATTCACAGGCTTGGAACTGTAAGCTTTTATCCCAAATGAATTTCCTTTATAAAAGCCAACCTATTTCTTATAATTTTGCATTGACAGCCTTTAGTAAACTAAGACACATGGCAATGCACACAGTGGCCTCTTCTGGCGTCTCTCTCTCTTAATTTCATTCTGTTTATAAAGGAATTCAGTAATACAGATTAAAGCCCAATCTGATTTAATTGGGTCACTCCTTATCTAAAATAATACCTTGAAGAACGCTTATTTAAAATGGGCCCACACCCACCACAATGCAGACCAAGACCAAATACATGTCCAAACTGGGGTATACAGTTCAAGCCACCAAAAGTGCCTAGGCTTCCACAATGAAAAAATTAATGACAAGTAAGAAAATGAACCCAAGATGCAGTCAAATAGAACAGAGGAAATCCAGGTAACAGTTGAGCCTTAGGAACATACTAAATAGACTATTCCAGAAGGAAAAGAAATCAACATCGAGAATGCTTCTGAAGAGATCAAAGAAGATTAGAACTGGAAATTTCCTATTGGATTTAAGACATGGAATTCACCAGTGATCATGGCAAAGGCTGGTTTTGGTGAATTCATGGGGCAGAAGTTAGATAGGAGAAGACTGAGAATGGGTGGGAGCGAAGACGTAGAGGCAGTAACTTCTAGGGAAATTCAGTAAACACATACTTTGGGATCTTAGGGTCTTATAAGATCTCCATAATGAGAAGGGTTAGGCAGTTGGAAAGAATGTATTGAAAGTAGAAAGTGAAGAAAGGGACTTGAAATGATATCTTAATAAAACAGTTACCATTTACCATGGACTTTCTTAGATATAATTTAATTTGTTCTTCCCTACAAACCTTTACAAAAGTTGGGCAGGTAATATCCACCTTTATTTAAAGGTGAAGAAGCAGACTAATTGCTTTTGCCCAATATCAAAGCAGATACATTTCATAAATGCCATCTTTCTTCTGATAATTCATATCTTTCCATTGTATTATCTTTTCTTCTATGAAAAGTTGGGAAATTCAAATGATGAGTGCCGCAGAGAGGCATTGACATAATAAAATAGAGGCATAAATGTTAATAGTAGAATGGCTACTTGTTTAGTGGGGGCAAAAACACAATAATAAAGCACAAGGACTCTGGTTCAGACTGCGTATGTTCAGTTCATGGATCTGCCACCTAATAGCTGTGTAACCTTAGGAAAGTTACTTAATCTTGTGGTGCTTAAGTTTCTTACTTGTAAGGTGGGTATTATAATTGGTTTCTTATGAAAATTAAATAAGTTAATGCTTGATCTACTGCAAGAGTTATATGGTTTTCCACATAAAAGAAATTTTTATCCCAAGTGCTGGAGAAAAACATAAAAAAATCTAATATATTTTACTGAAGAAAAGCAAAATCCACTTATCTCTTGCCATTCTCAAAGAGTTGTAAATATGTGTGGCTTTTCTTCATTTCTTACCTGTATCAAGACATAGGTGAAATGGAAAATCAAAAAATTAAACTAAAATTTAAAAAGAAATACTTTCCCTGCAAGTTTCAGTGTTCAAAGAAAATAAGTAAAATTTGATAAATATCTGAAAATATATAAAAGGAAAGACAACATAAAGATGCTGAAAACATTTCCAAGGTATTATAGAACTGTACAAACAAAATGTAAAGAGGGAACTATTTGAGGATTTGAATGTACAAATCCACCTCCCAAACTGCACGTAAGATGAACTAGCTAATAAGAAAGTATTTTAAAAGGTTTAAGCCATGAATACTAGAAATGTGTAAACAAATTCAGTAAGATCAAAATAAAGCAGTACCTGGCTTTTATTTAAATGTGAGAAGTGTAACCCTGGATTCCTGGGTTTACTTAAGCAAATGTCAATGATATCCAACACTGAACCTATTTTGAAATGTCTGCCTTTTAATATCAAATTAGTTTGATCTCTAATCTAGCCTTAGTTACCTAAGAACCACTCAATACTGTTAAAATAAACCAGCTTAAAAATATATTCAAAATGTTGGATTTAAAAGAAATGTTTTCAGAATGAAGATGGGTAACTAAAGAAACAATCCTCTTGAAAGGGCTCTATAAAAATACACTCAGTATTGCATATGTAAATGTATGTTATATTTAAGTATAACACTTAAAATTTTATTACTTTAAATGCTTATTCATTTACATTACACAGAATTTCTGGAAAGTTAGGGATTTTATTCTCACTTTTAGAAGGGGAAATAGAGGATCAACCAGGTTATGACATATATATGCATAGCTAAGAAAAAGAGTCTATTTTAACATTACCTACTGGATCTGAGTGTGGGTTTGTTGCACATTTATTTTCTCACAATTTTATGGTGTTTTGTTATGTTTGTGCATTTTTATATGCATTGTTTGGTTTCTTCTTCTAATGTAGCCTGCTAGGTAACCGTGTTGTGGTAGTTTGTCCTTAGGGGCAGGCCTGGCTTCTTCTCTACTTCACCTCTGCCACCTGCCAGCAAGGTGATGTTGGAGGGAGCCTCAGTTCACTAGAATTAAAAAATATATATCAACTGTATGCTACAATACTCAGATGCTGCTAGTAATTTACTTTAGCCTTGAATCATTTCTGTTCAGGTCAAAGTAATAGCTCATGACTGGGTATTTTATTTTGAAGTATAAAGATAAAAGCTCAAGTTTCTTAAAAAAATTTTTCATTATAGATATTAATGTTTTTATCATACTAATGTTGATTAGCCAAAGTACACTTGTACACAGACAACTTCAAAGGCCCAGAAAAAGGAGCTGTGTAGCTCCTCTAACCAGTGGCAAACCAATATTGAACTGATCCTTGACCCTACCATGTTACTTGTGCAGGAAGTAATCAGCTTGAGCCACAAGAGAGGACTGGGAACACAAAACTCTACCCGTGCTTTCTCAGTAGAATACATGATGGAATAAGGAACATATCTCTAGGATATATCCAGTCTTCTCCCCAAACTTTCATCTTCATGAGCTAGTCTGAGGCCACACTCTGTACAATCTGCACTGATCTTTAGCCAGATTCCTTATCTGCAAGAAGAACCTTGCTCACTGGAACTTGACATAGAGATAAGAGATGAAAGGAACTATATTACACAATGATACCATACTATTAAATTCAAAGTAGAGGAAATCAGTGAAGGAGAAAAACACCACAGAACATAATTGACTTCTATTCTAATCTATGTAAATTTTCATCATCTATCCCTTAACATACTAAATGTACGGTGAATTATAATAAAGGAAATCTAATACACACACACACACACACACAAAAGAGATGAAAGGAAAGAAAGTGACTGCATTAGTCACTCATTAAGAAAAATGGGACTTATGTTAGATGCTGTAGTTTATGGAATCTGGAAAGCAGAACATTGTTCTTTGGTTACAAACATCCCTAGTTTTGGCATATAAGAAGCCAGATGAAGTGCTTACAGGAAAATTTTACTTTCTAAGCTTGTTTTCCCAGTGTTGAAACTTAAAGAAATGACCTGTCTCTGAGTTTGAGTTTCCCTGTATTCTAAAATACTTTTATCTCTAAACTTTTCTATCTTTAACTACCTTCACTACAACCTTAATGTTTGCCTTCCTTTTTTTCTTTCTCTTTTCATTTTCTCTCCCTCCCTTCTTAAACCATAACTCAGTTTATTTAAAGGTAGCATCCTGCTTTGAGTTTTAAGAGAGATGCCATGTAAGTGGGAACAACAGCAAAACATGTGTTTCTTCCTGGGAGCTTCAATTGTAACATTAGACAGCAGGATTCTGTAATGAGTTACAAAGGACTCTTAAATACTGTTAAGTATCTAATGGAAAGCCATAGGAGTTTGAGAATAGGCAAGATTTCACTTGATTGTCTTTCCGCAATGCATTTCATTCTTACAGAGAATGGAAAAAAGGTGGGAAAGAAAAAAATATATCCAGAAAATCAACCTTAAATTCAGATTTTCCATTCTCAAAAGATACACACATATTAACAAATAATTTTGTTTTTTAGAAAATAGCCACATATTATATGGTAAAGAAACTTTTAAGAGGTACCTCACGTTAGGTATAGCCTAGTATAAAAGTCCTTGAAGTTTTAATGAGGGGATTAGAAATGTCAAGGATCCACTTGGGTAGCTGATAAGCTGTTGACTCTAGTCACCCAAATTACTCTCTATTAGATTAGCAACTAGGAAGAAAAAAATTGTTCTAGTGCCACATTTTAAGGAAAGGAAGAAAGGAAAATTCTTTTTTTAAACACAGAAACAATAAGGAGATATGTTATTGTATTCATACTGTTATAAATATATCTAGAGCAGATTTAGTACTGATGGCAATTTGGGGAATGTATGGAGACATTGATTATTGTAACAATTGGAGAATGGTGCTACTAGCACTTTAGTGGGGAGGCCAGGGATGGTGCTGAACATTCTCCCACATACAGGACATATCCCAGAACTAATAATTATTTGACTCAAAATGTCAATAGTGCTAAAGTTGAAAAACACTGACTTAGAGAATTTACAGCCAAGAATTTACAGTCCAATGCTTAATAATTGTTAAACTTCCCAAGGGTTAAAAGATTAATATAATGACAGTACATAAACATGATTATAAAATAAATGAAGATTGGTTTGGAGCTTGGCGACAGCGATTGGAAAAAAGAGTAAATTATAGGGAATTGAATGGAGTTAGAATTTCAGTGCTCAGTGTGACTTTAGAAGGCATCTAATATAACTTCTACAATTTACAGATAATGAAACTGAGATGCAACAAATTAAATATGTAATATCACAAACATATTAAGTAGTAGAGTTATTCTAAATTATAAACCTCCTATTTGTCCAGTCAATTTTCAGAAGCACAGGCATTGCATTCGTATCCATTTCCAGAGTGATGTACTAAACTCTTATAAAATCAAATGGCATTAAAGTAAGAGGCAGAGAAATAAAAACAGAAAAAAATCTATCATCTTACCATTTGGACACATTTTAAACATGTAACTTTAGATAAGACACTTAATATCTCTAACAGTTAGTGGTCTCATCTGAAAAAGAATATAAAAGTACCTTGTTCAGAAAATAAAAAAAAATCACTTGCCATATAAGATCCAGGTTATTTCACTTAGGTCCTTTACTAGTCTAGAATGTGTAACTTTCACATTATCATAACTGTACAACTGCCATAGTGAATCCCCAAATTCTCATCTATGTACCTGCTTTACATTTAAATACCAGTATTCCCAAATGCTTGGTTATGACTTCAGGCAATTGATTAGCCTCTGACATATTAAAAAAATAATCAAGTGTCCAATACATGAAAATTGAATATTATGTAAAGTAAATTAGAGGCATAAATATTACATAGTGGGTCGGTTACAAAATAGCATTTAGGAATTAGAAATAATCTGCAAGAGAATATCAATGTAAATGTAAATACAATGACAATCCTAAAAGCAATAAATTTTTCTTGGAATAGGAAGTGGATTAAAGGTGATAGGTAAGGAATTGGTGCAAACATGTAAACAAAATCACCAAAAACCTACACATTTGCCTATCAATACCTGGAGAAAGATTAGATCAAGTTATCAGAAAAAGCTTATGGTGATACAAAAATTCTGATTCTATAATATGTTTTTCTCTAACCCTAATGATCTGTTCAGTGAGGCAGGACAGACATCATTTCCACCTGTCAGTAACTGAGACACAGATTGATTCGCATTTTCTGCAGTGATTTTGTCAGTGGTCAAGGAAAACTTAAACCCAGCAGAGATAAAAACATCCATGCTATATCCAGAAAGTGACAACCACAAGTCATTTACATTAGTTTTAGACAAAGAGACACTGGATCTGCACCAACAAATTAAGAAATAGTACAAATAAGCTAGTTTAAATATATATATACACACACACATATGCTTACATATATGTGTCTGTGTATTTATCTATGTGTGACTATATACGGGTGTGTATTTATATGTGTGTGTATATTTATATATGTGAATATCTATTTCAAAAACAACATATTATATGAGTCTCTGTAACAAAAACAATCATACATACATCAGTAATTTATGTTTCTGGAATATCTGGAGGAAATATTAATTTTTGCTTTCATTAACATCTACATGTATTTAGATTTCTAAAGAGAGCATCTTCTCATCTAATAAAAATTGAAAAGTAAAAATGTCATGTTATTTCACAGGGCACAGAACAAATACTTAAGTGTGTTGTTAGCTTCACCAAATAGTGCCTTAATTTAAACAAGGAATGAGGAAGGAGATCATTCTATGCATAGGCATAAAACCTCCTTGTGCTTTAGTTTTACACACTTCAATGATCTGATATCCCATACGCTCATAGAGAATGCCAACACAAACAAGAAGGGCAGTGATTCCAATGTTTCCCTTAGACTACATTGCGTACCCGCTATCTGCCAGGCACTGTGTTTATCAGGATTTTAAAACTGTAGTTTAGGCATGAGCATAGAAAATAATATTTGCAAGAAATAATAAATATTTCAAGTTTTAAAAAAAGATAAGAATTGTTTAGGGAAACTTTCAATTCTTCCTATTAGATAAAAATAGAATTTTTATGTAATTCCTAATGCTAGTAAAATGAATTCATATCTATTGCTTAATATCCGGGACACTGTGGCAAATTATTTACTTATGAAATAATTTATATAGTCTTCTTTAAGGATAATAATATTATCGTTCTGCATTTTCAGAAGGGAAAATT
Source organism: Tolypeutes matacus (assembly GCA_026826555.1). NCBI lineage: Eukaryota > Metazoa > Chordata > Mammalia > Cingulata > Chlamyphoridae > Tolypeutes > Tolypeutes matacus. Next base: position 4,928,969 of record JAKSZT010054416.1, on the reverse strand, counting down.
GAAGCACAGAGAGTTTGAACAAATCATCCAAGATCATATGGTCTGTAAAAAATGGTAACCAAACCCAGATTACATTGCCTCTACGGTTCTGCCTTATTTCTTTGTATAACTTGTAGGACAAATCAACTCTGACATCGTATGTTGAACCTCTGACCAAGGAGAGATGGAAGTCAGACTAAAACTGCCTTTATCATTGAATGTTTTCAGCATTTTTTCATGTAGTAATTACTATTCTAGAGAAACCATCATAATTTAGCGATTCCAATGTGAAATAGAAGAGACAGCCTTTGTTAGACACACAAAAGTTAACCACAGTGTTATCAGAATGTGAGCTCAAATATGCGAATTAACACTACATTTATTATCTTACCTCAAAAAATTGTGATACCAGAAAATAAAAGATTAATATATTTTCTCATCTTTCCAAGCTATTAAACCACCTTTCAATTTCATTAGTCAATCTTGAAAGGGTTTTGTGTTCTTCATCTTAATATCAATCTTTAGTATGTAATTTTGTCAAGTAAATGATAATTTAAAGAAGATACAGATAGGCATTTTTATTAAATTCAACGAATTTATGTCTTAGTAAAATTTCAGCATTGCTGTGTGTCTATGCATTAAAATCACTTAATTCCATAGAAATATTTGACGAAAACTGAACATAAAATAGTGTTTTTAATTATATTTCTACCTTCTCCTATAAGATCTCTTAGCAATGTATTTATGTATTTTCTCAAAAACAATTGAAATAAAATCAAATGAAAACATTGTCTATACTATATATAGAACTAAGCAGGTAGACAAGTCTCCCTCTTGTTCTCTATGTTATACAGGTCTAATAAGCTTAAAGTTTTCTGGATAAATGCAATCTTGGGAAGTGGTAATCTTTTTATCTAGAATACTCTTTCCCCCTGGCCTACTAGGAGAGACGTGCTTCTTCCTTCAAGTGTTGATTTAAATATCTTAATACTCACCACATCTAATCTCTGGACTAACATTAATCCTTATAGAATTTATCACTTTTTAAAATTGTAATTATCTATTTGCTTGTCTCTTCTCTATTAGATGTTGCATTCCTGAAGGGGTAAGCTGTTCATCATTGTTAATCATCTTGCTATCCACCCCACCTAATAGAGTGTCTATTATTTAGTTGCTGTTTAATGATTTTTAAATGAATGGATCACCAAACACCTTATGTAAGAGAGAAATAAATTGTAAAAACATCTAATTAAGAGATTTCAGGGGATGTATAAAACTAGCTACCCTCTTTTACCAGGGTAAATTCAGCTGATTGAATTGTCAAGGCAGATGACTCTCCTCCCTAAGCCCTACAGCTCTGCAAGAACGAAAACATCTCCAGAGACTAGAAAAAGAAGTGCTGAGGCCAAGACCAGGTGAGTAACTTTACTCTATTTCAGTATGTGCCAGGAAAACCTGAATATAAAGTAAGAGATGCCAAAAGAGAGTTTTCACCATCTACAGAAGAACTTGAGACTTTTCTTTGAGAAACATTTTAATTATTTTAATAAAAAGTAAATTTGGAATAATTTTAGATGTACAAAAAGTCGAATGGATAATCTAAGTACCCATATACCATTCACCCAATTTCCTCTAATGTTAACCAAACCTTCGTTGTACAAACTTTACCTCTGAAACTATTATGTTCTATAATCTTTTGGCTACATTAAAAGCTCAATGGTTTCATCCATAAACAGCACTTTACGTGAGTACTGCATATGAAGACTACATCAGTAATTCAGCAGTGAAGCTTGTAAAATATGAAAAATTGTCCTAATTTATATGAAAACCCACTTCCTAGTGAGTGGTAATATAATGAAGGTAGTATTTATTTCTACCTTACTTTCCTATCTCTATCTATGCTGTGTCCTATTATTTTTAAATTCACTTTTATCTATGATGAACAAAACTAATGTGGAAAAACATGATGTATTGGGAAATTCTCAGATTCCAAGATGTATAACTTTTTAAACCTTAACTTTCCTTCAATCAAATAATACTTGCAGGAAAAGACATACCTTTATTATTTAAGGATAAATAAATTTCTGGGAAAAATGAACTGTGATATCATGGTATTTATATAAGCACAACTACAATTTCTGCCAAATCATCAATCCACTATCTCCATTATAACAACAGTACTCGCTGAATGGGGATCCAACTACTGTTGGCTCAGAACTCAATCCTGAGCACATAACATGGATTGAAAAAAAAAAGTACAAAAACAGAAAATTGTGGCATCAAATTGCTGGAATTTTTTGGGTATAATTTCTGCAAAAGCAAATAAAAAATGAAAGGATAATCTTCCTGTGAATAATACTTTTGAAATACATATGTAGATATAGATACAGATATATACATGCAAATGCAGGTGTAGATAGATCCAAAAGAAATATTTACAAAAGACATATACAAGGATGTTCACTGCAGCAACATTTTGGGGGGGGGTGATACGTGTGTTTTATTTTATTTTTAAAACTTATTTTATTATGGAAAATATAAAAAGTATACAAAATTAGAGCAAGAATAATATATGCCCTATGTATCCATCATCGACAATGATCAGTATTTTGCCTATTCTTTTTTGTGTGTGTGATTAACTCTTTTTGTTTAATTGAGGGTAAAAATAAAATTTTTCACAATACAAACCAATATTTTTAAAATGATATATAAATATATTTGCATATATGTGCATTTGCTTACATAAATGTTATTTTTTTAACATATATTTTAAAAGATGCTTAGATTGATTGCATAAATGTTACACTAAAATTACAGGGATTCCCATGTTCCCCACCTCCCACACCTCTCATAACATTCCACATAAACATCCTTCATTAGTGTGGCACATCACCTGCAATGGATATACACATCCTGGGGCTTTGCCACTAAGCATAGACCATAGTTCACATTGTAGACCACACTCTCTACCACACAGTTCTGCATGGTATATGTTGATGTAAAATGGCCTATATCTGTCTTTGTAATGTCACTCAGGATAATTCCCAAATTCTGAAAAAGCCCCTGTATTACAACTGCTTCTCCCTTCCTTGCCCCGAAAGCAACTAGTGGCCACTGGCTCCACCTTACTGTTATAATTTCTTCCATTGCTTGAATCACAATATGTCTACAATAGAATACCATTAAGTCCTCTCTAGTCCATAGCTCTTGCCCCAATCCTGAGGAGTCTGGGATGGTGTTGACCACTCCACCTCCAAGTGAGAGTGGGCTTATATCCCATGGATATGGTGGATGGGATTTAACCTGCCTACAGCTGCAGGCTCTCTCCATTCCCTGAGATGGCCGTTGTCCATCATCGTCTCCTCACCAGGTGACTTGGGTGAGTTCATTGAGCTGTAGAGTAGGAGTTGCTGCTCCACCGAGATTCCAGGCACAGCTGGCACATGGGCAGGCCAGAGGCTCCAGTCTCTGGAAGTACACCTACAAACTCCAGCATCACATATAGGTTTGAATAGAAGGGACTGATGGACTATGTGCAGGGAGGACTTACGCAGCAACATTTTATAAACTTAAAACAACTTTTAGTTCTATCCCCAGGGATATTGTTAGAGAAACTATATTGTAGCCATATTATACAATACTGTATAATTAAAAGGAATAAGGAAAAAAAAAAACACTGAATAGAAAGAACTCCCAAACGTATTATATATATATAAACAAGTTGTAGCACAAGCATATATACATATATGTTATATATATACATATATGGAGTATGAGCACATTGACAATAAATACGCATAACCACAGACATATTTCTATATGATCACCTATGAATGTGAAATTCATAGAAAAATATCTAAGGCTATTTACTCAAATGAAATTAAGGGCATAATTTTGGGAAGTGAACTAAGATATTATTGGTTGACTGTTTTATAAGAAAGCATTTATTAATGACATATCTAAAAACAAAATTTATAATAATAGAAATTTAAAACAGTCCTTCCATAAAGGGCGTTTTGAGAATTCTCAGGTAGGAATATTAATAACTGTGTACTAAGTCATTTAATGTCTTGGCTGAGACCTTAGAAGAGATATTTACTTAGGCACACTTGGTTGTTTTTCACAAGTTAGTGAAGAATAGTTAGACACTAATATCAGAATCTATTGCATATATTTATAGTCTTCAAACAGCTTGTACTAAAATGGGAATTATAGATGGGTTCTCAGGTGCAAAGTAGAATATAATCTGTAAAATATGCTATACCAAAAATGTCCAGCTCTTTCCCAATTTCATTGTTGTTGATTTCCTAAAAAATCACTAACCCACCCATGACATATAAATTTCATTATATAATAAGTTTGTAACTGCCATATGTGGTTGGAATAGGGTGAACCTGTGAATGTAAATGAATGAAAATGGATGACGCTGATACGATCTAGTGCCGGAAAATTTGAGCTTGAGGCCCAGTCATAAAAATAAGGGACATTAGTGTGAATATATATGATGTTTTCTAGCAAATATCCTTGGAATTGTCATAGGTCTCAAGCCTTTTTTCACCTTCAAAATAATTTTGATTCTGAGAGATCCATATTCTTAGAAAGAAGCTACCCCATTGTTTTCAAACTTGTTTCTTGAATCTCAAATTATGCTAAATTACATTCCAACAAAAGGGATCATATATAATGGGTGGCTCAGGAAGTCACATTTTATGCCTTTTGTAACAGAATTCAGAGTTTTTTTATTTTTTGTTTTAATTTAAAATAATGTATATTCATAACAGTTACCATTAAAATAAGTTGGAATCAGATAGGAAGGCCGTGGCTATTGTATTTACAACTTTTGTCATGTTCAAGAAATAGGTATGGCTCATCACCCTTAATGGATATACACATCCTGGGGCCTTGCCACCAAGCATAGACCACAGTTCACATCGTAGACCACATTCTCCCCCAAACAGTTCTAAATGGTATATGCTGATTTAAAATGGCCTACATCCATCACCACAATGGCACTCAGGACAACCTCAAGTCCCGAAAAAGCCCATGGGAATCCCTGTAATTTCTGTGTGATATTTAGGTAATCTAAGCACCTTTAAAAAAAAAAATATATATATATATATATATATACACATAAAAAATAACATTTATGTAAGCAAATACACATATATGCATATATATTTATGTATCATTTTACAAATATTGGTACGTATTGTGAAAATTTTGATTTTTACCCACAATAAAAAAAAATGGCAAAAAAAAAGAAATAGGTGTGGTACATGTAGAGTGAACCAAGTTCTCACTTTAACATATAGTGAAATCTAAAAGAAGATCAGGGATAATCCATATCAAATTTTGCTCACAGCCAATACATTCCAGGTCCATGTCATTGTGGGATAAGAATTTGACATTATTTCTACCAGCCACTGGGTATAAGTGCTAGTTGTGCTGGGGCATTGTAAGAGATATACAAAACAGCCACTCTTCAGTTAACAGATCCAGGGGGAAATGTGAGTGTTGATAGGTTAGTTTGAGCCATAAATATTTCACATTCATATATGCATGTGAAATTTGTATAACTCAAAATTCCTGTCAAGGACCTAAACAATAAAAATGAGCAAAGTATTAATATATGCCACAATATGGATGAAACTAAAATATAACACATGAAAGAAACTAGACACAGTAGACCACATGCTGTATTATTTCATTTATATGAAATCTTCAGAAGAGGCAAATCTATAAAGACAGTGTAGATTAGTGTTTCCTGGGGCTGCGAGTGGGAGCAGGGAATGTTGTAAAATTATTTTGTAATGACGACTACACATTTATTCAATTTTTATTTTATTAAATTTAATAAAGTTGAGAATATTTAAAAAGAGTGAATATTTTTGTATGTAAATTATACTTGCATAAAAGTGTTAAAAAGGAGTCTTGCATAGTCTTGTTAATATGGTTTTATCATTTTGTAAAAATTTCTTCTCAGCAGCAATGATCTAAAAAAAGGGGGTGAGGGTAAGTGCATGTTTAATGAAAAGTTAAATAATGAATTTCTATTTCTCAAAAAAAAATTAAAATGAAAGATAACTTTCATAAAATATTTGTCAATAATTACCATCCACCCCAGAGTATGTAGTGATATCATGGAATAAATGAAAACTGAAGAACACAAATCTGTTAAAGGGACATTAGCAATTACTTAAAAAAATTGTAATCATTTTGAGAAGAATGCATTTAATCATGATTTTTCAGTTAGACTATTGTAAATTAATTTCCTCCAGTTTTGATTCCACATTTTCATGTTCAGGGATGAAAAGGGAAGTAATATCCATTAATATATTGATTTTATTTGCAGAAGAAGTTCTTCACAAACAACTAAATGATGTCAGTTTTCCGTTGCTGCCATCAGATGCTGCAAATAGAACAAGTTCAATTCAAGATAGTTTTGTTTTGTCCATCCAATTCATGGAATCAGTGTAAAGCATCTCGAAGTTCATTCCATACAAGGTGAAACATTTGACACTATTGCATATGTTGTTCTATATTAACTTAATACACTTAGAAGATAAAATTGTTTTTATCAACAAAAATGCAATACATTGAATGTTAAATTGCAGTACTGTGGTGCAAAATTTTATTAATAGATTAGAATCTTATGCAAGAGAATTGTTTCTGTTGCATGTACAATTTATAATTGTATTCAAAGAAGCTCTAATAGTCTACCAATCCAAAATAAGTCTTGAAAATAGTTTGTAGTTAGTTAGTTAGTTACTAGGTAATAACCATACGGTTATATATAGTTAGAGAAATTTTGTGACAAAGCTGAATTTGAATACAGAAATAAGTAATTCAGTATAGCAGTATGCAGTTCGTTTCTTTGCTCTCAGTAATCTTATTTTAGAAATGTTTGATACCTATGAAAAATGACATTAGGAATTGAAATGAGAATAAACCTACATTGTTGATAACACAAAATTGGAGACTCCATAGACCAGATGTTTTGGAAGATTTCTGGAAGACAGAAAGTAAATGAGAACAACTTGACAGTAAAACCAAAACCAAGGAAAATATTTTCTGAAAGGGGAGGAAGACAAGGCAGAGATAGGAACAGTTCTTCCCAATAAAGAGAAATTGTAGAGATATTGCTGGGCATATTTGCAAAGAGTTGGAGCAGCTGGTAGTTCAAGAAGATGGATGCTTAATTTAAGGATTGTCTATGGAAAAGCTACCCCAGCTAGTCACCTCTGCTGTACACAGGCATAAAACTGAAATTCATTATTTAACTTGCCATACACAGGCATAAAACTGACTGCTCCCTTAAAACAATTAATTAATCTTTACGAGGGGAACTGTTTCGTCTAATATGGTAGTGACATCCCATATTGGGTCCTGCTTTGTATTTCTGCACATCATGTTTAAGAAATATCCATCCCATAGTGACATCTACAATGAAATATGTTGCGTCTACATATATTGAGAAGAAAGGCAAATGAAACCTACACCAACTATTCATATTAATTAAAGCAGGTCTTCATTATTAAATCTGGTTGAAATAAAAAGATTTGCCAAGTATTTGAGGAAAATCAAGGATAAAAGAGAAATATTAAGGAAAACAAAAACAACAACAGATCTTGGAAAAAGATATTTTAAGGGATAAGAAGAGAACTTAAAAATATTAAGGTAGTGTTTTCATATGCCAATAGATGCTGGGAGCAATATAACAGAAATGGGTTGACTTTTACAATAGAAATTTAATAAATTTAAATTAAAATTTAATTTAAAGCTTATGGTTGTGAGGCTGTGAAAATGTCCAAATAAAGGCATTATCAGAGATGCTGTCTTACCGAAGGTTGGCTGCTGGCATGCTGGACTCTTGATACGTGGCAAGGCAAAATGGTGGTTCTGCCAGTCTGGGTCTCTGCCTTCTCCTCCAGGCTTACTTTCTCCTTGAGCTCAGCTGTGAACAGTCATATGTTCCTCTCTCCTTTCTCCTCCAGGCTATTCTCTGAGTCTGGATTAGCTGTAAGGGCATGATTTTCTGGGATCCACCCAACTGGAAAGTGTCACAAGTAATATCTTCAAAAAAGACAAATTCAGAATATATGTATAAATCAGAAGATAAGAAGATCTCGAAAATTTAAAACAAAGCTCAAAATATATATTAGATGTAGAAGCAATATTAAGGGAAATTACCCTGAATGTGGAAAAAATAGACTAAAGGGCAATTATGTAAAGGCAAAGATGAGAGCATTAAGTGTCAAATTAGTCAGTATCTGACTAATACTCTTATGAGAAAAATAAGAGGAAAAATAGGGGAGGAGGAAATAGTGCAAGTAAAATGAGAAGAAAAATTATCAGAGATAAAGAAAAGCTAGTATTTTCAATTAAAAAGATCCACCTAGTTACAGTCACAAAATGGAATCCTCAGCAATAAAAATAACATACTATTAAGACAGATAGCAATGTAAGTGGATCTCAAATGCATTATGATGCATGAAAGAAGTCTGCATCCAAAGACTGTATATTATTTGATTTCCTTTTTATGTCATTCCAGAAAAAGTAAATCTACAGTGACAAAAATGGATCAGTGTTCACCAGGAATGGGGGTGAAAGGATGGCATGAATAGAAAAGGGCACAAAAGAAATATTAAACAGACCCTGGGTGAGTCAGGTACTCTCATGAACATAGACATTAGCTTAGCAAGTTTGACCTCATTGCCATTAAAACCAGTGGTTAAACAAACTATGGTATAACCAAATAATTGTCTACTATTAGGCAATGAAAGGAATAAACTATATATACCCACTATCACATGGATGAATTTCAACATAATTATATTGAGTGAAAGAATCCAAACAAAACATTATATATTGTATAATTTCATTTGAATAAAGTTTTAGAAAATGTAAACTAATCTATAATGTCAGAAAGAATACCATTGATTTCTTGAAGACAGAGATGGGATTCAGAGTAGTACGAGGAAAGAGTTACCATGGGAATAAAAAACACATTGGAGGTGATCAATATATTCTTAATATTGATTGCGTGATGGTTTCATTAGTGTATACATATGAAAAAAATATGAAATTATATATGTGCAGATTATTGTATGTCAATTATACTTCAATAGAGCTTTTAATAAAAAATATTGAGAGAGATATCATCACTTAAACATCATTTAGTTAATACTATTTTCTAGTTTTTAATTTTATACAGTGTCTAAAAACTGATAACTTATATGACCCTTAAGAACAATATAGAAAACTTAGAAATTTAAATCATAAGAAATTTAAATTTAATCTTTAAACTAGAATATTTCTTCATATATTATAAGATCATAGGCAGACAGAGAGTTATTATTAATACAAGATTACTAACCCTTTTCAATTAGCCCAACATTTGTCTATTTATCAGAAATATTTAAAATATCAGATTTAAAAATACACAATTTACAAGTCTGATATTCATGAATCAAAATGCAAAGAAACTTTAAATCATTTTTGAAAGCTCCTTTTATCTTGAATCAAAGTCTTTTCTTTTTATCTTGTAACTATAGTAACAAAGACTAGTATTTAAATTTACATTTTTCAACACAAAAACGAAAAAAAATTTACATGTTCATATTTTTTAAAGTGAAAAAACACAATTAATTAAAATTTTAATTTATTATTAATTCTTTTTCTGAACTAGATATTCCTAGAGTGTGTGAGTGTACAAATGACAGAATGATTTTTTTTTTTTTTTAATCAATTTACCTTTTGTAATTTCCTGAGTGCTGGGAAAAGAAGAGGGAAAAATAGATAAATGTTTCTGGCTTTACACAAATATAAAATAGAGATTATTTTGTTTCAAGTGTAGGTGAAGGCTGGAAAGGGAAAGATCTATGGGGACTGGGCATAGCTCTGAGGATGTTGTAGAAGAGGGTGGAACTGAAAAGTCAGGCAAAGAAAAAGCTGGATAATGGCAAAGGGAAGAGGAGTAGAATTTAGAAGGTTCTGCAAGAGAAGCAGGTTCAAGGTTTTCACATATTTCATTTACATTTGCTAGGACATTTTTAGAAAGGCAGCTTTGGCATCCTAAGGTACTTCAGAAACTTTATCATACCTATTAAAGAAAACACACAAATTTTTCATTGTTAATTTTTCTTTCTTTCTATCCTAAGGCACTCTATAAAATAACAGTATTGTCAATATCAAAATATTTCCAAATTGTCCTTGATTGGATTGTGCCACTTAGAGAGAGAAAAAATAAACTAGCAAAGTAACAGTTTTATGTGACAAAGGGGGATTTCTGAGCCCAGTGAAAGGATGGTCTGAGAAAGAGATAACCCCCTCAGAACTGCCCAGTTGGTAAGAACAATGCTTGTACAGCTCCTGTTTTTGTTTTCTGGCTGTTAAAACAAATACCATACAATGGGTTGAGTTAAACAATGGGAATTTGTTGGCTCATAGTTTTGAGGCTAGAAGAAGTACAAAATGGTGTCAAGGCAGTGATTTCTCCCAGAAGACTATAGTGTTCTGGGGCTGGCTGCCAGCATTCCTTGATCTTTGGCTTTTCTGCCACATGGCAATGCTCATGGTTACATCTTCTCCTTTTTCTTCCAGGTTCTATTGATTTTCAGCTTCTGGCTTTTCCTATTGCTTTCTTTCTCTCTGTTTTCTTCCCTATAGGACCTTCAGTAACAGAATTAAGACCCATCTTGATTCAGTTGAGCTATACCTACACCTATAAAGGTCCTATGTACCATGTGTTCACACCCACAGGAATAAATTAAAATTAAGAACATGTTTTTCTCGCGTACATAGCTCCAAGCCACCACAGTTTCCTTTTGCTGGAATTTAGTCAAAGATCAGTCATCACTAACAGAATATTGACAGAAACACCCAGCTAAACAAAAACGTTCTCAAGGACACAAAAGCATCACTTTTAAGGACTCTCCTCAGACCTCAGGGTTTGTTCATGTGAGAGCTTTTTCAGATAGGCCATGTCAAAGAAAAAATCTGCACCAGACAATGTAAAACATGGAAAGAGGCCTTAACTCAGAGTTATATGCAATACAGAAGAGAGAGACCAGAATGCTAGTGAGTGTGTGTGTGTGTGTGTGTGTGTGTGTGAGAGAGAGAGAGAGAGAGAGAGAGAGAGAGCGAGAGAGAGACAGACAGACAGACAGAAAGAAAGAGAGAGTGAGATTGGAAGGCTATCACAATAGGTGTGAGAGGGCTCAGCTCCCCTGAAGCAGAAAACAGGAGAGTTTTTTAAGAAATGGGGAGACTTAATGGAAAAATTACTGGAGGGGGATGTTGAACAATGGGGTATGCTAATTACATGATGTTATCTTTTGAGTTTATTATGAAAACAGGGGCCTGTAGTCAGGAAAAAATCTGTCTAAAGTTTACTCAAGCTAAGGAGAAGTTAAGGCTGTCTTGGTCAGTAACAGTGCGTGGGGGGTTTCTAAACCGATGCTGTTTTCCAGGATCACAGGGTTCAGAAAAAATTCAACCTTGTCAGCCCCTATTAAAATTGCCAACCACTTCCTACAGACTCCATCTAACAGACAACACATAAAATGAAGAACAGATGCAAACAATTCAGTGACAGTTTTAGAAGCCAAAATTTACAGATAGACACCAAATTATGGCCAAAACACCAAATCCTGGGAAACAGATAATAAATCTGGCATTGGAAGTTTCAGTGGAACCCTGAGAGTTCCATCCAGTTCAGTAGGAAAATTAATCTTAACAGAGAGCCAGACTGCCTCAATTGGTGGAGGGTCTGAGATATGTGCCCTGCTACCTAGTGGAGGATCTCCAAACTATGAAATCCTTGTGAGCCAAAGAATACCAGGAACAAGGGAGCAAACAGACAAGATCAAATTAAACTTCCAATAAAGAAATGTGTTAATGCCACTCAACAAGAGGAGGAGGCAACCATTTTGAGGAGGAAAGCATCTTTTACAAGCCTGGGTTTCTGCTGAGGGATTCTGAAGACAATGTAAAAGAAGCAAGCCTCCATTCTGAAATAGATACTCTTTCGGAGATGAAATTAGAAGTGGGAATTAACTAGTAATTGATTGCTGCCAGGAGGTCAGGGCAGTTTAGTAAATGAGTATCCCCAGTAATAAATGAAAATATCAAGGAGAATCTGGGACATCGTTTGGTAAGAGAGGAGCACTCATTCAGTAAGGGCTTGCTATGGCATTATACAATTTCTGCTTGAAATTGGAAGAAATAGTGTTCTCTTAAATTTCTAGGGGCCTTTATCTCACCTGTCTCCCACCCTCATTATCGGAAGGACTGATTTTTCTCTTTTCAGTCTGAATTGATATTTTTTCAGTCTTGCATGGTTTTGGCTCTTTCAAAACAAAGTATTATCAATACACCTTATAGGAATTTTTCAATTTTTAGAATCAATATCTAAACAAAGTACAAGAGATTTAATAATTGTTGAAAAACAGAATGAATGTTATCAAACTGATGATAAAGTATATTATTGTACAGCTGACAGAAACAAAAGGCAGCAGATGAGGAAGGAAGCATAAGGATATTCATTTCCTCATTAAGAGAAAATAAATAAGAAATAAAGTTTTAACACTACTAGTAAAAGTTATAAAGTTTACTAAGAACTGATCTAAAGATAATGAAATGGGAAAAGGGGAAGTGGATAATGGATTTTACTTAATCTAATCTATCATCTTCCGTATTTGGGAAAAGAAATATTGAAAGTTTGATAACTTGATACATTGAGAAATGCTGGCATATTATGGCAATAACAACCAAAAACCTGAGATAAGAAACACATATAAGTGTTTAGAAGTGTTTAACATTGGAGACTGAATTTATAGATAAGTCTGCTTCTAAAGTTAACATATTGTTGCTGTTGTTGCCATTTTTGTTACTTAATTAGTGTATGTAAATTTTTGATTAAAAAAAATAATGTGAAGGAATTATGTATAGATCTTTAACATTGTGCTGAGAGACCTAAATGGAGATTTGCATAAATGGGTAAACATAAATTGTTTTTGGATTTAAAGCAGCAATACTTTAAAGATGTCAATTTTCCTATGCACATATGTCTATATACGATAGTTTCCAGTAAAAAAACAGAATTTTTTTTGTAAATATGCATTGTAACTTTTAAAGAAAAATAAGTATGCAAAAGATTCATGAAAAAAATCTGATAAAAGAAAATTTTACTGAGTAATTTTCCAAAATTAATATTAACCATACAATAATTGAAATGATTTAGTATTGTCACAGGGCTAGACAAAAAGATCAGTGGATTATAATAGAGAATCCAGGGGGAAGGGCTAATTAGAGAAGAGTATGTTCAACTTGCATTTTCAAATCACTGCAGAAAAAAACGTAAATGGAGTTGTGATAACTCTAGCTTTTAGGAAATAAGTGAAATTGTGTCATGATATTATCAATTGTAATAAAAACAACTTTCAAAACAATTTTCAAAAGTATGAATATTATAAAGTTTGAAAAAACTATACCATAAAAGCACTAGAGGAATATAATTAATAAGCCCACACACATGCATGTATGCACACAACATATACACACTTGATCTTAGAAGGGGAAAAGTTTTTCTAAATCTGAAATGATACTTAAGACTAGCCATTTTGTTTTAAATTTTTTTTAACAATTTGTGTAATGAAAGTCTCAGGAAAAAAATAGTAACATTTATGATACAATTGATTTGCATACATAATTTATATATCATAAAAAATGATTAATAGGAGAAAGGGAAACAGTTCAACAGAAATATATTTAAATAGCATGAACAAATATAGAGAAAAATATTGTGAATAAACATATATTTTTACTATAGAAAAGCAAAAATCAATTCACTTAGAATGTTGGCAAAGATAAAATGTCCTAATATTAATTCAAACCTTATGCATAGGCAATATTCAAACATTTTTAAAATTAAGCCTACCATTTCATAGGATGCAATCTAAATACAATTCCTTTTGGAATGGCTTGAAAACAGATATTCTCACACTTTTTAAGTACATCTGTTTAAACATATTGAAAAAATTTTGGTGATATATATCTAAATTAAAATTTATGTAACCCATCAGTTACTAATGGAAGTTCTGGCAATAGATCTGTTGATTTATGTATCCACTGATACTAATTATAGCATTAATTTAAATAGCAAAATTAAAAAATATTTTAAGAATAATTTTAATAAATGTCTTTTAATAGCAACATTATCCTGTCATTTAAAAGAATGTGGTAAATTTATACAAGTTGATATATAAAATCTTCAAAACTGTTATTCATAAAAAAGATGATGATACAGAAACATTTGCGTCATATGTGCAAAAATACACATTTGCTTGGAGAGGATTTGAAATGATATAAACTGTTGATGATTCTTGACTCTGGGCAACTAGGACTGATGATTTGTTTTTAAAGGAGACCTACTTTTAAAATTATTTTTGTTATACATTTTAATTGACATTTTTCTTAGAGAAGTTTTGGATTTATAGAAAAATTGTGTAGAAAGTATAGAGAGCTCTTATACACACCCTCCTTTCCCCTGACCTCCACCCTACTGCCACAGTTTCCCCTATTATTAACATTTAGCATTAATGTACTTCATTTGTTATAATTGGTGAACCAATATTGGTACATTATTATTGACAAAAGTCCATAGTTTACATTACAGTCCATTCTTTGTGTTATACAGTCGTATGGGTTTTGACAAGTGGATAATGTCACGTACCCACCATTAAGGTATTGTAAAGAACAGTTTCAGTGCCCTAAAAAATTCCCTGAGCTCCATCTATTCACCTCTCTTCACCCCCTGAACCCTTTACAACCATGGATCTTTTTACAGTTTCGATAGTTTTGTCTTTTCCAGAATGTCATATATTTGGAATCATAACAACATGTAACCTATTCAGACTAGCTTCTTTCACTTATCTAAGTTAAGATTTCTCCACATCTTTTCATAATTTGATAGATCATTACTGAATACTATTCCATTGTCTGGATGTACCACAGAAGGAAACTTACTTTTTATTCTAAATTATTTTGTACTGTTTAAATTTTTTAAACTCATATATTTTCACATTTTTTAAAACAAAAAAAAATTTTTGATTAATATTCATATCAAAATTGAACAGTTTGTAATGCTTAAAACACCCATGTTATCTATTCAACTTAAGCCTTTGCCAGTGCTGCATCTTCTAATTTGGATGTTCCTACTTGGCTCAATATCCATGTTACTTGCTCTAGGAAGGCTATCATGATCCCTATGCCTTGTTAGATGTCCCCTACATCAAAGCACTCTATACTTATGACTGTATGGCACTATGACAATATTTCATAATTACTTATTTTTTGCTTTGCCATTACATCGCCAAAATACGCTTGAAGTAAACCTTCTTGCCATGTTCATAATTGTAAATCTTAGCAGCTAAAATACATTTTAGGATATCATTCATGCTGAATAAAATATGTGATGAGGTTAAAGTAATTCTCAAAAAAATGCAGATAAGTTCTAGGAAATATAATTCGGAATAGGTAAACAGAAAAGGCAGAATTAACAAAAATTTCATTTGTCAAATTCATAATTGACTAAGATTGATTTTGTTCAAGAACAAAGCAGGCCTAGATAGTAATAATATCAGTGCAAGAAGGTCTTAAGGATATGCCCAAAGTAATACCCTACAAAGTGAGGCAAAATAATATATCAATTAACTGTGACTTCATCTAAGAATGTCGCAGCAGTCTTCTGAGGAGCCTGATTTGGCAAAGCTCTAGTTTATTTTTAGATATATTTACTAGACAAAAAGGTAAGAAATACACAGTGTGAACCAGTCGGAAATAGCCTTTAGTGTGTAACCTTAATGTCTTCGACCATAATTTATGTCACTTCAGCTAGGCCATTATTCCATAATAAAAAATTCCTCCTTTTTGTTTTACAGGAAGATTGAAATTGAAATTAATACCTTAATGTAGAAACATGATGAAATACCTGTCTCTGAGGTGGATGCTCATACTTTTACAAAGTTCAATATCTAGTTTTTCTTGGATGCTTATCTTCATTGAAATCATTTGTGGCGTTATAGAAGAAAAAAAAAGAGATGGTAAACTCTAGGAGTATATGAAACTTCTACTAGGTTCACATAATATCTGGTGCAACTTATAACCTAAGAAAATTTTATCTTCACATTCATATCATTTATTACCCAATAATAAGAAGGTTAAATGAAAAGGAATGAGTGTAGCAAACAAGTCAAAGAACAGTTTTGAGGCTGGAAGAAAGTTCATTGCTAAACTAAGACACAGGGGGATGGATGTGGTTCAAATGGTTGGGCGTCCATCTCCCATATGGAGGGACCTGGGTTCGCTCCCCCGGGACCTCCCGGTAAAAAAAATAAATAAATAAAAATAAATAAATAAATAAACTAAGACACAGATAACTTCGATACTGTAAACCTATATCCCTTTTAATATTAAAGGTCAATATTGAATATCTCATCACCATTCTCTTTCTCAAGCTATTGCAGTTCTCCATATACCTAAAGATAAAAATTCTACCTTTCAATTTATCTGACTATGCTAAACTAAATATTCTTGCCTTCTGCAATATTCACTTCATACATGTTCTATCTCAGTCCTTTGGTCAAATGTATGGGAAAACAGTGATTTCACTATGCTTTAGATGCGTTATCCTTAATATAAAGATATAACCTCAAGTCATTTTCTTTTATGTACAACTGGGAAGATGGGCAGAGGAAATAATTTAAGTTTTATATTTTATTAATAAAATGAGGCAGCAACTCCTGCCAAATCTGTCTCATGAAAGTTTTGTAAAGATAAAATGAGATGAAATATTTGAAAGTAACTATAAGCAATAAGTGCATATAGACAGTAGCATACATATAAATTTTTAAATTGTTAAGATTTATTATTTTCATTTAGGGGAATGGATTTAAAAAATGAGGTCTTGTCTTTATTTGCTTTCTTCTATCCTTTCTTTTATTCAATTTCATTACAATTTCCTTTCCTCCTCTTCCTCCTAAACTAAAGAAAAAATCTCAATAAAGTATCCATTCATCCCATCCTTAGAGTACTGCCACTGCTCAATATTTCATTAATCCTTTGTAGTAGCTGCAAAACTTTTTTGGAAGATAGGGTTTAAGGAGGCACTTTGCCTTTTCATTTACTACTTTATACAAATCATAGACCAAGAATCATCCTTTAATTTCCCAAAGCCTCGATAATACATGTTAACCCTTGACATTTTCCTGAAATGATCACAAAAAGGTACAATGTAGACATTATGATGCTATTGCAATAATGTGCTTGCTGGGAAATGCCATGGGCACACACATCTGCTTGCAGCATCTCTTGCAAGGCTCCTGGTCTGGGTCTATAGGCCAATTTACTATAGTTGGCCTGTCACTGAAGGAGTTCCTGTTTTTACTCCTCAGAAGTGCAAAGGAAGAAATATATTTTTCCTTCAATTTATTCCAATTTTTATTAAAGTTGGTTCATTCATCGCCTTCATCAGATTATCTCATTTGTTGATTTTTCCAGTCCACATCAACTAGCTACCGAAACAGCGACTTGGAAGATGGTCCTTAAATTAAGCAATAAATTAAAATACCTTAATGAATTAAAGTAGTATCAGGTTAGCTATTAAAATCTGGTTCCCAGCCCCATTCCAGATATTTCTTCCTACAGAATCATTAGGATGATGATAATGATGACATAATGATGATGATACTTCTACAATAATATATTTGTCATTAAAGATACAAATATTAACAACTAACGTTTTTAAGCATTATTATATATTGGTGGTGCTAGATTTTGCAACTTATATTACCTAACTCCCCACCTTTGCTGTAAAATATTTACAAGATCTGCCCTTCCCTGGATTGACTGATAGGAATTTTATCATATTAGCAAAGATGTGACCTTGAGCTTGTTTCCAATGGAACCATAGTTAAGGTCGCAACAATCCAACATCAGTACATTTCCCCACCTAAAGCTTCTTTAAGATCGTGCGCTACATTCCAAGTTGAACTTCACCCTTTTTATTGCTTTTTTTTTCTGAAATGAGGTGAAGTTTATGCCTGTGCTGTCACTGACTTATCAAAACGTGGAAAATACCTCCAGAAAAACAATAGTATATAGATTGTAAGTATAAAGAAAGGAAAAACTCTCTAAATGTCTGGCCACTCCACATGCCAATTATTTGTGAGATCCACTTCTTATGCAAAGATACATATAGTTGACAATAACAGAATACTTAGCTTCTCAGTCTAAAACATATATATTTTGATTAATAGAATTTTGTCCATGACTAGTGGTTAGGCATTTTATTTTCATTGGTAAAATGCAGGCAGGATGCAGTCATCTGGTTTTCCAAAAGACATGGAGACTAACTGTGACTGTTTATACCACTTCAATCCATCTGTGTGTCTATCTATCTATCTATAACTACATGTCTATCTTCCTATTTTTAATCTTACTTTGTTTAGTCCTAGAAATCAGTTACAGATAATATATGTGAAAGCAAGTAATAAATTAACAAATCAAACAGAATAAAAATCATAGGTGGAAAGTAGATTTAATTAATTATCAAAGGGTAATGTTATGGCAGAAATAGACAAATCCTCTCTTATTCCAGGAGCTTTGAGATGTAACAGTGACATTTACACTTGACATCACAATAGACTGTCCCATGTATGAAATTAGCATGTGATATAAAAATGGATGCCAGATGAAGAATAGGGATTATTAAAATGTAGCCTAGAAAATCGTATCACTGGAATGCTGCATTAAAATATTAACCACCCTGCTCAAACTCAAGGCAATGAAGGCAAGTCTTTGACCTTATACATTAATCTTAAGCACCTCAGTGTTTGCCTGAAAAAAGAAATGCTTCAATTAAAATAAAAGCCTGCATTAAAGCAACTCATAAAATTATAATTTCTGTTTTTATGTGCAAGTCATATTCCTCTAGTGTCTTTTAGAGTCTTACTAATCTTTTTGCCTTAAATATATCCTTGGTAGTTAATTATAAATTATTAGCATTCAATGGTACCTAATGTGGAATGCTCATGGGATACATCCTAAAATAGAACCTAAAAGAAAATTCTCTAATTTTTTGAGAGTTGTTAATGAGTGCCATGAGATATGCAGGTAGTCAGATTTTAAACTGAATACACATGCATATAATCATACAGGGTAAATTCTATCAATTCTCAATATACTACATTATTTGAAACTTCCATTATTCCTTCCCTATGAGAATAGGTGTCCAGGTCATTTCAGTCTTCAACAAAATGAAAATCTCTAAAATTTACCCCACAAAAACTGTCCTTATTTTTTTTTTTTTTGCCTGTATTAAGTGAATTGTTTTTTTCTAGGTCTTATGTATTTGAAAAGATTAAATAAAACTGAATATAGCCTGAGGAAAGGAGAATGTTGTTCAGAATATTCTATATACATGGACATGTTATTAATTATATATTACACAAATTAAATTTTATAAAAACATATATAACTTGGCATAATTTATATAAAATAATAACATTAATTTTATGATACTATATACATATAAAATACTTCATAAGATATCATATAGTTCTGCATTGACTCTACTATCTACAAGACAAATTTAAACCACTTTTCACATAGCAACTGCAAATTTTGAATTTTCAGAAAGATTATGAATATTTTTAAATGTCATTCAATCCAAAGACCCTCAGAACTGCTAATTTGTCAGAGAAGTTACGTATGCTTTTTCTTCACTTTCTCAAACTATAGGTGCATAATACAATTTCAGGTATTGGGTTAAAATTAATTGAATATTAAATAACAATTTTACCTTTGTGGTAATATCTTTTTAATTTTGGAGACTTCTGAAATTAGGAAATGGATACTGTGGCAGGCTGAGATTATTTATGAATTCCCAAAATAAAGATTTTGTTTGTAAACAATCTATTCCTCTAGGTGTGATACTCTTTGATTATATTAGATTCTGTTGAGATGTCTTTGATTACATTATGTTAAGATTAGGGCTTTGATTCTACCACATCAGTAGAGTATGGCTCTGGTTGAGTCACTGCCCCCTTGATGAGTTGATATAAATGGACACTCACTCAAGAGGAAGACACAGAGGAGTAAAGAACTTGGTCATTTCAGTCCTGCCATGTGACAGAAAGGAGAAAGCTCAAACAGCTAAAACCTGGAAAGAAACTAGCCCTATGCCAGACTGATACAGGAAGCCCTGAGAGACGAGCCCTTTGCTGGGCCCGCGGATCCTTAAGAGGAAGAAGGAAAAAAAGACCAAGCAGAGATGGCTGGCCATCTTGCTTTAACACATGACAAATGACTTTGCTGAGAAAGCATCCTTGAGCTGGACTCTTTGGGGCCTTGTAACTGTAAGCTTTTACTCCAAATAAATACCCTTTATAAAAGCCAACAGATTTATGTTACTTTGCATCAGCACCCTTTTGGCTGACTAATACAGATACTAATAATAAAACATAACAATTTAATATCACAAATCACAAAAAATGGTGAAACTACATCTATAACTATGGCATACAGTTATATTTAATTGAGAAAATTTAATATATTTTGGAGTGATAAAAAGGAAGCAATCAATCCATTCATTATATAACAACTCTCAAATATTTTCTCTATCTCCTCTAAATAAAAAATCATACCAAAAGTGCCTGCTTTCTTAGGCTATTAATCTTTTTCCCTTTTCTAAAGGGAAAGGTGAGTATAGGCTGATTTTTAAGAAGGAAAATCATTTGTTAGAATGAAAGGGAGAGTGCTCATGTGGATTGAACAACCAAATAATAAAGGCTCTGCCCCCCATTAATAACTCAGAAGACTGTTCTGCTAGATGATAAAATCATTCAAACTAAAAATTTAGTGTATGTATAGAGTTAAGGAATTAACTCTGGCTTACAGAAGCATATGAGCATTTTATTAGCATTTTGCACCAACTTAAAAAAGTCCTGGGGTCATTTGTGATTGTTCTCCTCCCCGTTATACCACATTATAGAAACCACATCTTGGATGGTGTAGTGATGATGAAGATGTGATTATACTCATATGGGGAAGTATATCATGCAGTTGGACTGTGGTGCCACACCAAAAGGAGAAGAAAATAACACAATAAATGCTAGAAGGCAAGTAAACAGCAGGGGGTCACAAGTAAAGTGCCAGTGAAGAGATCCAGAGGAAATCAAAGTAGAATAAAGCAGGCATTGGCCTATGCGTTTTAATCAACTGCCAGGAGCAAAACCTCAGCAGGAATGATAAATCTAAGGCTATTTAATGGCACACAGGGATCTCTGCATTCCATCAGGTCAATGTTTAGATTAACTGTGGTAGACATCATTGAGCGTCCACCTTTCACTCTGGAAAATGAATTAGCATGTAAGAAAGTGAATTAACTTATTAGGTAGTGTGTGTTCACCCAAACAAAATAAATAGATGGTGAATTAGAGAAAAAAATTCGGATTTAATCACTTCGTATTTCAGATAGTGCTATTAAAATTCAGTTCATATTTGATAATGTTTTAGTGTCTTTGATAAACAAAAGTAAAAAGTCATGTTACTGATCTAATCTGCATTTTAAGGCTGTAGGAGGAACCTGCATTTCATACAGTGTTTTCAGTGCCAAGGTGAAATTGCATAGCTGAGAGGTATTTGAGAACTCTTCCTTAGGTAGGGGTGCAAGTCAAAACTTGCTTGAATCTAGATTCTTGCTTTTTCTCCAGAATAAAAGGAAGTATAAATTATCTGTTTAGTTAAAGTGATATAAAAAAAACCTCCCCTCAATATATGAGGTTAAAATTATTTTTCTTCCACAACCAATTTTTTTCAAGATTTTATGATTTTTATCATACCTATGATCTGTTGAGATAACTTGTTTCTCCTCTGATATGGTATAAATCTGTGGTATAAAAATGAAAACTACAGTTTAAATTAGGTTCTATTAGGAAACCAAGTGATCAGGTAATTCAGTGAGTTTTCAAACAATATTGATCATTTATTTATTAAATTTTTTAAAAAATATGTATTTCTCAAGGAAAAAAGACAGGAAAAAAGATTAGGAAAAGGGAAAAAATAAATACTGCATAGCAATAATTTTGAAATCTGTTCCATGGAGAGTATTATGCAGTAAAGTATGGCATATGAGCCCACAAAATAAATGAAATTTAGATTAATTACTTTTATTGGCAAAAATATAATCTTGTCCTTTCTTACATTGTTCTAGAACTAAGACCTACACACTGATCAACATGTGAAAATCTTAACATAACCTATATACTTTAGCTCTTGGAAGATACAGGTCCAACTAGATCATTTTATTTACATTTATGGTTACTGGCCAGAAACTTAGCCCATTCACCATTCATTTTAACTATATATCAGTGGAAATAGAGATGTAAACATTTTTTTTTTCTGTTTGCCCTCTAACAGATCTGTACATATGGTTGGAGATAACTGAAGAAATTTTTTACATTAACTATCGAGCTAAACTGTCAGTTTGAACAGGAAATATTATGTTAAGTGATTAGAAAACTGGCAATTGCTCTTTGTCAATTTGCAATGGTTATTGAACCCAGTAACCTGCAGTTTTATTGTTTCCGAGAAACATGTTTGGAAAGTTAAGTTTTATAGAAGTTCTCTGCTTTATATAATCACTTCTTTACTTTATTTAATCACTAATTTTATATCCTTCTCTAGTATATGATATCTGATGTCCAAGGATGCAGAATGTTTAAGGAAAATAGGCTACTCACTGTCATGAAATTGTAGTACCTTTTATACATTGACTTATTGTTTAATTTCCTTTGAAAGTCATTTAATATTTTATCAAATCCAAACAAAAAATAAATCTTGTTTCTACTTATCATTTTCACAAATACATAGCTGATCTTCTGAATTACTTGGTGAGCTCTTTAATTATTTCATATTCTTGAGTACTGAGCAAATACCAGGTATGTACTAGGAGCTCAATAAACAAATGCTAAACGAATAAAAGAATGAATGAATGAATAAATGAATAGTATTTTTCCTGTTCTTTTCTGTTGTTCCTTTAAATCTTTTGTTGGTAGGCCATCACCCAACTTGTGTTTTCCCATCTTTAGTCATAACAGATCCGTACTCCATCCATCTTGACTTACTCTTGCTCCTAGAATGTGCCAATAATAGTTCCATTATGGGAACTTTTTAAAAAATGTTGTTCTTTCTCCTTTTCTTCACATGATTGACTTCCACTTCCACTCTAGACCTTAGATCACCAACATAGCCTTGAGAAATTTTGTCACACTCTGAAATCTTTGCTTATGCTCTCATCTGTCCTTTAAATCTCTCTCTTATTTATAATTATATCCTTATTAATGTAATCATTTAAATATATGCCTCATGAGATAGAGAGTCTATTTTTAATTATGATTGTATCTCTGGTCACTAGCAAAATGCTGGACAGACAGTATGTGCTCAAAAAATAGCTGTTGAATTAATATATTAATGAAAGCCTGGCTTTAGATATATCTATAGATTGTCCAAAATGATGACCACCAACAAAGTACATACCTGATTCAAAAACTTCCCTGTGGCATTGCTTGCTTGATGGAACCACTTCCTTTTCAAGCACTTTTTCTTTTCTCATGAGCTGGTGGAAGAACATGTAGCTCTATTGAAGAAGGCAAGGTAATGTATAGCAGTATTTTCAAATCTAGTCATGCATCAGAATTACCTGAGCCATTAGAAAATAGTTTTCTGACATTTATTCTATGCTTGATAAAACACGAATTTTCTGGAATGGGCACAAAAATGTGTGTGTGTGTGTATATATATATAAATACGTACAAACAAATGCATATATATGAATATATGCATTTAAATACGAATATATATATATATGTGTGTGTGTGTGTATGTGTGTGTGTATGTGGTTTGAAGTTGTATGTACCCCAGAAAAGCATGTTCTTAAATTTAATTCATTCTTGTGGGTGTAAATCCATTGCCAGTAGAATCTTATGATGAGGTTACTTCAGTTAAGGTGTGATTCACCTCATTTGGAAAGTGATTTAATCCTATTACTGGAGTCCTTTATAAAGGGAATGAATATAGAGAGAAAGAAAGCTACAAAAGCAAGAAACTGGAATCAACAAAACTCTAAAGAGAAGGGAAAAACCAGGCGATGCTGCCATATGCTTGTCATGTGGTATAGGAGCAAGGATTTCTGGTAGCCATTCCTTAGGAAGAAAGCATCACCTTGATGATGCCTTGGTTTGGACATTTTTTTGGCCTCAAAACTGTAAGCTAATAAATTCCCATTGTTCAAGCCGAACCATTTCATGGTACTTTGCTTTAAGCAGCCTAGGACACTAAAACATTACACATAAATATTTATTTTCATGAAACATTCTGTGGCATTCTGATACCATTGATATAGAATTATGAACCAGTCCTGGGATTAGATGCCCTATTAAATATCCTTATGAACTGGGAAATTATAATTCTCTGTGCCTCAATTTCTTTACTCTAAAATGAAGAAATTATGAAGCATTGAATATAATCCTACAAAGAATATAATAGTTCTAAAACCTGATAAAATAGATTGTTTAAAGTATATATTTTTAAAATTTTATAGCATATTATTTTCCCACAAATCAATAGGCTAACAAATAATTATCGGAATCATTATTTCTATTATTTGGAAAAGCATATATGGCAATATTGATGGTACCATAAGGTCTATTTCTTCATACAAGTCTAGGTATACACTTGTTATAACTGCCTTTATAATGGATGGGCATGTTGTAGTTTCTTAAAATAGTTTGGCCTTTGTAATACAGCTTCATTTTATATAATATTCCAAGGCTTGAAACTTATTATAATATCTAGGAAATCCATCACAATTTCTAATAAAAGTAATTAATTTAAATTAAATACAAATCCATTATTTGCCAGATATTGACACCCAAGACTAGATATCAGTTTCATTCACTAGTTCCCATGAGAGGAAGTGACTTTTAGGAATTCTCCACCCACCTGCAATTGTTAAATTCAAGTAATAAAGATGTATATGCACCAAAGCATGTATCAGAATAAGCGATCAAATTAGTGCCACTTGCAATCATAGCAGATTATTAAATACCTTTAACTCTATTAGAAACATAAAGAAGAACATTTCATTCTGGGATGAATGTTCCTTCAGGAAGTATAAAGCTGAAATGGAATTCCTGTGATGAGGCAGGCTAGAATTTGACCAGATTTGTAGAGCTGATACAAACCATATTGAAATGGAGTTGACCTGTAGTTCCTCATACTCAAATACTCCTACAGAGAAAGTGTGAATGCTAGCATTGAGAGGTAATGCACTTTTGATCCCAGAAGTTTTAAGGTTAAAGGAATAATAAAAAAAAAAAGAACTAAGAATGAAAACTGAGATATCATACAGTTGACAAGCTATAGTGTGATTGATTTTTTTGTGAAACAATGTTTTATGAATATAGCTTTTAACTTCATTGACTACAAATATATTTCTGAAAGTGAGCACTGTCTTAAGTTAAAAGATCATTTATCTTCAGACACTTTAAATTCCCCTAGAGAAATTTAAACAAGATCCCTTTCAATGTTCCCAAAGAGTGAATTAGCTAAGAGACTTTGCACAAACTTTCTTGTCTTGTGTTCACTCATTAATCCAGGCTGATTTTTCTCATGCAGAATGTAACCAAAGGTTTAGGGTTAGACTCAAGTATACATGTTTCCTAGGATGTGAAATCAACAACAACAAAAAAAAATCCTAGACAAAATTTTACATTGAAAAATAATGTATCTATGACAAAATATTTTACACATTCTTGTAACAAGTGACTTACAATTCTGAGTAGAGACACTCCAATGTACATGCAAGAAAATCCTTTTAAATATGGGAAGAAAATAACACTTTCCTTGTATATTTTTTACCTTTTTTAATTTCTAAGTTTGAACATTTTTATTGTCCATATATATTACAACAGAAAAATGCAAATTATCTTATAAATAAACCAACCAACTAACTAAACAAGAAACATATTTAGGGAGTTCTTGCTAAAAATCTGTTTTTGTAGGAGAGGTATAAGATAAAATTTTGTATTTCAGAATTGTAAACAAAGTCCTGTAGCAGGGTGGTAGAAGTTTAATTACTTAACAAAGCAATAAAATCTATGTACAGTTCTTATATTTCCTTACACTTTCTATAATATTTTCAGTATCGTAGTCACTGAAAAACTATAGCAATTTGAATGTAAAAGATAGAATATCTGTATAGGTTGGGCTCAATTCAAAACCCAAATACACCAATATAAACTATACAATATGACAGAAGGTTTGATCAGAGAGACATTTCCCAGTCTTAGAAATTCACAAATCAGTAAAAGTGAATTTTAAAAATCAAGGTGAATAGTAGAATCAAGTAAGACTGACAAATTTCTTATACTCCAAAGGCAAAACATAAATAAAGATAATTACCATCTGTAGTAGTTTGTAAGCTGTATGTACCCCCAGAAGAAAATATTCTTATATCTAATCCATTACTGTGGGTGTGAACCCATTGTAAGTAGAACCTTTTGATGAAGTTACTTCAGTTAAGGCATGACCCACCTCATTTAGGGTGGGTCATAATCCTCTTACTGGAGTCCTTTATAAGCAAAATGAATATATATGTATATATAGAGAAAGCCATGGAAGCAAGAAGCTGAAATCAATGAAATCTGGAAGAGAAGGGAGAGACCAGCAGATGCCACCATGTCACAGAAGAGCCAAAGATCATCATCAGCAGGTCTTGGCAAAAAAAGCATTGCCTTGATTTGGACATTTTCCAAGGCTCTATCCAAAAACAAATAAATTCTTATTGTTCAAGCTGAACCATTTCATAGTATTTGCTTTGAGCAGCCTTAGAAACTAAAACACCATCAATAATGACCATCATTTCATAATTAAAAGAAAAATTTTATCATGATAAGGGAGGATGGACATAATAGCCAATGTATAATCCTTGTCCTGACATATATATGTAATTTATCCTCATTTTTCTCTTCTTATTTCACAGAACTGTTCTCAGGCAAGTCAGTGTCCTTGGAAATGACTTTATCAAGGTAATTATATGCTATTTTATAGTTTTAATTAAAAATATTTCATAGTTAATTATATTAACAAGGAATCAAGCATTCCTGCATAGTTAGTGAAATTACCCAACCAAATTGAAGGAGAAAGTTTAATATTTTAACACTTTTAGCTTTATTTTAGCACATGACTTATGCATGATAAGTTGAAATGTCATATACTTTTGTGTATGTGTTTAGTATCCTAGTTATAATAGTCTAGATTACTTTGGTCTAGATAGGACTGAATAAATGCAAAGTATCCATTGTAATTATAATTAACTATAATTTTATATTTGCTTTTAGGGTTTGTCAATTGACTATGCATGTTGTCAGAAAACTATATTCTATATGTTGCTGGGGCCTAAGAGAATGTTTGTATGAGTTCTGATTAAATTTAGAAAGAATTTAGAAGATAACTACATATATAGCATTAACAGTGGTTTTCAATCAGTGAATTTTTCAGCTCAAGAGAACTTTTCATAGCTTTTGAAACCAGAACTGGAATGTACCATGCACTGACACACTTCCTCACTCTTTCACTTATATACAGACACAACCATAAAGCTAATATGATTTGTTGTTAAACATAATTGACCAAAACTAGACACAAACCACAGAAATATTACACACAACCGAACATCAAAATATGACTTCAATCTGTTTCCAGTTTATTTTACATCCTTACATCTTGCCTTCCTTTATTGCACACTAACATAAAAAAAATGTAAACTAATCGAGACCTTCCTGTTCCCCAAAAAAGACAATCATTTAGCACAAAGCAAAGCTCTAGATGTGTAGACGTTTTTGTTTGTTTTTTTGTTTGCTTATTTTTAATGTGTAGATGTTTTGAAAGTGCAAAATACATCCAGTATAATTCAATATATGTCTAGTTCTATTGAGGCAATTAAGTGATGCTATAAAAAGTAAATTCATGTCACAAACCATATGCAGGAAAGAATTGTTTCCTTTCCCTTCAACATGTATGTGAGAGCTCAAGGCAAGTCAAAGATATTAACACTCACTTAAGAGACCAACTACTCTGTGTCCTGAGCAGAAAGAGGGCAATGCCCCCCATTCCCATATTTTGTGACAACCAGAAACTAGGCCTGGCCAAGGAGGGGTTGGAGAACAACCAGGGAGCGGCAACGTAGAGAATGGTGTCAAGGGGCCTTGCAAGCAGCACTGGAACTTTGAGCAGATCTCCTGCCCCGAAAGCCGCCTCTGCTTGAGGCTTGCTGCAGTCCCAGGGCTGCTCCAGGCCAGTGTCGCTGTGCGGGGCCTCATGCTGACTCCTGGTGCCATAAGCTCTCATGGCGGGAACAGGAGCAACAAGCAGAAGCCAAGCACTTCTGGGAGGATGAAAACGCGGATCTCGAGGTGCGGCGCTGCCCCATCTGGCTGGAGTACAAGAAGATGCAGAGTAGGCAAGCGCAGGGGTGTGCGGTGCCGACCCACGACGCTGTCTATAGCCAAGGAATTAGTATTCAACCTAAGAACATGCTGACTTTTCTACAAGTCCCCTACAGCTTTGAGGATATAAACAATTATAAGAGGGGAAAAAAAAAAAGTATGAGATCAATTCCTATCCACTTCTCCTGCTAGCTTATCAGATGTATTTGAATTAAAATGTAGCATATTTTGTATATAATGAACAAATCATGACCTCTTTTAAAGCATAATAATCTGCTTGATTTAGGAACAAGTTCAACACATTCAACATGTTTAATATTTTTATTAGACCACAGAAAATAGTTTTAAGGTCATTCTTTCCTATGCATAACTCTGAGTAGCTGCCTGAATATGAGTTTTATTTGAATCATTCAAGTAAGAACTATCAAAAAATAGCCTTGATAATTATGGAATGATCACAACTGAAAAATGATTCCCAATTGTAAGTGTCATGAAAAACATACTGTATATTTCTGAGCCATAAGATTTCACTTTTTATGCTGCCAGAAATTCCACTATTAGCACACACAGGGTTACTAAAGTTGCATAGAATAGTTCTAAAACTGATCACACGAAAAAGCTTTGGAAATGCTCACCAATTTTCATGACATAATTAGGCTGCGAAGCAACCATCAAAATCTATTCAAAAGTTTGGTTTTGAAATAAACGACCATTGTTTTGAATTCTTCCTACAATTTCTTGGGCTCATAATGAGTAGGAGGAGAAATAAAAGAAAGTCTTTGTTTTTCTTGGACATTTTAAACCAAAGATTGTGTGCCTTCTAATCAAATTATGTATTTATATCATTAGTAAAACCTGTGAATATTCATTAAGTTCAGAATATTTCAGTATTAATTTATGATGTCTCATAGTAGCACACGTTTCAGTAATGCAATAAAGACAAGATTGTAAATTTTGCAGGTGCATTTTATCATTTTTCAAAACAAGCCTGGTGTAAAAACATATTGCCTTTTTACATGTGCTACAGAGAAGCCGTTAAACTGTGATTTTTTAGATAGTGGCAAAATTCACTTATTGTGCTCCTAACTGTGTTTATTCAGTCCTAATATCATCAGTGGTATTTTCAATGTGAATATACATCATCTAAAATTTTTAAATTTAAAAAAAGACCAAATTTACTTTAAAAAGTAAATTGGCAAATACTAATATTTAAAATCAGCCTTGTATAATGCCAAATGCTACAAATTTTAAACACTTTTCATTTCTACACTCAATCTAAAACATAGAACACACAATGCAAATGTAATAGCACTTGGCAAATACACCAATGTCACTTTATAAAGTATCTGTCTGTATACATAATATGGAAGATTGACACATTACATTTCATTTCTGTCCTTCCTGAAACTTCACTGAATAAGATCAAAGCAATTAAAACATTATAAAGCCACAAAAACAATAAGAGAATATTAAACAATTATTGACTGGAAGTCGGGGAAAGGAAAGAGACAGGGAAACCTACATTCAGACTGAAGAAAACTGAAATCTAACCACCCCTACCTGGGTAAAGATACAGGAATTTTAATAACAAACAAGACAATTTCATAGAATCTCAGAAATCCTCAGGAATTGGAGGCCCCTGATATTGCTGAAAGCCAGGATGCAAGGTTTGACTGAATTTAGCAAGTTTGCTTGGCACTATGTGGAGGAAGAATTTAGAGGAGAAGACAGGTCCCTTCTCTAGGATCATGTAGCAGGAAACTCTCTCCTTCACTCCATCAGAGATGGGGAGCAGAACATAGTGGGGAGGTATGGATATTCTGCAAAGAAATGAAGAGAAAGAAAAAGAAAAATTCACAAAAGTCTCAAACAATACCGGAAGTGAAAAAGATTTCATGTGTGTGAGTTTATAATATATGCATTTCATATATTATTTCAAAAATAAAGAAGGCATTGTTTCTTATAATAAGAACTACATATTGTTAAAAAGAACATTCTGAGAACAAGAAAATACTCCTGGAAATAAAAAATACTTTTCTAGAAATAAAAAAATTAATAAAAAATTGTGACTGGAATGGAGCAATTCTCCCTAAAAACAGAAAAAACAAAACATGAAAATATAAAGCAGGAAAAATGCCCAATGTTTGATTTCAGAAAACATATAGAAAAATCAAAGCAGAGGGAAATATGCAAGAAAAAATAAAATGATATTCTATAGATTGAAAAGATATGAATATAAAGATTGAAGAGCCTACAAGTAACCAAACCAAAAAAAAAAAAAAAAAAAAGATAAAAAGATAAATTGAAAAGGCTAAATGTTTTGGGGGGTGGTGACAAATTATTTACTAATGAATCAGAATCTATCTGTACCTTTAAGAGCAATACTGGAAGTTGGGAGATAGTAAAGCAAAATTTGAAAATTGTGAAGGAATTCTTTTCACAGCATACAATTTTGTACCTTGCATAGCTAGCCATCAAGAAGCAAATAAAGGCATTTTCAATCAACTAAGTTGTCAAAAAAATATATCTCCTATGAACATTTCTCAGAAAGCACCAAAAGTTGAAAGTGAAGAATATAAAAGATTCAAGAAAGAGGGACCCAACCCAGGGGAAAGATGAAGGAGATTCCAAGATAGTGATTTTTAGAAGTCCTCAAACAATCCCTGTAAAACAGACCTTGGGAAAAAACAAACAATAAAAAACAGACCAGTTTGGAGGCAGAGAGATGAAAGGGAGATGTCTCCAATAATTTTGAAAAAAAAGAAAGAAAGAAAGAAACCAACCTATTACCTAATATATTTGACTATATCAGAAGGAATTTTATAGTTTGGATGGAGATTTGGGACTGAATTCAGCTGCTCACCTAATTATTTACTCTAAGGGGCTAGGGAAGAGGGAGCTGTAAAGAAACCAAAAGTATGAGCTGTGAAAATTACTTTAAGAATGTAAAAAAATATATATTGATGTCCCTAAAAATGTGACATACTATAGGAATGATGTGAGGAGGAAAACTATTTTTGTATATATATTTGGGGATAGGAGAAGGAGACAGTGGGATAAGTGGGCAAACTCTCATAGCAAGAACTCAACAGTTTCTTAACTCAACAATAAGTTAACAGTACAATTAACATACTACTTAGAAATAATGTGATATATAATTAAAGAAATCGCTACAAGTTGAAAATGATTGTATGGATATTCCATCTTGATCTAACAAATGTGGCAGGAATTGAATTTGGCATATGATTTTCATTTCTGAAAGAACTTTCTAACAATAAGAACTTTTTACCTTACCAAGACAACCAGGGATTCAGCCAAAAACAAGTCATCCAAGTGTTTGATCTAAAACATAGTAATCACAATCTAGTTTGTTATGGAGTTTTGTTTTACTTTACCTTTTATTTGAGAGACTTAGAAATTGTTTGTAAGTTTATTAGTCAAATGGATTTTCTCTCCTGTAAATTTTATTTTATAGCAATATGGTGGTTATCTTTTATTTTCTGATTTGTTCAGATGAAATTACATGTTCATCTGAATAGCCTATAATTTATTTCAGTCTTGTTTGCAGGGTCATTATTGCACAAAACTTTTAATTTTTAATTAATAAAACACTACTGTATAGAAAAATTTGTGGTTATTTGCTATCACAGCATAATTTGGTATCATTTTGAGAATGATAAAGAAGAAATTCAGAATAATGGTAATATTAGTATAGGGGGGATGAGAGGGGAAAAATGAAGAGTGTACAGGGTCCTTTGACCTCATCTTTGCTGTTTACTAAATTAAACAAAATCGGTAGCTAGTATAACACAACGTTAATATCTGGTAAAATTGTGTGGTCAGTATCTGAGCATTTATTATGCTATTGACCATATGTCTGAGAATTTGAAATATGCTATAATAAAACAATTTTTAAAAAGAGAAAACCAGGAAACCCAAAAGTCCTAACATGCTTTTAAAATGATATTTTGGCCATTGTTTCTTTAGTGCAGTGCTAAGCAATATTGACTACTAAGAAATCATCTCCTTTCATCTTCCTTAGGAGAAGAAATTATAGTTTTGTTCATTGATCAATTCCAATATTAACTTAAAAGTCATTATTTGTTATCTAGGTAGAATATTAAAAAATAACAAAACTCCTAGGTGAGAATATAAATATCATCCCAACTCAAAATGAAACACAAATAGTTGAGAGCTTCCGATTTCATGATGACAGTTGAAAAAATATTGCTATCTGAAAAATATAGAATATTTTAGTGAATTAAAGCAGACATAATTCACAAATATCTATGTAAGTATTAGGCCTTAGGTAAGGCACTGAAATTAAAAAGTTCATTTAGTTATTATTATTATCGCTGTTTTTCTTGTGTTAATATTTCGCTCATAGCCATAGTAAGAGAGAATTCAGACTGCATTTATTTTATTTTCATAAAAAATATACAAAATGGTTAACATTCGTATTCCTAGCAGTTTATAAAAAAGAAAATGAAGGATTAATTAGAGACTTAATCTCTCAGTTGATTCTTCTACATATATTCTTAATTTGGAAAAGAATCAAAAGTGAGCAATCAGATAGGAGACATTCTGTCTACAAATAGAGATTTTTTATCAATCTACACAATTATAAGCTAGGGATGAGAAGTATTTGGAGGAATTACAAAGATTGGTCAAAATACTATTAGTATTATGAGAATAGAATTGGAATGAATCCTTTTTTAAATTCAGACCATTTGCACTCCACCTTAATAATGCCTTCCACTTATTGAAATCAGACCAAAAATCTGAAATTTAGTGTCATTACTTGAATTCGCTCAAACAAGGTATCTGTAGACTGTCAAGATATTAAGTTTCCAATTCCATCCATCTGCCCATGGGACCTAAGACCCTTTTCAATCAGAAACAGAGCAGGCATCACCATCACAAAATCCTCAAGACTGAGGAATAAACAAATGTAAGGGAGGAATATAACTATGGACTAAAGTAGACTTATTATTATTCTAGTAATGGAAGAACTTGAATAATTGATATAAAGGTAGTGGTTACCAGAGGTTCTGATGGGAGGGAGAGGGACATTGGAATTGTCCTGCATGACATTGCAATGACAGATACAGGCCATTATACATTTGGTCAAAACCTATAAAATGTGCAGGGCAAAGTGTAAACTATAATGTAAACTATAGTCCATGGTTAGTCGCAATGCTTCAGTATGTGTTCATCACTTCTAACAAATGTACCACACTAATGAAAGTTGTTGTTAATGGGGGAAAGTGTGGGAAGGGTGGAGGGTGTGGCATATAAGAATCCCCTATATTTTTTACGTAACATTCGTATAATCTAAAGTTTCTTTAAAAATAAAAAAATAAAAATAAAGATATTAAGTTTCACTGAATGTGCTATAATGTACTGGTATTTAATGTTGAAGTCTTAATTACCTTGTCAATTACCTATAGAATAAACACTGTGATTACATTGAATTAATTGTGTTTTGCTGTCAAACTAATTTTGTCATTATTTCTCAATAAACAAATATCAATATAGGTAAATTAGGGTGACTTTGGCTGCAAGTAACAGAAAAATTTAGCCTAGATTAGCTAAAATAATGGAAATGTAAAATATCCCAAAAGGTTTGCTTAATAGGGGCTAATATTAATAATTGAATAATGGCTGCAAAAATTCCAGGCATTTCACCTAGGCTTTGCAATATTTAGAGATTGAAAAATTAATCTTCCAGTATCTCTTTCTTGAGAGAAAATTAGCATCTTCAACAAACCCTACCTTAAGTATCGTTGCCCAGAAATTAGTCATATGCTCAACCCTAAATCAATTACTGTAAAGAAAATGGAATTAATACAATTGGCTCAGATTTATAAGACACCCCCTCAGCTCCTCAGCTGAGGGTTCCTTTCCCTGTGGGATGTATACCTGAAAAGTGTGGTTCTCTTCACAGAGATGTGAGAGATGGATATTGGATAGGCAACTGGCAGTTGTCTAAAGAGAATAAGCTTTAGAAGAAATACAAACCAAAAAGCAGCAATAACGCTCCCCAAACATACACACACATAAACACGCACACATGCAAAACCACTTAAATTAACCTGAATTAAAGTGATAGACTATGAATATAATTTGGAAGTAACTGATATAGAACACTGATATACATCTGTATCAGTCAGAATTCTCTAGAGAAACAGAACTGGTAGGATATAAATACATATGTTTCAAAGATTTGGCTTGTGATTGTAGGAGTTAGCAAGTCTGAAATTTGTAGGGTAGGGTGGCAGCCTTGAAATTCTGGCAGGAACTGATGTTATAGTCTTGAGGCAGAATTTCTTCTTTCTCAGGAAAATCTCAGTTTTGCTCTTAGGATCTTCTAACTGATTGAATGAGTCCCACTCACATTATTGAAGATAATTTTCTTTACTTAAAATCAACTGATAGTAGATATTAGCCATATCTACAAAACACCATCACAGAAACACCTAGATTAGTGTTTGAATAACTGGGTAATATAGACTAGCCAAGTGGACACATAAATCTCACCATCATAATTTTTTAAGAATGATATTAATTTCATTTTCAATTGAAGGCAGAATGATAATTTGGTAATAAATAAGGAATTAGCATAACTTTAAAAATTGTTTTTGAAAAGGGATATGTCTATTTTCTGTTGAGAACTTGGTGCTAGTAAGTTGGTTATATTTTTAAATTATTTTAATTATGAAATGTTTCATATATACTGAAAATAATATATTAGGTATGTACACCTATGCAAATTTTTATGATGTCAATATTTTGTTACAATTGTTTGTATCTTTTCATTGTTAAATACATGGAAAATTATAGATAAAAAGACCTGCCCTACATATCCCATTTCCTTATTCCCATCCAAGATGAAAGACTATTATATTAAGATTAGTTTGTTTCATTTATTTTGCATGATTTGATATATTATGTAAATAATATCATACACAAAACTGTATATAGGATAGTAGGATGTATTTTAATTTAACTAGCTATCATAGTGTAAATATTTTCACGCAATGTTTTCAAGTAACCTTAATTTTTCCAATTGTGTTAATGTTGATATACTTAAATATGACTCATTCATTTTAATAGCTAAATAGTATTCTGATGAATAACTGTAATCCACCTCTATATTATTTCAATTTATCAATTACCAGCAATAATTACAGGCATCCTTTGGAGTTTCTTTACATCTTGCTTGTCAAAGTGTGAATCTCAGAACAGCAACCACTGCGTCATCTGGTGATTGGTTAGAAATGCAAAATCTTAGGCCCCACCACAGACCAAATGAGTCTGAATCATCAGTTTAACAAGATCTCCAGGTGGTTCATCTGCCCATTAATGTTTGAGAAGTATTGCTCTAAAAAATATGCCTAAGAGTGGGTCTGATGGATCACAGGGTATATGCATCTCTCAATTGAATAGCTTTCTCCTAATGGTCCTTTGAATGAGTGTAATAGTATCTTCTGTTTAAATTTTTACATCGGTAACTAAAGGATTATCTCTTCGTATATTTGTTATTCAGATTTCCTCTCTGTTCTTGCTCATTCTCAGCTTTTAATTAGATTGTCTCCTTTTATACTTAATGTGGTGAGTCCCTTTTTATAATTTAAGCACTAACAGTAGACGGGGCAGTTTTATATTTTGTTCTAAAAGTTTTAAAGTTTTCATTTCGCATGTATTTCATTATTTCACCTGGTAATTGTTTTGAAATTTGAAGCACTGTGCAAAATAAGAACTATTCATTTATATGTGTAGACAAAGGTATCAATAACATTATTGACTAGATAAACTCTTCCATTCTTCACAAAATCACAATGAATCTTCTGTATGATTTGGATCTCCTGAGCTCTCAGTTATCGCCAGTTCTTAAACACCTCTGCAAATACCATTTGATTGCAGTTATTAAATCTTTATGCAAAGTCTAAATACGCGGCAGGCCAAGTGAGCCTCCTTCTCCTACCGACACAAACACAATTTTCTTCTTCAAAATTGTTTTGTCTGTATTTGGCTTTGTAATTCATCATATGAATTCCTGGATCAGCTTCTCTAGTTTAGGGAATTTGATTAGAATTTCAAAGAATTCATAGATTAATTGGGGCAGAAGTGAAATTATTAATATAGTCGGTCTTCCCAAACATGGGTGTAGCATATACTTCCATTTTTTAAACTCATTTTTTATTGATCCTAATATGCATTTGTCATTTTTTCAATCTAATGACAAATACCTCCCTTCAGTTCTGGAAAATCCTCAAAAAATATAATATTTTAGGTAATCTAAGCACCTCTTAAAATATATTTATATATACATAAATAACATTTTTGTAAGCAAATGCACATATATGCATATATATTTATATATCATTTTACAAATGTTGGTATGTATTGTGAAAATTTTGATTTTTACCCACAATAAAAAATAAATAAATTTAAAAAATATATATGATTTAATGTAGCTCCAATTCTTAGATATATAAAATTAAAGGGAAAACATTTATTTTTTTTCATTTTTATAAAAATCAGCTATAACTGCTAGGCACTGCTGGTTATCCATTCAATAAGCAATACCCTTTCCCTCATTCTTCATTAATAACATGTATTTTCATGGTGATAACATGTCAAATGAAAAATACTCCACTTTACAAGCTATCTTTCATTAGAGAGTTGTCTTGTAATGCAGTTCCGGCAAAAATGTAATAAATGTATACTATTGACTGCAATTTCCAAAAAAGCTTATTAAAAGGAATAAAGAACTCTAACACTCATTTTTTTTTCTTTTGACCCTCCTCTGTTTTTGCCTTTCTGAAAAAAATTGCAATGCTAGGAGTAAAGGGGGAAATACATATATATATATATATATATATATATACATCAAGAAAGAAGTAATAGGAAACAAGAGGGAACCTATGTCCTTAATGAGTTACTTAATCAAGTCTATTTGTCCTTTATTTTGTACCTCCAGATTTCTTGCTTTGTTAAAATAAACAAATAAATAAAACTCTAATTTTGTTAAGCCATTGCGCTTTGTGTGCATGCATGTGTGTTTTTGTGTAAGTTTATTCCTGAGCTAAATTCAATCCAAATTTAATCTTATCAAGGCATCTAGTTAATGCAAGATATTCAGTTTTTGTTTGTTGAAAAACAAAGTGAATCATGAATGTTTGCATGAGAAGCTAATAGTAGAGCCCAGTCCTGAGAATAGCAGATGACCTTAATTCCAAAGGTTAGAGATGGTAGAAAAGAAAATTGATATAATTTTTTCAAAGGAGAAAAGATGAAAATAATTTCATTTTGTCTACAATCATGTCCACAATAAATCTCTAACAATGTAATTTTAGCTTTTACTACTATTTTTCACAGCAAAATCAATCATATCTTTATATAGTAATTACAATTTCTAGCTAACTAGTCCAAAATATTAAGTATATTTTACTTTCCTCAAATTATTTACCAACCTCAATACTTGTATTGATAATCATCCATCATGGTTGGCATAATTTAGGAAGTAAATCAGTGATATGCTATCAGTCTGAGTGTATAAGGAGATTAGGTCACATTTCACATTTTTATAATATTTTTCTGATATAAGTTTAGATGAATTTTAAATTTATCTGTTTATAAGATTGAAATAGGTGCATTTCTCATGCATTTAGAATCTATGCAAGACAGTTTTTGTAGTTAAGTTTCAAGCTTCTTTCCTGAAACTGAAGCCTTAATCCTTAGGGATTCTTTGGTTTGGGGTTGAAAATGGAGATAAAAAGTGCCAAGTATAAAGTGTATAGTTTCCAAAACCCTGAACCATTCAGTGAACCAATAAGCTTGACTTTTTTTTCTCTCTCTTGCTTGCCAAAACTGTTTTGGGACCAGTTTTTGTGGTTTCATTTGGGTTCAGTATCTTAATTTTATGCCAGTTGGTAGGAATGAAAAAAAATGAACTAAAGCCTAGAGAAGTTTCCAAACCCACAGAGCTGAAGAAAGGATAGGGATTTGACTTTAAGTTTCAGGTTTCCTAGGGTTTCAAATGAAAGGAAACCAAAGGCAAAATGTAGTGGACATGACATTTGTGAACAGAAACCAATATAAAGTTTGTTTTAACTGATCCAGTATGGTCGAAGTTACCTTCCTCCTTTCTTCAGGAGAGCCTGATTTTCCTCTGTTTTACTCACTGTCCACAAGAATCAAAGAAAATGATGCTTTATTTAGCCACTTTTAAGACCCAGCTTTTAAAACAAAGATTCATTTAGATGACTCACACATTTACACATCCAAATTTTCTGAAGCATTTTAGTTTTCTATACTCTATATCTCCCTACTGTCTCTCTCTTCCCCTTTACCTCAATATTTAAAATTCCTAAATGAATAATTCCAAAAGATCATGTTACCTCTTAATTTTTCTCAAATATTAAAACATTTAAAAATAGAGTGGGTAAGTATTACAACTTGAAGTGTAGCTACAATATTTACTTAAGGCAAATGAAGAGGCAATCCAAATCTATACAGTTTGGGCACATAAATTTCACACTTGTTTATTTTTTAGAACACATTCTTGTGGTCTGTTTTGTCTTCAATTTATAAGCGGTCTTTTATGATCCTTATTTTAATTAAAACTAAAGGAGAGGAAAGGACTCTAAAGACATTAAGGTTTAAATGAGCAAATTCATATAGACAGAGAGGATATTAAAGGTTATTAAGAGCCAGACAGAGGGGTGAAATGGGGAATAATTGCTTAATGGGTATAGGTATTCTTTTTGAGGGTGAGGAAAAATTTTTGATAAAAGATGGTGGTGATGGCAACACAATGTTGTGAATATAATTAATGCTGTTGCACTGTATATTTATAAATGGTTAAAATGGCCAATTTTTTGTAATATATATGTTACCATAATAAAAATTTTAAGTTGTGTCCCCCAAAGAATATATATATATATATATATATATACACACACACGCATATATATAATACAAGATTAAATATTCTTACTCAGTACAGTGGACTTATGATGCTTAGATTCTTAAATATGGCATAGAAAATTGTATTCTTTTTCCAATC
Organism: Tolypeutes matacus; assembly: GCA_026826555.1. Classification (NCBI taxonomy): domain Eukaryota; kingdom Metazoa; phylum Chordata; class Mammalia; order Cingulata; family Chlamyphoridae; genus Tolypeutes; species Tolypeutes matacus. The sequence goes on along the minus strand of JAKSZT010054416.1, from coordinate 4,889,348 downwards.
CAATTCTATAAGAAAGATCACTTGGTGGTGGATCTCTTATGAATTGCATGAGATTTATTTTCTTGTAAAGAAGAGAAAGAAAATTTCAGAAATTGACCTACTGTCAACTAGTAGAATTTTATTTAAATCAACAATTTATTAAGGAAAATATTCAAGTTCCTTTTAGCTTCTTTGAGGATCTAAGAGAACTGAGAAATCAAGGCACAGTAACCTACATTCTTTAACAATTAACACCTTATTCCTAAGTCATTTTTAACTTTACATTTTGATGTTGTATTCTACATACTCTTCTCTATAAATACCTGCACAGCTAATCATGAGACACTGATGCAATACTGAAAAAATGTTCTTACGGTAAAATATTTTCATGTTAAACTGGCATATAGTAGCTATGTAATAAGGATTTTTTGAATGATATGCTTTCACTCAGATTACAGTCAACAGAAATCTCACATAAAAATCATTGTAAATTACGTTTATAAAAACTATGTTTTCTTTCTATGTCTGAAATTCTCTGTCAACAAAGTCTTTTTCTAGGCTCTTTGTAACCTCTAAGTAAGGATTTTTTTTTTTCAGTAGAACTTTGCTTATAATTGTTATCATTTGTTGTCACCATTGATTCATTGATTTTAGAAATAGTAGCTATGAATATCTGAGTGGAAGCTTTGTTTGTTGTACTGACTTTCAGAGAGACAACATTTTCTTCAGAAAAGGTTATAATTATACACCAGTACCTCACTTTGTTTTTCCCTCCAGCTGTTAGCAGAAAGTTTACCTTGTCTTTGAGGTCTGTCAAATTAAAAACACTAACAGTTTGCTTTTTCATAATTTTTTTTTTTTAAAGGTCAGGTTGGCTGATCAAACCATGTTTTACTGAAAATTCCCAACTGAAAAAAATAAGCTGAAAATAAGATCAAATGACATTTTTAAACTTTGCAAAATACACAGATACATTACACAAAATACACAAGTTCCAAATGCTAACAATGAAATACTGAAATAAAGAAAGCTATTTCAAAGAACTGTACTATATTTATAACATATATTTCACTATTCCTCACTCTTTTCAGAGATTTTCAAAGCAGACTGAATTGAACTTAATTTCTAAATTAGCACAATTAGGATACTTGTTAATTAAGGTCCTGTTTATATTTTAAATAATTAAGCTAATATAAAATATCAGGCTTGAATAAAAACTAATTATGTAAATATATTGAAAATATTTCGGTGTCCAATTTAAAACACTTGTAAAAGTCTAGCAAAATTTGAAAATTCAAATATAGTATTGATATACAATAGACATTAATAACTTTCTAAAGGGCAGCCATGATTATTTTACAGAAGGGACATTTACAATTAACAACAGAAGTGTGCCAGACCACCCGAATTGATTAATATCCATTTTCTAATCATCGATAGAGCTGAAGGGTGGAGATAAGCTTCCAAACTCACTAGCATTTTCAAGGAAAAGTCTTTTTTGTCCAATTCCAGGCCACAACTTTAAAACAAAGAAGTGCAATTTTTGGCACATTTGCACATGGTTGATTTTAAATGTCATGGCTAAAAGTGATGTCAACTGGCAAAATGAATCTGATTGCTATAGCAACTGATCCCTGAGTTCCTGTCCTCCTTTCTTTTCATCACATTCCAAGCCTCTGATTCTCCAATTCCATTTTCCACTAACGAGACACACCTGCTCCTTGACACTTATTAAAGGTAGTAGACTGGTCTTCGCTTTTTTTCTTCTTAACTTTTCATTTTGATATAATTTCAGACTTACAGAAATGCTGCAAGAATAAGACACAAGTCCTGTCAAACTTCATCACCCAGATTCCTCAAAAATTCATTTATGTATTATATACATATATAATATATATATATACACACATGCATAGAAATACATGTATATGTGTAAACATCTGTCAATCTATATATGGCAGTTGATATTACTTTTGTATTGATATTTTATACTTTATATTATCTCTATCTATCTCTATATATATATATATGTTATAATTTTTCCCACAACCATTTGACAGTTAGTTACAGATATGGTACCCCCTTACCCAAGGGGCTGAAAGAGATACCTGGAGGAGAAAGGAGAAATGATCCATTTGCTTGATTGCCCACAGCAGAGCTCAGAGAGAAGGCATCTTTAGATGATACCACCATGTGCCGATAGTGCACAGCTGACCTTCAGTATGACAGTATCTCTTGATGACACCCTGATATAGACATTTTCACAGTCTTAGAACTGTAAGCTTTTAATCTAATAAATTTCCATTGTAAAAGCCAACCCATTTCTGGTATATTGTATTGGCAGTTGTTAGCAAACTAAAACATCCTTAATACTTGAATTTGCATTTTCTAAGAGTCAGATACATTCCCTTATATAACTAAGGTGCAATTATACAAATCAGGTAATTAAAATTGGTACAATATAATTTTCTAATGGACAGCCATGATTCAGATTTCTTCCATCTAGATAATCATCTTTTATAACAAAAGAAAATTCCATTATATGTTGCATACAGTTGTCATGTTCCTTTAGTTTCCTTGAATTTGAAACAGATTTGCAATCCTGCAGTTTTAACATTTGGATACTTTTAACGTGTACAGGACTGTTATTTTGTAGAATGCCACTAAATTGAGGTTCCTCTATTGTTTCTCTTGATTAGATTCAGGTTATACATTTTGGGACTAGGGTAACACAGAAGTGATGTTGTGTTCTTCTCAGTGTGAAAGAGTGTAAGGTCCATATATCCCATCATTGGTAATATTAAAATGGATTCCTTGGCTAGGGTGGTTCTCTCCGAAGTTTCTTCACAATAAAATTATTATTGTTCTCTTTATAATTAACTAAGACCATGTGTGAATAAACTTTTAGATCATATAAATATATCACAGCTCCTCAAACTTCACCTACTCATTTTACCATTCATTGGTAATTCCTGCTTGAGTAAAATACGATGATTGTTGCCATCATAATTTGATCATTTGTTCTACATTTATCACTTGTTTTCTACTGCCATGAAGAGCTCTCTTATTCTCCATATTTATTTGTTTATTTGCTTTTAGTTTATTTATCAATCACTTAATAATTTGTCAATATACTTATTTATTTATATCGTCATTTGTGATTTTTTTTCCCTTTTCCCGCTGGTGTGATAATCATCATTTGAAAGATGGTTGGGTTAATTTTTTTTTGTTGGTATTCCATTTTAGTTCTTCTCTCATATCTGTTGAAATCTTTTCAAATATACGAATATTAATAAAATGTATACTCAGAGAGGTGTCACCTCCCACCATCCATTTCTTCTATACTTTCCCTAACATTTCTAATCATCCCTTAAAGGTAACAAATTTCAATAGTTTCTAATTTATGTTTCATGTATTTCTTTTTGTACAAATGAGAGTTTACATCTATATTTTCTTATGTCACATTCTTTCTCAATCAAAAGAAGAATACCATATAATACAGACACTCTTTGGCACCTTGCTTTTTCACTTAAATATATACATTGGATATTACTCCAAATCAATTCATAGAATTCTCTATCATTCTTTTTGACAGCTATTCTGGCTGTCCCTTGTGAGGATGCTCTATGATTCATTTGAACACTCTCCTATGTTTGCACATATTGTGTTTTCCAATATTTTGCAGTAGCAAACAATGAAGCATTACATAATCTTTTGCATTTGTTTATTGTCAATACAAATGACAAATTTGTATTTGGCAAATTTGTATTGACAAATTGTATTCTTATTGGCAAATTTGTATTATCACAGGTGTATCTGCAGGGTCAATTCCTGGGAGTGAGATGGCTAAGTCAAAAGGTATATGTATGTGTAGTTGTGTTAGATATTGCCAAAGTTTTCTTCATAAGGATTATACTGGTTTGCATCCCAACCAGCAAAGTATAAAATTATCTCATTACATAGCCTCATCTATTATGTTATAATTTTTTACTTTTGTCAATCTGATAGATAAGAAAAGGTATCTCAATGTAGCTTTAATTTGTAATTTTGTCATAAGTGAGATTAAAATATTTCATAAATAATATACAGCATGGAAATGAAAAGTTCATAACTGTATTTACAAATAAAATGTTTAATATCAAAAACATATTTTTAAGTGTAAGAAATCAGGCATTAAAGAATAAATTCTGTATTATTCCAATTACATACATTATAAATGTGACAAACTTAATCTATGCTGCTGAAAATCCAGATAGCAGTTTTCTTTGTCAGACTGTAGTGATTATAAGAAATAACTCTGGGTGTTTCTAAGGTACTAGTTACATCCGGTTAATTGACCTGGATGCTAGTACAAAAATGTGCTTAGATTGTGGAAAATTCTTAAGCTCTAAAATTATGGTATGTGCAATTTTCTGTGCATTTTTTGCACTTAAATTACTTTTTATAAAACAGTGGACATCTGATTGACATAACTACAACATATGGAGTTGAATATGTTATCAAATATGAAAGGAAAGACAGGCCTTTCTTATTTTTATAATGTAAATTGATTTACAACAGCTGACAATTATTCTAATTTGTTTCTGTCTCACAATACAATAGACTATTGCCTTATGGGTTATATTCAGAGTTTGCAGACTAGGAAGCTTTTATATGAGTTAGAGGTATGTGAATCTTACATTGCTTCCTGAAATCAGAAGATTGGGATAATACAATGTTATTGCCATCAACCACTATGAATACCATTGACATTCTGAACCTGGATCACTTATATGGGTAAATGAATTGAGAGAAGGTACACACACAAAATAGAGGAATTCACTTTTTTGTAGTTGTTTCTCCTGGTTGAAAAATCCAAACTTTAAGTTGTTGTTTCATTTCAAATTCTTCATAGAATAAGAAGAGAATAGAAATTGGAGGCAAATTCACCTCCACCCATCCCCTACAATAATGTTTTTCTCTCCTTTTTTTTCAATATTCTCAGTCTTATATGAAAATAGACATAGTTTCTACTTTATGAGGAAACTTGGTGGGTTTGTATGCACAAGAGCATGTGGATGTTCCTACTACTCAAAACACTATTTCACAAGTGTCATCTGAGTGCCATCTTCAGGACTTTTGCCATATCTAAGTACCTGCTCTACCACATTGAAACTATTATTTACTTAACATATCTTTTAAATAATTCACTCTAAATATGCTTTAAAAGGCAAAGTTATACCCTTAAAATGGAAAATATCACTTTCCACAAATAAGAGGTGCTATAAAAATATGTGATGGAAAACATTACGTTTTCAAATCCTCTGATCAGAGACTAGGTCTCTTTCTAATAAAAAGAGAGATTAATGCACAGTTATGAAACATGTGGCTTTAAATTGAGACTTTGTCCTTGAAAGAACTTGAAAAATACTTGAAAATTAAATAAAATGCTCACAAGTTAATTCACGTGTACTGAATATTGGCTCTGAGCAAAGCCCAAAAGCTCCTCTCCTCCCTTTACAGTGGGTCTCACACTCTGGGGAGCTCTGTTTCAACATGTCCTGCAGGACCCATGTACTCTGGGACTTTTGCCTATCAGCATGGCTTTCAAGCTATTATTTCATTGTGAGCTTCAATTTTTATTTGCTGCTGGATGCCAGGTTTTCTGCCTATTGTGGATTCACAGCTTGTACTTGAAGCTCAGCTTCAGTGAATCGCTGGCTCTTCTAGTCCTAGTTTCCCTTTTCTGCTTCGGTGCCCAGTAGCTGCTGCCCAAAGTTCTTAAGCTGAAGATTTGGCCTGATATTTTGATATCCGACAGCTACTTTCCGGAACTAAATTCTCAAAGGTACAAAGGAACAAAAGATATCCTTCTTAAACATATGCAGAAGTTATGCTCATCATGGTGAGATTTTGTTTTGACATAGTCCTTAGCCTTGAATATCTGCGGGCTTTACTTCTGCTTCCATCTCCCTAGTCCATTGGCCTCAGGAGTGGGGGGAATTGAACACAAAGTGAAGATGAAAGAAGAGTCATGTATAATTTGTAGAATCACATCAGAATAACAATAGGTAGCTATCATTTATTTCATGCTTCTCTTTTACTTACTCTATGTGAAGATCAGAGTAGTCTCCTTTGGCATATAGCCTGAGTCCAGCTGGGCAGGGTTACCAGCAATAAGCAGCGAACTCTCCCTCTTTGGCAACATGCCGTCTGTATCCTGGGAGGAATTCAGTCCCAGCAAATTATTACTTAAGGGGAAAGGAAGAAAACAGAATTCTCATTCCCAATCTCAAAGTGCTGAGAGTGAAGTGAAAGGAAGAAAGTATTCAAAGATCAAGTAACATGGACAGTATCACAGCCTGAATACAGCCAAAATTCTCTAAAGCTCAGTCAACTGAAGAATATGCTCAGGAGGGATATCAACACGCACAAACCCTTTTCAAAAACCAAGTGCTTTTATGGATAAATAGCATATTTCAGAAATGGCAAAAGGTACAGAACATGCCTTTTCCCATATAAAATTTTCCTCCTCTGTGATTTATTAGACCCTGTTCTCCAACTGTAATTGGAGATATTTTCATAATATATCCAAAAATCACATAAATGCAAAGAAAGGTGGAGTCCATTGAAGGAAAAATATGGTATTATTCTGTACGTAACACATACAATATGACTATTTAAGAAAGAAAAATACTGAAAAGTAAGGTGTGTAATTAATGTAGTGTATCCCCAAGGCACCAGTCGCATAAAGCTTGTAAGAACCAACACAGAGCAGGCATTTCTTATACCTATATTCCTTGTTGTTTAGAAGCTGGGGTTGTTAGTGGATGCTGCCATGTATCAGCTCTAGGCATTGCTCTACATTTAAGAGGAAAGCAACCTATGTTTGCAAAGGATTAAAGTTATTTATTTTTCTTTGTCCAGTATTTCCACATAGTTTTATTTATTAAATAATTTGTATTATTTAAGACATGTTTAAAACTGCATAAGAAAGAAAAGGAGTCAAGCAAAACAAAGTAAGTAAAAATTTCCTATACTATCCTGCTACACAGAGAGTTCTATTTATCTATTTCCATCTCTCTCTCTTTCTCTCTCTCTCTCTCTATTCATCCATCTATCTGTCATCTATGCCTCAAGACTTTTCATATATTTGATATATATGACCACATGACTTTTGAGATAATTTTTTTAAACCCAAAAATTTCACTAAAGGTAGCATGTTTGGTGTTTTCAAGCTTCAGGGCAGTTTATTGTCAAGCTTACTGTCTTTTGTTTCCTAAAGCCCAAACCCATGAGAAGAATGAAAATGAAGAGAGGGTGTTTCACTAGCCAATAGCACAGCCAACCTATATATAAATAAACCTTGCCCATGAGCAGAGGTGCCTCCCTAGAACTCTGGTACCACTACTGGAAACAATAGAACATATGTGGATACTGAAACAGAATTTTCTGCAATCTCCCATGAAATGGGGATTTGGAGTCAGAATTAAGCTGACTTATAAAAAGATGAAGAAATAATATCACTATTCATGTGCACCTCTGTTTGTGGAGTGGCATTTCTACTTGTATAATTTTCCATTTATGTAATTATTTTGTCCTTTTTCTTAAACATTCATGTTATGGATTGAATCACATCCTCCACAAAGATATGTTCAAGACCTAATTCCTGGTCCTGTGGATGTGAGCACGTTTGTAAATAGGATCTTTGTAGATGTTATTAGTTAAAATGAGGTCAAACTGAATCAGGATGGGCCTTAAACCTATATGACTGGAGTCCTTATAAGCAGGGAAAATTTAGACATAGTGGTAGGAGACAGATGAGGAGACAGCTCTGTGATGGAGGCAGAGATTGAGTTACAGATTGCTCCAAGCTACTACCAGAATGCTACAGACTTTAGAGAAAACATGATCCTACTGACATTTTGGTTTAGGTTGTCTAGCCTCTAAAACTGCAAGACAATAAATTCCTGCTGTTTAAGCCTACCAGTTTGTGGTATTTGTTATAACAGCCCTGGAAAACTAAGACAAAAAAAAAAAAAAAAACAAACAAAAAAAAAACATTATGTTTAAAAGCCTTTGTTAAGCACAAGGCATAAAGAAGATATCATAGACAATTCCACTATTCTGTAGATATTTCCAGTTCAATAAGTAAACATCTAGATAATTCTAAAGGCCAAATTGTAATTAATTTCATATTTGCACTGTAATTCATTCAAGCAATTTCATATTGGCTGACATTTAGACAATTTATAACTTTCTCCTAGTATAAAAAAAAAAATCTAAATCAGTGAAAACTATACAAATATCCTGTTAAAATAGAAAATATACATTTATATGATGTAGTGGAGCCCATAAATGCTAATATTCCTAGGAAATCTCATTATCAGTATTTCTTCTCCCTCCATTTCTACTGTATCATTTTCATCAAGATTGTGTCTTGATGCTCATATTTTTCCCATTTTAAAATGAAATATATAAAAAAACAAACCTTCTTCCTCAACTTCAGGCTTCAGTTCTCCTTTCAACTACCAACCTATCTTTCCTTTCTAGTGCTATTTCTATTATTGATGCCTCCTTCTTCTCACCTCCTATTCATTCCACAACTTACTCCAACACGGCTTCACTCTCCTTCATGTCATTGTTAGAATAGACAATGTCTGTGTTCATCTTAATCCGACTCAATTGAAAACATTGATGACTTTTTCTCTTTGAAACACTCTCCAACCATATTTAGTTTCTCTATCACCAGCATTTTCTGGCTGTCCTTCATAGTTTCTCTTGCACAACCATTCTCTACTGTTCACGTCAGAGATCCACAAAGAACTCAAAGTCCTAGGCTTTTTTTCTCATTTTTCTCCCTCATTTACATTGTTTCTAGGTAATCTGATTCATGTTCATAACTGACATACTCATCCTAAAACTCAAGATGCATATATTTTTATCTATACTGCCAATATCTCCTCTGTGATATGGCCACTTGAAAGTCTCAGAAGCAACTCCCACTAAACAGGTACATGGTGAACTCTTAAATGCTCTTTTCCCAAAGTCTACAAAAATCTTGCCCTCAACTGTGATTCCTTTATCTTTCAGATTGTGCCCATTTTCCTTTCTGCAAACCAGAAACCTTAGAGCCAATCCTAAGGAATCCCCTTCTTCCTTCCCCATATCCAACCCACAATATGCCCTGATGATTTTACAATTTATGATTTTCATTTATTTCTCTCCATCTGTACTACCTTCTTATAAGCCAGAGTGATCTCTAACTCACACAATAGTACTTATCTCTTACCTAATTTCTATCATCACTATTGACCCTTTCTCATCTATTCTTCACACTGAAGCAGGAGGGAATTTTTCAGGAGACAAATAAAATTCTTTTCCTCCCTACTTCAGTCTACTCAATAGATTTCTACTACAAAAAAAGTTTAAAAATATAAAGGAAAATAAATTTTAAATAGAATGTAGGGCACAAAAGAAAAAAACCCATAAAAAGTCATGGTAGTTTTACATGCCAGACATGTCTTAATCTCCTTTCCCACTACTCTCTAGACAGGCCATATTTCACCTCCTGAACAATGTCTTTTGTAATTCTGTGCTATGAATGTGCTCCTCCTTCTCCCATACTCTGTACTTAATCCACTCCTAGATTGTTATATAAATCTCAGTTTAAATGTTACATTATCTGGATAAATGATCCTGAGTTGAGTTGAAGATGTATTTGGTAAAACTGTTCCTTAACTTCATAGACTTTCACCCAGTTTGTAATAAGTTCTAAGAACTGGAATTGTGCATCCTCCAACATTGTTCTTCCCTTTCAAGATGGCTTTGGCATTTGGGACCCCTTAGCCTTCCATGTAAATTTAATGATTGACTTTTCCATTTTTGCAAAAACGGCTCTTAGAATTTTGATTGGGAATGCATTAAAGCTGTCATTGCTTTGGGTAGAATCGTATCTTAACAATATTTAGACTTCAAATCCATATACATGGAATGTCCTTCTATTTGTGTAAATCTTCTTTGATTTCTTTTAGCAAGGCTTTGCAGTTTTCTGTGTCCAATCCTTTACTTCCCTGTTTAGTTTTATTCTTAGATATTTGATTCCTTTAGTTGTTATTGTAAACGGAATTTTTTTTTTCTTGATTTCCGCCTCAGATTGCTCACTACTAGTGTATAGAAACACTACTGATTTGGGGTGATGACCTTGTACCCTGCCACTTTTCTTAATTCTTTGTTCTCTCTAGTTGCTCTTGTTTGGATTGTTCAGTATTGTCTCTGTATAGGATTATTTCATCTGCAAATAGGGAAAGTTTTACTTCTTCCTTTCCAATTTGGATGCCATTTATTTCTTTTCCTTGCATAATTGTTCTCGCTAGAACTTCCAGTAAAATATTGAATAACAGTGGTGCCTGTGGGCATCCTTTGTCTTGTTCCTGATATTAGAGGAAACACTTTCAGATTTTCACCATTAAGGAGGATGTTAGGTGTAGATTTTTTTATGTGCCTTTTATCAACTTGAGAAAGTTTCATTGTAGTCCTAGTTTTCTAAGTGTTTTTATCAAGAAGGGGTGCTGCATTTGGTCAAGTGCATTTTCTGCATCAATTGAGATGGCCATGTACTTTTTTCCCCTCCATTCTGTTAATGTGGTGTATTAGATAAATTGATTTTCTTATGTTGAACCACACTTCCATACCTGGGATAAATTCCACTTAATCATGGTGTATATTCCACTTAATCATGGTATATATATGCTGTTGGATTTGGTTTGCTAGTACTTTGCTGAGCATTTTTGCATCTATATTCTTAAGAGATATTAGTTTATAATTTTCCTTTCTTGTTATATCTTTGGTTGGCTTTGGTATGAAGGTGATGTTGGTCTTGTAGAATTAATTAGGGATTGTACCTGCCTCTTCAATCTTTTGGAAAATTTGAGCATGATTGGTGCCAGGTCTTTTTGTAATGTTTGAGCAACCTTCCCTATGAAGCCATCTGGTCCTAGGCTTTCCTTTGTTGATTTTTTTTTTTTTAATGGATTCAATATCTTTAATAGTTAAGGACTTGTTGATATCTTCTATTTCTTCTTGAGTCAGGGTAGGTTGTTTTTGAATTTCTAGGAATTTTTTCATTTCATTTAGGTCATCTATTTTGTTGGCGTATAGTTGCTCAAGGTACCATCTTATAATCCTTTTTATTTCAATAGGGTCGGGAGTGATGTCTTCACTTTCATTTTTGTTTTTATTTATTTGTATCCTCTGTTTCATTCTCTTTTTTCATTCTAGCTAAAGGTTTCCAATTTTATTGATGTTTTCAAAGAACCAACTTTTGGTTTTGTTGATTCTTTTTATTGTTGTTTTAGTGTCTATTTCATTTATCTCTGCTGTGATCTTTATTATTTCCTTCTTTCTGCTCACTTTGGGTTTAGTTTGTTCCTCTTTTTCTAGTTCCTCCAGTTTTGGCGTTAGGTCTCCAATTTGATATCTTTCTTCTTTTTTAATGTAAGCACTTCGAATTCTAAGTTTTCTTCTCAGCGCTGCCTTTATTACATCCATTAGGTTGTGGTAGGTTGTGTTTTCATTTCCATTTACCTCAAGATATTTCCTAATTCCCCTTTCAATTTCCTACATAGCCTACTGGTTGTTGCTTAAGAGTACTTTGTTGAATTTCCACATATTTGGGAATATTCCATTTCTACCTCCGTTATTGATTTATGTCTTTATTACATTGTGTTTGGAGAAGATACATTGTATAATTTCAATATTTTTTAATTTCCTGAGAGTTGATTTGTGGAATGAAATATGGTATATTCTAGAGAATGATCCATATGCACCAGAGAGATATATGTATTCTGTTGCTGTTAGATGAAGTGATCTATATGTCTGTTAGGTCTAGTTGGTTTAGTCTATTTCTGTACTTATCTTCTGTCTACATGCTTTATCCACTATTAAAAGTGGTATATTGAAGTCTCCTACTATTAATGTAGAACCATATAGTTCTCCTTTCAAATCTGCCAATATTTGCTTCATATATTTAGGGCACTGCTATCAGGTGTATGTATATTTATAACTGTTACAACTTCTTGTTGAATTGACCCCTTTACCAGGCTGTAAAAACCATCCTTGTCCCTTGTAACAGTTTTTGACTTAATGTCTATTTTTATCTTTTATTAGATATCAGGGGTTTTTTGTGGGTTTTTTTTTTGGTACTATTTGCATGGTATATTTTTTTCTATCCTTTCATTTTAAACCTACTTGTGTCTGTACTCAAGGTGAGTCTTTCACAAACAATATATAGTTGGTTCATGTTTTTCATTCATGCTTCCAATCTCTACATTTTGACTGTAGAGTTTAATTCACTTACCTATAAAAATCACTATTATATCTTTTATGACCCTCAATTCTTCTGTTAATACCTAGTTTCATATTTATTTGATTTTGTTTGTATTGTATTAGTCACTTATCATTTTTTATGGATAGATTTCTCTTATATTTTATTTGTGGTTATTATTGCATTAAAATATAACATCCCAAATTTAAAACAATCATATCTGATTTGATACAAACGGAACTTCAATAACATACACATACACTGTTCCTAAACCCTTCCATCTCCTTACATTTTCTGTACCTGTTACATATAATATTTTTATACCGTGTATGTCCAAGCCCATAGATTTATCATTATCTTTATGCATTTACATTTTAGCACCTGTGGGAAGTAAGAAGTAGAGTTACATACCAAAAAATACAATACAGTATTGGTCTTTCTAATTACCCATATGGTTGCCTTTACCTGAGATCTTTATTTCTTTATACTGCTATGAACCATTGTCTGGTGTTTTCCTTTCATTCTAGCATTGATTAAGACTAGTGGTAATGAGGGGGTCGAATGTAGCTCAACTGGTTGGGCATCTGTCTCCCATATGGAGGGACCCGGGTTCGATCCCCGGGACCTTCCGGCAAAAAAAAAAAAAAAAAAAAAAAGACTAGTGGTAATGAATGCCCTCAACTTTTGTTAATCTAGCAATGTCTTAATATATTCCTTATTTTTGAAAGAGTTTTATAAAACTCTTAGTTTACAATTATTTTCTTTCAGCACTTTAAGTATTTCATCTCACAGCCTTCCTGCCTCCATGGTTTCTGATAAGAAATTGGCACTTAATCTCATTGATACCCCCTTGTACTTAACACATTACTTTTCTCTTGTAACTTTCAGAACTTGCACCTTGTCCTTTGCATTCGGCCATTTGACAACTGTCAGTGTCAATTTGCCAATATGTGTTGTGACATAATTCAAGTTTATCCAGTTTAGTGTTCTCTGGCCATCTTGGATATTCATATTCATGTGTTTTGCATACTTTGGGAAGTTTCCTGTCATTATTTCTGTGAATATTCCTTCAGCCCCTTTCCCTCTTTCTTCTTCTGGGACTCTTCTAATGTGTATTTTGGTATGTTTGTTGGTTTCTCAGAGGTGTCTTAGACTATTTTCACTTTTTATAATTATTTTTTCTTTCTTTTTCACAGCCTGACTCATTTCAATTGTTTTGTCTGTGAGTCCACTAATTCTTTCTTCTGCCAGCTCCAATCTGCTGCTGAAACCGTCTTGGGAATTTTTCACATCAGTTATTGTGGTCCTCAACTTCAAAAGTCCTGTTTGGTTCTTTTAAAACTTTATTTTGATCTCTTTATTTAAATTTTCGTATTGCTTATTCATTGTTTTCCTAATATCCATTCGTTTTTTTCCTGGATTTTCCTTCTATTTGTTTCTCTGAAATTTCCTTCATCTCTTTGAGCATATTGAAGATCATTTTTTGAAGTGTTCATTATGTTCACAATCTGGCCTTCTTCATTGACATTTTCTGGATTTTTTCTTTTCATTTGGGTGGGCCATCACTTGTATTTTTTTTACTTGTAATCTTTTGTTATATACTGTAGGTTTCAAAATTTTAAAATGTTAACTGTGGAATTTCTTCCTGAAGATGTGTATTTCTCAAATTTGTATCCAAATACTATTTGGATACAAATTTGAGAAATACACATCTTCAGGAAGAAATATGGCAGATTTTTTTGAATGTCAGAAGCTAACAAAATCAAACAAGCCTTAGCAAAGCAAAATCTTACAGTCTTTGCAAATTGACCTGGCATTGTTCAGCTCTCTTATCCAGAAGATCTGCCCAAGGTGAATGCAAAGTGCAGTGTCCTCCCTGTCTGTCTTGGCCTTCTGTTTTGTCTGTATGTATGCTCCCTAGTGGCCTTAGGAGTTCTCCTGTTTAGAGGAATTTGAATTCCCACTTCACTCCCCAAGAACAGACCTTCTCCTTCTTCCAGGTGTTGCAGTGAAGGACTTAAAGCAGGTAAGTCTTTGCCTCAGGCCACCCAACTCAGTTTTTTGTTATTGTTTTGTTTTGTTTTTCTCAGCTTTCATTGTGTTAAGCTGCTTTTGCCTGGAGAGCAAAGCTAGGACAAGGGTGCACTCTGGAAAGGAGTTTTCCAAGTTGGTCTTTCCTAACCAGAAAAGTGCCAGGGACCCACAAAGGAAGTGCTGGCTGGGTCTAAATTGCTCTGGGGATGGGAAGGAATGGGGCAGTAGCCAAGAAGAGTGACTGGAACTTCCCCTATGCCTTTCCAAAGCTGTGCTTTCTTGCCTTGGCCCCAGAATAACAAATGCAGTCCTTCAACTGTCCTCTGCAGCTCTGAGGGGGCACATGAAGTCTCCTTGCTTCTTTTGTTAAGAGAGAATAATGGTTGCCCTCAGAGCCAGACCCCCAGTGATCTGTAATAGCAATAATCAAATCCAGTAAGTAGTAATTGTAACATTCACCACTGGATCTTGAGAGTTACTCAAGATCTTTATGTCCCAACCTGGCACCAGAATGCTCCACCAGGTGTTGGATTTAAATAACTCACCCCTGGGAAGTCACAGACACATGCTTAGTGACCTTCTCCCAACCCTCGCCTACTCCCTGCCTCCTTTTCAATTGTGTACAGATTTTTCAGTCTGTTTTCATTCCACTACCAGGGGAAGATGTAGATCTATTGAAAAGGCCCTACCAGACCTTAAGTCTGGAATGGATACAAGTATCCCTAGATGATTATCAGGGCAGGAATTCTCAGTTGCAGGGTCCTTCTCCCTTGGATGGATAAATACTCCTCTGTACTCAAACAGCACAGAGGCTCTTGTCTCCACTGCAAAGTAAGACATGCAGAGCTGCCATCCACAAACACTGAACTGACAGTTGGCCTCCTTGGAAGACCAGCAACCATGAGGTTTCTGCCCCTGCTCTTTGGACTCTTTGTGTTGTGTAAGTAGTAAAGAGGTCATTTTCTGAAAGTTTTGTTGTTCCTAAGCCTGTGTTCCAATGACACACCATGTAGCAACTAATTCCATACTTGCTACTGCCAGTCACCTGACTGGGGGTAGAGCCATGATAGCCGCCATGTTGAGAGTAAAATTCAGTAGTATTTACCAAAATTTACTAGCCTCTTCCTCCTACTTTTTCCTAGATGATGCACAGTGTTCTACTGGACTCTGGAGTTTAGAAATAGTTCATTCACACAGTTTCTGCCTATTTTGTAGTTGTTCTGGTAGAGGCCCTGATTCCTGGAGATTTCTTCTCCATCATCTTCCCACAGTCATCTTGTCCCAGATGTTCCTTGTCTACATCTCAATGACAATTCTGTAATTATTATTAATATTTGAAAAAGTAAAGATTTGTTAGTGAAAAGGATTTATTTTATATGTTTGGCTATTGATAAATTTGAATATAGAGTTATGCATTTCACAACTGTTTTCTTCACCAACATGAATAAGCATTCCTATCTCTCCATATCCTCTCCAACATTTACACTTTTCTGACTTTTTAATGGTGGCCAGTCTAATACGTGTGAAATATCTCATTGTCATTTTGATTTGCATTTCCCTAATTATTAGTGATGTTGAAAATTTTTTCATGTGTTACTTTGCCATTTGTATTTCTTCTTTGGATAGTTGTCTTTTCGTCTTTTGCCCATTTTTTAATCAGATAGTTTATCTTTTTATTGTTGAGTTGTTTGATCTCCTTTTATATCATGGATAATAAACTCTTATCAAATATATGATGGTGAAATATTTTCTCCCAGTGTGTTGGCTGTCTTTTCACTCTTTTTTTTTTTTCTTTTTTCTTTCTTTCTTTCTTTATTTATTTTTATTCTGGGTAAAAATCAAAATTCTCACAATACATACAGACATTTGCAAAATGATATATAAATATATATGCATATATGTGTATTTGCTTACAAAAATGTTATTTATATATATATATATATACATATATTTTAAGAGGTGCTTAGATTACCCAAAATATTACATGGAACCCACTGGGATTCCCATGTTGCCCACCTCCCACACCTCCCACCACATCCCACACAAACATCTCCCACAGTGTGGCCCACCACCCTCAATGAACTTACACATCCTGGAGCCTTGCCACCAACCATAGACCACAGTTCACACTGTAGACCACACTCTCTCCCACTCAGTTCTGAATGGTGTGTGCTGATTTAAAATGGCCTACTCTTTTGACAAAGTCTTTTGAGGTGCAAAAGTGTGAATTTTGAGGAGATCCCATTTATCTATTTTTTCTTTTGTTGTTAGTGCTTCGGGTGTAAAGTTTAAGAAACTACCACCTACCACAATGATCTTGAAGATGTTTTCCTACATTTTCTTCTAGGAGTTTTATGGTGGTTGTTTTTATATTTCAGTCCTTGATCCATTTTGAGTTAAGTTTTTTGTAGGATGTGAGATAGGGGTCTTCTTTCTTTCTTTTGGATATGGCTATCCAGTTCTCCCAGCAACATTTGTTGAATAGACTCTTCTGGCACAGATGGGTGGGCTTAACAGCCTTGTCAAAAATCACTTGATTGTAGCTGTGAGGGTCAATTTCTGAGTTCTCAATTCAGTTCCATTGGTCAACCTCTGTCCTTATGCCAGTGCCATGCTGTTTTTACCATGCTGTATTAGCTAAGTAATATTGTTTAAAGTCAGGAAGTAATAGTCCTCCAACTTTGTTCTTTTTAAAGACATTTTTGGCTATTCAGGGCCCCATACCCTTCCAAATAAAGTTGATTATTGACTTTTTGATTTCTGCAAAAGGCTGTTGGGATTTTTATTGGGATTGCGACTATAAATCAGTTTGGGTAGAAATGACATCTTAATATTTAGTCTTCTAATACATGAACATGAAATGTCCTTCTATTTATTTAAGTCTTCTTCAGTTTTTTTTTAGCAATGTTTTGTACTTTCCTGAATACAGGATCTTTATGTCCTTGGTTGAGTTTATTCCTAAATATTTGATTGTTTTAGTTGCTATTATAAATGGAATTTTTTTTTTTTCTGATTTCCCCCTCCGAATGCACATCAGTAGTGTGTGGAAATGCTATTGATTTTTGTGTATTAATCTTGTTTCCTGCCACTTTGCTGTACTAGTCTATTAATTTTAGTAGCTTTGTTGTGGAGTTTTCAGGATTTTCTAGATATAGAATAATGTCATCATTGAATAATGGAAGTTTTTCTTCTTCCTTTCCTGTTTGGATGCCTTTTATTTCTTTGTCTAGCCTAATTGCTCTAGCTAGAACTTCTATCACAATATCGAATAATAATGGAGACAGTGGGCATCCTTGTCTTGTTCCTGATCTCAGTGGGAAATTTTCAGTCTTTCACCATTGAGTACAATGTTAGCTGTAGATTTTTAATATATGCATTTTATCATATTGAGAAAGCTTCCTTCTATTCCTATATTTTGTAGGGTTTTTATCAAGAAAGTGTGCTGTATTTTGTCAAATGCCTTTTCTGCATCAATCCAGAGGATCATGTGATTTTTCTTCTTCAATTTATCAATGTGGTTTATTATATTAAATGATTTTCTTGTGTTGAACGACTAGCATATCTGGAATAAAACCCACTTGATCATGGTGTATAATTCTTTTAAAATGCTTTGGATTCTGTTTGCAAGTATTTTGTTGAGGATTTTGGCATCTATTAGAGATATTGGCTTGTAATTTTTCTTTTTGACGCACCTTTATCTGGTTTGGTATTAAGGTGATGTTGGCGTCATGAAATGAGTTTGGTAGCATTGTTTCCTGTCAATTTTTTGGAAGAGCTTGAGCAAGATGGGTATAAGATTATCTTTGAATGATTGTAAAATTCACCTGTGAAGCCATCTGGTCTGGGGCTTTTCATCTTTGGGACATTTTTGATGCCTGTTTCAATCTCCTCACTTGTGACTGGTTTGTTGAGGTCTTCTATTTCTTCTAGAGTCAGTGTAGATGGTTCATGTGTTTCTAGGAATTTGTCATCTCGTCTACATTTTCTAGTTTTATCTTTGTCAATCTAGCTAAGGATTTGTTGATTTTGTTGATCTTCTCAAAGACCCAACTTTTGGTTTTGTTGATTCTCTCTATTGTTTTTTTCTTCTTGATTTCATTTATTTCTGCTCTGGTTTTTACTATTTCTTTCCTTCAACTTGGTTTGGGATTAGTTTGCTGTTTTATTTCTAGTTCTTCCAGGTGTGCATTTAGGTCTTCAATTTTAGCGCTTTCTTCTTTTTTAATGTAAACATTGAGGGCTATAAGTTCCCTCTAAGCACTGCCTTTGCAGTGCCCCACAAGTTTTGACATGTTGTGGCTCATTTTCATTTATCTCACAATATTTCCTGAATTATCTTACAATTTCTTCTTTGACCCACTGATTATTTAAGTGTGTTGTTTAATCTCCAAATATTTATGAATTTTCCCTTTTTCTGTCCATTGTTGATTTCTAGCTTCATTCTGTTATGATCAGAGAAAATGTTTTGTATAATTTCAACCTTTTTAAATTTATTGGGACTTGTCTTGTGACCCAACATATGGTCTATCTTGGAGAAGGATGCATGTGCACTAAAAAAAAAAATGTACATCTTGCTGTTTTAGGGTACAATGCTCTATAGATGACTGGTAGGTACAGTTCATTTATCATATTTTTCAAGCTCTCTTTTTCTTTATTTATCCTTTGTCCTGATGTTCTATCCAATACTGAGAGTGATATATTGAAATCTCCAACTATTATTGTAGAAACATCTATTTATCCCTGCAGCTTCACCACTGTGTGCCTTATGTATCTTAGGGCACTGAAGTTAAGTGCATAAATATTCAGTACAGTTATTTCATCTTGCTAAATTGCTATTTTTATTAATATATAATGATTTTCTTCATCCCTTATAACAATTTTGCATTTAAAATCTATTTTGTCCAATATTAGTATCACTACTCCAGCTCTTTTTTGTTAATATTTTCATGGAACATCTTTTTCCAACCTTAAACCTTGTTGTGTCCTTACATCTGAGGTGAGACTCTTGTGGACAACATATTTGTCTTCAAATTTCTAAATCCATTCCATCAGTCTTCATCTTTTGATTGGGGAGTTTAAGCCACTAACATTCAATATTATTACTCTAAAGGCATTATTTACGTCATCGATTTTGGCTTTGGCTTTCTGTTGTCATATCATCCTATTGTCTATCTTTTTACCCTTTAACTTACCCTTTTTAATGATCTTCATTTCCACACTCTTCTACAAGTCTCTTGCCCTTGTTTTTTCCTTTCCAGCTACAGCACTCCCTTTAGTATCTCTTTTAATTCTGATCTCTTGTTAATATATTCTATCAGTTTTTTTTGTCTTTGAAGACTTTGAACTCCCCTTAATTTTTAAAATTTTATTTATTCATTTCTCCCCACCCACTTATTGTTTTTCATTTGCTGTGTCTGTTCATCTTCCTTGTTTTATTAGGAAGCACCAGGAGCCAAACCTGGGACCTCTGATGTGGGAGGGAGGTGACTAATTGCTTGAGCCACCTCCACTCCCTGTTTTGTTGTGTCTCTCATTATGTTCTTCCTCCCCATGTCTCTTGTTGCATCATCTTGTTGCGTCAGCTCACCATGCCTGCCTGGTCAGCTTGCTGTCTTCTTTAGGAGGCACTGAGAATCTCTGCTTCCTGCTTTGTTGTGTCTCTCATTATGTATTTTTTCTTGTGTCTTTTGTTGTGTCAGCTTGCCGTGCCTGCCTGTCACACCAGCTCTCTGTCTTCTTTAAGGGGCACCAGGATCTGAACCAGCAATTTCCCGTGTGGTAGGCAAGAGCCCAGTTGCCTGAGCCCCATCTGCTTCTCATCTCCTCTTCATTACTGAAGGATATCTTTGCTGGATACAGAATTCTTAGCTGGCAGTTTTTCTCTTTCAGCATCTTAAATACATCATATCACTGTCTGCTCTCCTCCACGGTTTCTGATGAGAGGTTGGCACTTATTATTACCAAGGTTCCCTTGTATGTCATTCTTTGTTTTACTCTTGCTGTTTTCAAAATCTTCTCTTTATCTCTGATATTTGTCATTCTGAATAGTTGGTGTTTTGTGGTAGGTCTATTTGGATTTATTCTGTTTGGGGTGCATTGTCCTTCTTTGATATTGATATTTGCCTTTCATAAGGGTAGGGAAGTTTTCAGTCAATATTTTCTCAAATATTCTTTCTATCCCTTTTCCATCTTCTTCCCTTTCTGGGACACTAGTAATTTGTATGTTTTGCATTTTGCATTGTCATTCAATTCCCTGAGGCCCTATTCCATTTTTTCCATTCTCTTCTCATTCTGTTTTCCTGTCTTTTCTATTTCAAATGTTCTTTCTTTGAAATCACTAAATCTGTCTTTGAGCAATTCATCTGCTCTTACATGCCTCTAATGTATTTTTAATCTCATTTATTGTGTCTTTCATTCCCATAAGTCTGTTACTTTTCTTTGCAGACTTCAAATTTTTATGTATACTCACTCAGTGTCTTCTTAATATCCTTTATCTCTTTAGTCATATTTTCTTTTAATTCTTTAAATTGATTTAGGAGAGTTGTGTGATTATCATTGATTAATTGTCTTAAGTACTGAATATCTTCAGGATATTTGGTTTGTTCCATAGGCTGGGCCAGCTCTTGCTGTTTCCTATTATAGCTTGTAATTTTTTGCTGACTTCTAGGCATCTGAATATGTTGGTGAATTTACTCTGATGGCCTATTGTTATTATTTTTTCTTGCCTATTGTTATTATTTTTTCACAGTTCTTCTTTGATATTTGGCTCAATTTATCCTAAGTCTTTAAAATTGCTCAGCTTAGGTTATCAAAATCGTGCCAGGGACTCACTAATGGGCACTGATTTTCTCCCAGAAGTTAGAGAACAGAGAAACCCAAGTGCAGTTTTGTTCATGCAACTTTCAGACTGGCCAGTAGATGGCGCTCATTGGCTCACCTTTCCACAGTGTTGTACATCTCTTTTTTCCTTGGTTTTGGTCTAGCTGGATCTGAGATTCAAAGCGGACTCCACTGACCAAATTCACTGAAGAAAAACCCCTGACTTTCCCTCCTTTTTTCCTTGTAACAGCTGACATGGAGGAAGAGGTATGATCTCCTTTCAGTCAGCTGCAATGAGCCAGGGGTTTTACCCTCTCTTAATATGTCAGGGATCGGGGAGGAGAGCCCTTACCAGCAGCCACAAGGTTTAGTAAATCACAATTTGTTGTTTAATGTTTTTTGTCTCTCTGTCCCTCATCCTCCTGCGAGTTGTGAAGCACTGTTCTGGTCTGCTGAAATCAGCTAAGGCAGATCCATTGGTCAGCTTTTGGCTTTTTCTCTTTTTGATTTTGGGAGAGAGCTGAGCCTTGTCTGCCTAATCTGATGCCATCTTCCCACAGTCCCCTTATTTTTTATTGATTAGTGATTATTGAGGATTGGAAAGAAGTATGAGATATTCTATGGATAATTTTTAAGAGGTTTCCATTCATTTTCTTAATAAAAATTCTTGGTAATAAAAGACATATTTAGCCAAAATTCTACTAAGAATGGGGAAGTTAAACAGCCTACTCTTAAACGGCCAATGGGTTAAAGAGAAAATCAGAAGCAAAATTAGGAAATATCTGGAGGTTAATGGAAATGAAAGTACAACATACTAAAACTTATGGGATGCAGCAAAGGCAGTACTGAGAGGGAAATTGATAGCTCTAAATGCTTAAAATATAAAATAAGAATGACTTAAAATCAGAGATCTAACCTCAAAACTGGAAGAAATAGAAACAGAAGTGCAAATAAAATCCAAAGAGAGCAGAAGGAACAAAATAACAATGATTACACTGGAGATAAATGAAATAGAGAACAACAACAACAGAATAGAATCAACAAAACCAAAAGTTACTTCTTTGGAAAGATAAAAAAAAAAATATTGACAAACCCATAGTTAGACTGAAAAAGATTAGAAAGAAATGATACAAATAACAAAAATCAGAAATGAAAAGGTCACATTACTACTCACTCCACTGAAGTAAATAGGACTATAAGAGAATATGATGAACAACTATATGCCAATAAATTAGCCAATCTAGATGAAACAGACAAATGCTTAGAAACACACTTACTACCTGCATTGACTCAGAAATAGAGGATCTCAGCAAACCAATTAAAGTAACAGACTGAATCAGTAATCAAAAACATTTCAACAAAGAAAAGCCGAGGACTTTTCTTTATATTCTACAAAACATTCCAAGAAGATTTAACTCCAATTCTGCACAAAATCTTCCAAAAAAATTGAAGAGGAGGGAACAATCCCTAATGCAGTATATTTGGCCAACATCATATTCATACAAACATTAGATAAAGATATCAAGAAAAGAAAATTATAGATCAATATCTCTTATGAATATAGATGCAAAAATCCTCAAAAACAAATACTAGCGCACCACATACAACAGCATATTAAAAGAATTATACACTAGGATCTAATAGGATTAATCCCTCTTATTAAGATTGGGCCAACATAAGAAAATCAATTAATGTAATACACCACATTAACAGAATGAAAGAAAAAAATCCCACATGATCATCTCAATTGATGCATAAAAGGCATTTGACAAAGTACAGCACAGTTTCTTCATAAAATCATTTGGAACACTAAGAATAGAAGGAAACTTCCTCAGTATGAGAAAGGGCATGTATGAAAACCCTACAATAAACATCCTACTTAATGGTGAAAGACAGAAAGTTTCCTTCTAAGATCAGGAGCAAGACAAGGATGTCCACTGTCACCACTGTTATTCAGCATTGTACTGGAAGTTCTTGCCAGAGCAATTACACAAGAAAAGGAAATAAAAGGCATCCAATTTGGATAGGAAGAAGTAAAACTTTCTTTATATGCAGATGATAAGAGTCTATATATAGAAAATCCTCAAAAATCCACAACAAAGATTCTAGAGCTAATAAATGAATGCAGCAAAGTGGTGGGGTATAAAATAAATACCCTAAAATCAGTAGTGTTTCTATACACAAGCAAGGTATAACTGGAAGAAGAAATCAAGAAAAAAAATCACAATATTCACAATAGCAGCTAAAAGAATTAAATATCTAGGAATAAATCTAACCAAGCATGCAAAGAACTTATACACAGAAAACAGCAAAACATTGCTAAAAGAAATTAGAGAGTGAAAAAAATGGAAGGACATTTCATGTTCATGGATTCAAAGAATAAATATCATTAAGATGTCAGTCACACTTAAAGCAATTTATAGATTCAATGTTTTCCCTAACAAAATTCCAACCACCTTCTTTGCAGAAATGGGAAAAACAATCATCAAAATTTTGTGGAGGTATATTGAAAGACATCCTGAAAAAGAAGAATGAAGTTGGAGGATTGACATGTCCCAATTATTACAAACCACAATAATCAAAACAACTTTGAATTGGGACAAGGACAAATATATAGATTCTGTCCAATGGGATAGAATTAAGAGCTCAGAAATTAACCCTCCTTTTTATGTCCAACTGATTTTTGACAAGGTGGCAAAGACCACTCAATTAGGAAAGAATAGTTTCATCAACAAATGGTGCTGGGAAAACTGGATGTCCATTTACAAAAAATAGGAGTACCCCTACTTCACACCATATACAAAAATCAACTCAAAATGGTCAAAGACTTTAATATCAGACCTAGTACTATCAACCTCCTGGAAGACAACATAGAGATGCACTTTTAGAATCTTGTGTTAGGCAATGGTTTCTTGGAATTTACACCCAAATACCAAATAAGGAAAGAAAAAAATAGATAATGAGACCTCATCAAAATTAAAAATAATAAGCTCTCAACAGACTTAACATGAAAGTAAAACAACAAGGGGAGAAAAATATTTAGACACTACATATCCAATAAAGTGCTGTTTGTTTTTTTGTTTTTTGTTTTTACAATTAAGCTCTTTACTTCCAAAGCTGAAAGAACATTATCCTTTCCAAAATTCTTTCTTCATGCATTTTTCTTTACAGTCTTCCTCTAATATCTTAATTACAGAATTTCCATTATATATTAATATGAAAGTACTTTTGTGGGTTTATCAAGCAACCAAAAAAACAAAAAACAAACAAACAAACAAAAAAACAAACAAACAGAAACCAAGAATTAAAAGATTAAATTCAGAATTTTAGGTGACGTTTTTATTTAAAAGACTTTCCAATCTGGTAAATATTATATAATATTTTGTTATTATTTTGGCTTTCCAAGATACAAATACAAATTTTCACTTTTAGCAAATTCCCTGTGTTAGTTATCAGAAGGACTGGTATGAGGAAAAATGCCTTTCAAATTCAGATACTGAAATCTGAAAAATATAAAGTTCTCCACCCAAAAGGAAGATCCTATATTGATTTTACTTTTTCAAGGAACTTCTTTCCTTTTTTTAATATATATTTTCTTTTATTTTCTTTATTTAAAGAAGCTGTAGATTACATAAATAAAGAAATGCTTCAACTTAGCAACAAAAAGAGAAACAACTCAATTAAAATATGGGCAAAAGATTTGGACAGACATCTCACCAAAGAAGATATACAAATGGCCAGAAAGTACGTGAAAAGATGTGCCCTTATTTGCCATCAGTGACATGCAAATAAAACCACAATGAGATACCATTTCACACCCATTTGTGGAGAAATGTGAACACTCCCTCATGCTCATTGCTGGTAGCAATATAAGATAATGCAACCTTTGTTGAATTCAGGTTGACCATTCCTCAGAATGCTAAGTATGGAACTACCATATGACCTGACAATCCTACCACTAGGTATATACCCAAAAGAATTGCAAGTAGGGACTCAAACAGATATATGCATACCTATAGCAGCGTCATTCACAATTGGCAAATGGTGGAAGCAACCCAAGTGTTCATCACCTGATAAATGGATAAACAAAATGTGGTATATACATACAATGGAATATTATTCAGCCATAAAAAGGGAATAAAGTCCTATACATGCCAAAACATGGATGAACCTTGAAGAAATCATGTTGAATGAAATAAGTCATTCCAATATTGTATGATCTCACTGATTTGAAACAATTAGAATAAGCAAACTCATAGAGTCAGAATCTAGGATATAAGTTACCAGATGATGGAGCGGGGATAGGGACTGGGAAGTTGAAGCTTAAATGTATAGTTTTACTATTTGGAATGATGGAAATTTTTTGTAATGGATGGTGGTGATGGCAACACAACATTGTGAAATCAATTAACAGCACTGAAATATAATTTCTGAATGTGCTGAAAAGGGGAAATGTCAGATTGTATATATGGTAACAGAATAAAAATCTAAAACATAATCTGTGGAACTACACTACATAAAGTGTACCCTAAGTTAAACTATGAAATTTAACTAATAGTACAATTATAAAAATATATTATCATCAATTGTAACAAATGTTGCAAAACAATTCAAGTTGTTATTGGTGGGGTGGTATATGGGAATCCTGTATTTTCTCCATGATTCTTCTGTAAACCCACACCTTTACTAATAAAGAAAAAAATGGAATATAATAGTACATATTGTTATGGTATAAAATATTAATATTTTATCATAAAACTGAAATAATCTAATAAGATATTTTATCTGCATTATTTCCTTGGATCCATCCATGGGTCCAACTTACATGTATATAGTTATTAATCATTTCTTATGAACTGAGGAAAGCTATAACTTAAAGTGAAAGAGTAGATATGTTATAAACTTTAGGGCTAAAGGAGTAAGTTAATTTGTCTTTCCACTACCTGTTGGTGCCACTGCATTAAAAACAGAAAATCTATCTAACCCTTGGGAAAAGGATTCTGCAACTTCACTTAGTAACTTACTTCTGTTTATAACCACTTCTTGTAAACTTGTCAAGTCCTGGTCTTCAATCCTAGCTCACCTCACAAATGAAAATCAGTTAAAAGTATTTAGCATGTCTTACTTTTCATCAGTATTTGAGGCAAAAACAATTCCTATTTTGACATACATGCTTATTATGAAGTGTAGACTGGTGAATACCAAATGATACAAAGAAATATGCTATTATTTCACAAGTCAGATGCTGAATTAAAAGAAAGAAAGAAAAGAAAACATGCAAAAACAAAACAAAACAAACAAAAAATTCCCTCTGGTCTTAAAGATAGGAGATAAGGGTTCTTAACAACGGTCTGACACCAACTCGTTTCAGCTTTCTATCAGTTTATAGGATATTACAAACTCATTTGTTTACTATACTGAGTAGCAATTTTTTTTTAGCCACAAAGTAATACCATGTGACTATTCCATTCTTTTTTTTTTTTTTTTAGGAGGTACCAGAGATTAAACTCCAGGCCGCGCACATGGGAAACAGGCGCACAACCACTGAGCTACACCCACTCCCAGGTCATGTGAGTTTTCTTAAAATTGTTATACCAATAGAATCACCCGAGTATTTATTGAAAATAGAAATTCCCAGGACATACCCAGGACTTTTGAATCTGAATTTCCAGGAAGAGATTCTTAAGCAGATTCTTATGCTCTGGCAAATTTGGAAATCACTGGATTCCTTGACCTTTATGTTTTCTTTTAACTCAAATTCTAAGATTCTAGCTATTGGTGAATAGCAGCCAAAGATCTGCTGATATATTCAGCAGAGCATTTACTTTGGAAATTCTTCAGTTGCTGGAATAGCAGTGTCAAGTAGAATCTCATGAAGTCCTGCACTCTCCCTGAAGCCTCACCATTCAGTGTGTCTCATATGGTTTTTCTTCAGGAAACAGTCCAACCCCTGCTTTGTGGCCTTAACTTCCCTGCCAAAATGACCTTTTTTTTTTTTTTTTAAAATACCCTGATTGTTGTGACATTTTTAATGATAATAAGCCCCAATCCTTCTCTTATTTATGTGAATGAATCTTCCTTTGGCCCATTTTTTTTTTCTCTGAAAACAAGCTTACTATCAAAAGTGAGTCCCTACGTGATTTAAGCAAAATCTCATATCAATTTTTCTGTAAGTTTACTGTGTCTACAACTTATCCCCATTTCACTTGTTACCTTAGCATTTTCAGCAGCAAATAACTTAATACAGCCTAAAAAAATAAAAGAAGAAGATTGAGTAAAAATGTCTTCATGATGGGTTGTACTTGCTTAGCAATGAAAATTGGGTAAATATTGCAAGACTGTGATGTTTCAAGTAAGAGAGTGAATTTGATCATATGGTCCATACTAGTACAAGGGAAAATAGACGTCTGATCCTAGAGCCTCTATAAGCAAAGTCGAAGGTTGTCTGAGAAACTTGTTTCTGGACCAAAAGATAATTCAGATTCTTACTTGAAGAAATAATTATAATAATAACAACAATAACAACAATAGAACATTGCATTTCTACAGTGCTTTATAGCTAAACATAATTTTTCCAAGCATGATTTAAGCATTCACATTTCCCATGTTTTTTCTCCAGCTATCATTATATCTTTTTTGCAATTAAATATTGGAATTGAAGCTTACAGAGAATGACTCATTCATCAGGACTAGGTCTAATTATCCTGGCTCCAAGTCCAGTGCTCATTCTTAAATTTCTAATTTCCCTGTCTTCGGTTAAATTTTATTACTACCTGGACACCAATATCCACATAGGCCTATACCTGAAGGAAGCTTGTGCAATAAGTCTAATCTCCAGTTTTCCAGCACATGAAGAAAAAGCAAGCCACTGTCTTTGTTATCAAGGTAACTGACCTATGCTCACTGAATTCCAAATTCTGTGCCAAGACTTGACCCATACTGTCCCATTTTGTTCTCAACTTCACCATAAAATATAGATAATAGCATTGCCCATATAGATGGATAAGAAACTGTCTCAAGCAGGTTGCCTAAGGTGAAGAAGTTGACTCCACCTACTATCTCCTTTCCTGTGGATAGGTATTATCTTAAACACAAACTGAACTCTGGATGACTTTTTCCATGAAAGCATTGATTTCCTATATGTATTCTACTATTATTCCCTCAATGACTCAATTATATTATGGGTTAAATCATGTATTACTACAAGCTCTGCAGACCTATACACCATTCTAAAATTGTTTCTGTGGAAGAAAAGTCTTTTGAGTGTCTGCTTTATTAATGGAGTTAAGGGTTGTGTACAATTGATCCTGATAGTGATACTTATTACACATCTCTCAAAGCTTCTTGGGTTTGAAAAGGAGTGGAGATCAAACTAGTCTTTGAACCTAGGTATAGTCTCAACAAACCGTTTTACTATATTTGCAAACTTAGGATGGAAAGAAAGAAAAATAAAAATGGTAAGAACAAGAGTAGTAAGGAGGTTAGTATGAATAAAAAATATCTATCTCTGCTTAAATATAGGTAAACAAGATTTCCTAAATGTCAATGGCATGCTATTCTGTCACTGCTGAATTCTTTGTAACATAGAGAGACAAGACAGAGAAAGATTAAAAAAGAGATCATTAGAGATTGAATTTGCTATTGGTTATAGCAATAAAACAAAAACAAATCCAAGAAAGCTGTGTAGGTGCTTTCTTCCTTTGTTTTCTGTTTTTCTGTTTCCTTATTTCTGGAACATTTGGTTATTTCATATGAACACAATTCACTGAAAATTAACATTGATTTTATCCTCACCTCCTGCCACATCTATTTAGTAGTAAAGAGTCAGAACCGTCTCTATCAAGACAAAATTGGTTGGGATTAACATCTATCACATAATCTACTGTGGCAATAAGGACGTGCCAAAAAGGCACACTTGGAAGTACAGATCTAGAATCTCCTGCTTCCACTGATATAAAAGCATTTAATGATCTTATAAAAGGTCTCTAAAAATTGGTTAGTTAAGTTTTTTTTAGGAAAATTAATTTCTATTCACTGTATCTAGATGTGGTTTTGTAAATTAATGTATCATACCTGTTACAAAAACCACATGATTTAAAATATTAGGTAAGGAGGATATTAAAGCACATCATGTTTAGAATTAATGAATTGTGCTTTAATTTATATTCAGAGCTCTTTACTGTACAAACTATACAAATACCCTTTTCGGTCTTTGGGCCATAAAAAGAAATCATATACTTTCTACTTTCTTAGGCAAAGGAAGAACAGAAAATCACTTTCTGGAAGCTGTCACCCTGCATAAACTCCACATATCAATAGCCCTAAATCCTGCTGACTACTATACCCCTGGCACCAGGCTGGACTAGCTAGGATACATGTCTGTATAATCTATGCAGTGATATGTCCAAGCCATAATCCCTGGCACAGCTGGGCCAGTAGAAGCGAACATATGAAGGGAGAAACAGGTGATTAATTCAGATTTTAGACATTGAAAATTTGGCAATAAAATCTATTTTGATTTTAGCGTACCTATATGATGATTTAGTACTTTTTTCTGTATATCAGGGAGAAAGGGTTTATGAAATTGTATTCTGTTCTTAGAACCTTGGAATGCTTTATTTTAGAAATTATAACACTTAGAAAATTTTAGATGCTCTTTATGTATATGTGCTGAGGTAATCAATATTACACCATTACCAAGTTATAAGTATTTTAAAGTAAGTCTCAGAAAAGACCTATAGAGACTTGAGATTCCAGCATTCCACTCAATGAAGAGAATTCTTGTATTATGGACCAGTGGTAAAATTATCAAAGAGTTACTCTGTCCCCAAAGAGAAAAGAGGTGGGGGAAGTGCTCATCCATAAATGCATACACTATATCCTTAAATGCATTCTCTGTAAGTGTAAAGCAGTTTACTCTTCCTTAAGCATGCTCTCTATTGTTTAAGGGCCATCCACAGACTAAATCTGATGAATGGATTTTAAGTTTTCTATATTGTGCAGATTATTGGGCTCTAGTCTTTCAACTCCAAACTCGCCCTTCTAGATGCTTATGTTGTTGGGGCTGCGACTGTGCAAATTGCATTTCTCCTTTTGCTAGCTGACTCCCTATTAGGTTTTGCCAACAGGAGTCCCTTTTTCTTTTTCTTTTTTTTTTTTTTATTATGGGTAAAAATCAAAATTCTCACAATACATACAAACATTTGCAAAATGATATATAAATATATATGCATATATGTGTATTTGCTTACAAAAATGTTTTATATATATATATATATATACATATATTTTAAGAGGTGCTTAGATTACCCAAAATATTACACGGAACCCACTGGGATTTCCATGTTGCACAGGAGTCCCTTGAGCACAGATTAGAAGGCTGCAGGCAGACAAAGGTCTCTTCTCTTCCAGTTTATTCTCTGTTCCTTCAATATCACTCAGCCAATGGTTCTAAATTCCTGCAGAAGTAGTTGGTTCCAGCCACTTCAGCTATTTTGTACACTTCCACAACCAGTCTTATCACAGTCCCTCAAGGGAACCAGAAGTAGCCCCTATTGACTTTCTGTTCCAGTTTGTAGGGAACCTGATTAAAGCTGGGGATGGTAGCTGCTTCCTACTATTGGTTCTGTGTTGTATTTCTGTTCCCTTTATGCCTGTTGCAGTTCTCTAACACCTGTATAACCAAGACTCTGCTTCAAATTACCCCTGTTAAAATAACTAGCATGAATTCTGTTTTTTTAATGGACTCTGACTAATGCACATGCAAGTCTGATTTAAACTGATAAGCATATCTTATTCTTGAATTAAAATGTTTTATAGTAAATAAAGAATTGGATTGAAAGTTATGAGACACCAATTTTATTTATGGTTCTATAATTTTGAGCAATAAGAAAATGTGTATGTTTTGGTTTTATATATACATATAAACACAAAAAACATACATATATGTACACATATATACACATATGATCAAGAAAATATTTGTGCCTTATAAGACTATTGAAAAGGTAAAATGTCATAATGTATGCAAAGGACCTTTGAAAAGTCATACATATAGGCAAATGCCTGTCACAATTATAAAATAAATCCTTTAAATTGACCTAAAATGATGTGGTCATCTTACCTTGAAAATTTCAGAATTTTATGTGTGTGTATTCTAAGAAAATACATCACATTTATTTATATGTATTACTTATATGGAAATTGTATAGAATGTGTATAATCAATCAAAGAAAAACAAATGAAAGTAGAATTAATAAAAGAGCTACAAGTTATATCTGTCTACCCAGCATGATCAGATTTTAGTCCCTCAATACTTGGGGAGCTTTCTATTTTTAAACAGTGGGAAGAGTAGATGACACTGACTTTTTTGCTTCAATAGGCAAATATTTTGAACATTAGGAAGGATTCCATTTTTTCATGAATCTAATATGCATTATAAACCAATAGTAGTCAAAGTATCTTCTTATATATGCTGCCATATGATACTTCATGTTATCATGTTATTGAACAAATGTTTGAACTGCTACGAAAAAAGACATAAAGAAACGATCTCAGATCACCATATTCTTCCCTTTTTATTTCCTATTTTTCTTTTACTCCCTCAGCTTCACTCTTAGTTCCTTCAAATTCTCATGGTCTCACTGGCCTAAGGTTCTTTGCTTAAGTTCTTTGTAAGAGTATGGCCCATTTTTCTATGTGCCTGCGGGCAGCTTTAAAGCCCTGTCACTTTCCTTTCCCTCTCTGTGCTACATCTGGGCACCACCATAATGCTTCAAGTGGGTATTCCTTCCCAGCTCTCTTCAGTCATTCTCTCACCTGCTTGGGAGTCCATCTTGCTCTACCTAATCCTTATTATTTGAGTAATAAAGCTTTTCTTAGTGCATGTATAGCATCATAGGTCTCAAACTGAACCAAATTTGGAGGATTCCATTCTGCCTCTGAAAGGTGACAACAACAAAGGTGTAGAGATCAAGGTGTCAAGGCCATGGCCATCCTAACAGAGGACCTTTCTTCCCTTGCTTTGACTGGCTAACTGACTCCACTGTTTGCTGCTAAGCATGTTCTTGTGTTGTGTGGCTACTTGCTGGCATGCTTGCGCTTTGAGTGGTGCTGCTTTGTCCTGCATTTGCTAAATTCTAGCATAGCCCTATGATAGATTCAACTAACCTAGGTCAGAAGTTATAATTGGTGTTTAGGGACAAGCATATGGAGTCAAGGCACTTCTTAAAGTGACGCTGGGTCATATGCCTTGTGCTGGGCATTTCTGTGTGTCTCAAATTGAATCGGGTGCCCTAATTTCAGCATAAGCCCTGACTGATGCTTTGCTCAAAAGAACGACTCTCTCCTTGTGACTGTTGGTTGTGGGTCTCAGTCAGGCCTTGGCCTGCAGTCTATAATGTGTTCAGAGTAAAGAATGATATCTTGTGTCATATATGGGTCTATTGGGTGGTTGCTCATGTAGAGGAAAAGCAGTTACCATGAGGCATACTGAAGTCACACTCCTAAAAGTAGATGGCTCACTAGGACCCTACAAAATGCCTCCACTCTTGTTCCTGACTATGCCTCTGTTGAAACAAAGATACTGCTTTCAGGGTTAGAGGAAAAAACTAAATCCATGAAATCCCCATGGCACAGCCAAGAAATTAATTAGGCCCAGGTCCTTGAATCCCATGAGACAGCCATTGCCAGAGAGGAGGCCCCAAACCCATATGGCACTTATCTGAGGCTCTCTGGAGGAAGAAACTTTTACATATGATCAGAGTAAAGATGACTTCTTTACCCTGCTACATACATACTCTCACCACAATTCACATAAAAACAAAACAAACAAGCAAACAAAAAACCTGTATACAAGGGGAAGAAACAAAGTAGCGAAACAGAGGTGCACATTTTCACCCAATTTTAAATGCAAAATTTACTCAAAGATGTATACTTACCAAAGATAAAAGGACACCAACTGGCTTTTGTGTCTCTAAAGCTTAGATTCTGGATTAACTTTAACATCTGCTGAAATGCACCAATTGGCAAACTTTCAAGACCTTAATCAATAATGGGGCTTATATTACAGTTGTACCTATGCATCCTACTAAATTTAAACATCACCTCCTATAATTTTAGGGGAATGATATATATACTAGAAGACAAATAGGTATGTCTCACCTTAACCTATTGCCTCGCCTAAAATCCCCATGGTTACAGCACCCACAGCCCTAAGATATCCTTTAGTGGGCATGGATGCTCTGACCCAATGAGTAAGAAATTAAAATTTAATTAAGTCATTGTCACTTAAAATTGGCTTGACAAAAAGAGGAACTCATAAACCTTCCTTCTGGGAAAAATAGTTAATATAGCACAATAGAAATTAAAATAGGGCCTTAAAGGATTAAAACTCGTTATGCAAGAAGACCTACTTAGAGCATGGGTGATTATCATCACTGTTTCTCCATTTAACAGCCCAATTTGGACTGTCCTTAACCTGGAAAGAAATCACAGCCCCTCACGGTGGATCACCAATCCCCTGATCCTATTGGCCCACTTATTACAGTCTCTATACCCCAAATTATTGAAATTACTGGCATCATCAAACCAGCAACAGATGAATACAATGCAGTCATAGATTTGACTATGTTCAGTTCTATTTTAGCAGTCTTTCGCAGCAATTTGCCTTCACCTTTAAAAGGACATAACATTCTCCTCCTACCTTTACTCAGAGTGGCAGTTTGATATTATTTATGAATTCCAAAAAGAGATATAGATTATCTTTGTAAACTGGCCTCTTCCTCTAGGCGTGAAATCCTTTGACTGTATTAGACTCAGCTGAGATGTCTTTGATTAAAGCATGTTAAGATTAGGGCTTTGATTAGACCATGTCAGTAGGCAGGAACTAAGGGTTGAGTCCCCGCCCTCTTGGTGGACTATATAAACAGATACTAACTCAAGGAGAACACAGAATAAGATACACACAGGAAGAGAGAGCTCCATAGACAAAGAAGAGGGAAGAATTTTGATCCTGGCCCCAGGAAGAGAGATGAGCCATTCACCTGAGAGTTTGCAGTTGAAGAGAGCAGAGCTGTTGAGCCTATGACAGCCTACAGCTGAGTTCGGAAGAAGCAGGACCCATTGGAGCCTTAAGAGGAAAGAAGAAGGTTGAACCCTCACAGATATTGCCAGCCATCTTGCTTCAACACATGGCAACAGACTCTGGTAAGGAAGTAACCTTGAGTTGGACTCCTTAGGGTCTTGTAACTGTAAGGTTTTACTCCAAATAAATACCCTTTATAAAATCCAACAGATTTCTGGTACATTGCATCAGCACCCCTTTGGATGACTAATACACTCAGCTACCCATACAATACCTCAAGCTTACCATACAACTTTTGCAGGCAATATCTTAACAACATCCAATTCCTCTAAGGGCACAGGCATCATATCACACTGGTGACATCCTTCTCTGAGGAGATTGACTTGTCATACTCATTCAGGACATACAAATGTGCAGAAAGGAGTTCACAAAAAGGGAATGGATCATTGCCCTACATGTAGTACTATGCCTTTGTCATGTTAGATAAATTCCTGAAAATTATTTGGCTGCTGCAATTCTGACTTTTTCAAGAAACAGTTATTGACTTTCTCAGCACCCATAATGTTAAAACAAGTCCCACCATCTTTTATGCACTTTTGGATTTTAGGTGATAATATTGTTAATTTTAAAATTTTATTTAAGTCCATTTATGTTGTTACTTGCATATTGACTCCTTTTGAATGAGAATCCCTACAACAAAAGGCTCTAGAATCTGTTCAAATGTAATACAATAGGCATTGTTTCCCCCTCCTCCACAGAGACTCCTTCAATATAAAGGTTTTAGCACCCTCCTCTCCTGCCTATCCTTGGAATCTCTGGACCACCCATAGTGGCCATAGTTGCCCATGGACTTCTGGTGCAAGAAACTGCCCTCCTAAGTACCATGCTACACATTATTTGTGTGGCAAATGCTGACTGCATACTGGGTTCTCCTGAAAACAAAATCTCTCACAGACTCTGAGACCATGACCCTTTGTAGTAACCAGTTTCCCATTATTCTTTGGGTCATAGTTGCTACAAGCTTGACACAGTTACCAAGGCCTCCTTGCCACAGGAAATAGTCATGTCTGGGCCCTCTGTCATATCCATACTGCAAGTTGCCATATGCCATGGTTCTAGAGGAGAAGGGCATCCCTTTCCTGGCCCTTTTGGCTCCTGAGTGAACAGCAAAGTCAGTTGCTACACTTTACAAACTGTATCACCACAGTTACCCACGATGGAACTCCCAGGCAGAGCTGCTGCTTTCTATCCCGTAAGCAAAATATGCCTCAGGGTTAGCATAATTGGCTGAACTTCAGAAAGTCATCTTGGCACTGGATGCCCTAGCCCAAAATCAATCCCATCTGTATATTTCTTTCACACCTTTGGGCTATTGCCACTGGTTGACCATCTGATTTGGCCAAAAGCAGCAATGATGATTCCTCATCCAAGGTTGCCCCCTTGGGGTAAAGAACTCTAGACATCTCTGGCCTTGCAGATAGCAAAAATGTAAAAGAAGGTCACACATGTTTCTTTACATACTAAAGCAACAATGCAAGTCTTTACCAAGACACTCTTTATCGCCTTTAGAGTTCCAGAAATTATTGACAGGGACAATGGCGTTCATTTCCCTTCTCAAAACACAAAATTTTTGCCTCTTGTACAACACATTCAATGGAATTTGTTCAACAGAACTTTCACCTCACTCAGTGGTCTCAAGCTATAGGCCTCATTAGGGATAATAATGGCTTCCTTTAAAAAGAACAAATGCAATGAAAGGAAATACCGCATATTTCATTCATCAGCCAAACATCAGTGGTGAATTGTAATAGTTTGACTCTATTTTCGATTTTTGACTGCTCACAGCTTTCAAGCCCCACTTTTCCCTTCCCCTTCTGCCCACATCTGGTCAAGCTGATAAGAAGTTTCTTTGGCACTAGCAGAAAATCCTAACAATGAAAACCTGGAACATATATAGGAAACCTCACCGTCCCCATACTCTAGCCACGATAAAATCCCAAGCCTGTCTCCTTTCCCAGGTCCATTCTTGGACCTGCTTAGGACTTCCCCCTGCTCCCCATAAAACCTATTTATGTGACTAATAAACCTCTTCATATTCTCTTAGTGGAAGTGTGATGCCATCAGTCTTGACATTTGAATTAAATTTGAATTGAGGAGAGGTTCATCTCACCTCTGTGGGACCCTGACTGTGGGACAACACTCTTCCTCCTGTGTTAAAAATCCCCCCTTCACGGGGTCGGATGTGGCTCAACTGGTTGGAAGTCCGACTCCCATATGGAGGGACCTGGGTTCAATTCCCGGTAAAAAAAAAAAAAAAAAATCCCCCCTCCATTTATTTCATTACTGTATATCCTTCTGGCACCACAGCTAATGTATTTTCCTTAAGGCATTAATGTTTGGTACACATCCCCCAGCATTGTCCATCTTAGTTTCATTGCTCATACAAATATTTAAAGTCTGTTTTATTTTCCTTAATGTAAAACTAAATAAAGAAGACACAACTCTGCTCATTCACTAATGTGTCTGGCACAAACTAAGTGCTCATCTTTAAATACTTCTTAACTTTCTGGCTTGATATTATAGGTCAAGTGGTCTTTACTATTTACTCTGCTGGAAGCAATGTCTCCACAAAGAAATTACAAAAATCACTTTAAATTAATTACCAACATTTCCTTTTCCTGGGAGCATTCCTATTATTGGGCCTAGAAGGAGAAATTAGTATTGTGATGGGGCAAATATTAATTTTGCACTTACTATTCTTCTGAAAATATGATAAGTAATTTATTTATTTTCAGGGACACTCTATATTTCAGATGAGCTATTAAGCTTAGAGAAGGCAAGCAGCTTGTCCAAGGGTACAAAGCTAGTATGTGATAGGGTTGTGGATGATGCCAGGCAATCTAGCTGCAGATTCCAGTTGTATTGCAAAGGAGGAGCAGAGATGGACCAGAAGCAATCTATGTTCTCCCTGCACTGTGCTATTATTCCAGAGCTGACAGGGAGCAAGTGAGCACAGTGTTTGTAATACACTTAAGGTACAAAATATAAGCTTCCCTGGAAGCATTACAGAGCATTATAAGTTTTATACATCTCTTTTAAACTTTAACTAAGCACATGCATTTTTTTTCTCCATTAACCCAGCCATTGAAAGGAATATATAAATTAACATTCTCAAGGGGTACTTCTTAGACCACATGTACAATATTTTATTTGGTCTACTTATGAATTAAAATAACCTGCTGTCCCTTTGCTCCCATTAAATTTAATGGTTCCGAGCAAACTGTGGCTGTTTCTACATTTTACAAACATATTTTTGTCAATACAGTAAGAAAAACATACCCAATTATTCAGATGCTAATTCTTCAAAATAGACAAAGTAAATAATTTATGGTTCACAGGTCAGATTTGGCTCATTGCTTAATTTCATCAAGTACTAAATACAATTAACCTCTTTAATTAGTGCATTTTATATGTGCTGTTGCTATTTATTCAAATGTGTTGACGGACTGAGTTTGAGGTAATGGATATTTGTTAATTAATTCACCCATTTTCTTGCTTATTCATCTGATTTATGCAGATAATAGTTCCCAAACTAGTTTGAAGTCACATACAGTGTTAAAACACATATGAAGCAAGCCAATTAAAATAGAAATTTTGCTCAAAATCTGATTAGAAGGAAGGACAGAAATATATGCACATATATGGAATGAATTACTTGTTGTAATTAAGCACAAAATTTATCTATTTTCAGGTAGCCAAGTTAAAAGAAGAAACATTTGGTGCCCTAATAAAATCAGTGACTGATAAAAGAAAGTAAACAGGCCCTTATGGAGAGTTATTTTTTTCCTCTGGCAACGAAATCTAGGAAATTTAACATTTTGGTTTTAATTAAGGAACATTATCTTATTTAAATACTTAGCAAAAGTGGATTCATGATTTCTGTGAGTGTACACACACACTCACCAAATCTATTTCTCCTCCTGTTACTCTCTAGATGTAATGTTACTCTTATTTGATAAGAAGATTTTTGAGTCAAAAACCTATTCTAGATTCTTGTCCTTCTCATCGTTTTTACATAATTCATCAGTATAACTTGTCAGTGTTACATCCATAATATATCCAGGTTCTTCCATCTCCACTGCTAACACTGACTCAGGCCAACATTATGTCTAACCAGGATTATGGCTTTGGGCTATTGACTGGTTTTGTGGGGGCCCCCCCCATGTACAAATGCCTATATACACACACACAAGCATCTACACACTTACACATAGACACAGAAATTTTCATTAACCAAGAGCATCAAGAATCAATCTTTTAATTTTAAATCAGTTAATAGCATTCCTCTTCTCAACAGCCCTCATTTTCTTCCCATTTCAGTGTCATAACCTCCAATCTCCTTCCCTGGTCTGTAACAGCCTACAAGCATCCAAACTTACCTCCTGTCCCTTTCTTCCTGATGTATTAAGATCCTGCTGCTTTATTTTCAAGCCTCTGTACATACCAGTCTCGACCCCTCCTCACAGGCATTGCACATGAACACAACTCTACCTGGAATTTTCTTTCCCCAGAATTCTGCAAGACTAGCTATTTCCCTTTATTTAGTTTCTCAGTTCAAATTTCATCTCCTGAAAGGAATATTTTCTCATTTTTCTAACAAAAGTGTATTCCACCCTGTGTTAGTATTTCTCAATCAATTGACCTGTTGTATTTGTTTCATAGCATCAATCCTTCCTTACAATGATCCATTTGCTACATATGTTCAAGTATCTACTTACCAATAGAAGAGTAGTTTAATAATAGAACACAGTCACCATTATTAGTAGTAGAAGCTATCAATTACTGTGTAAGGAACTTTTAAAGTACTTTATTGTGTTAACTTACTTAACCCTTCAGAAATCCAGGAGTTTGACTCCTTGACTGTTGCATCTCAAATGCCTAGAACAGTGACTGGCATATGCTAAAAAGAGAATACAAAATTGCATAGTAAATGAATAACTATAACACATAATATTCTGAATTGTTTCTTTCCTAGAAATTTGAATGGAAACTATTTCTACTACCTTCATATGAAAAAAAGCATAAGATCAAACGATGTTGAAAGTGAAAATACTTTATATAAAGTACTCAAAACTAAAAGAAAATCTCCAAATTTCCTGATACTGTGGATCTAGATGCAACTAGTTCTTTGTGTTATACTTTAATGAAAAATATTTGTTTCCTTATTAAGGAAAGTCAGAGAGGGTGGGATAAACAGTTTTTCTGAGAAGCACTAGAGACCTGATTGACTAAGAGTCTAAATGTATTCTTCAATATAGCTAAACATACATACATAAAAAAACCTGGTACACATGGGGATGTTCATTATCAATGAAAATATTACGACTGAAAAATGTAAATATATAAGGTGAAATTAAGTTTTCACAATGAAATTAATTAAGCCAACGAATATTATGTGCCTTTTCTTAGCAAGTGTTATTTTTCGAGATTAATTGAAAGTAGACAATTATCAAAAGGTATTTACCCTTAATTGACACATTAAAATACCTATGTTCAATCTATCTAGTTCCACAATCTTTAAATTACTATTCCAAAACCTGAAAAGCTCATAATCAAAATGTTCTTTTTCTTTTGTAGTTTTGACAACAAAACTCATTTTGTGCCAAAACCTTATTTGAACAGATAAGTGGCATACATTGAGATTCAGAATTCTTAGCATTCACATACTTCTGTTTACTGATATTTGTTATATATATTTTGTAACATCGAGTTAAAGCAAATAATTAAATTTTGAAAAGTGTTACTTCTATGGGTAATATTAAGAAGAAAATAAAACAACAAATTTTACTACAAATAACTCAGCAAGTAGAGATATTGCATAAGCTTTATCATGGTATGTCTCTGAAGTATCTTGATGGTGAATGTGATGTTGAAAGGACCATAATACTTTAAAAAATCTTTAATATATGACTTAAAGAAACAGAAACATAAGTTGTTGACGTTTTTACACCGACATCCTGACAGTGGTGACAAGAACTAATGTAAAACAGGCAAACACTCTATAAAGCCAAAAAAAAAAAGCAAAAGAGATCTTGACTGGTCCTGATTAAGTATATTCAAAACAGAAGTAAACATATACAGCTAATTGAATTGTCAGTTATGAAGTAATATAAAATATATCCCAAAGAACTAAACATTGAAGGTGAGTGTGAATATTCAGAAATGTAAGAAGCATGATGGTATAAAATATCTGAGAATGTATAGTAAAAAAGTTTCTGCAAGTCATGAAGCAGCTGAATATTTCCTTGACAAATTTGCTAAGATAACTGACAAAAAGCACAGCCCTTAGAGAAAATTTTGAGAACGAATAGTGAACATCTATAATAATGCACCTGTTGTGCATTCCACAGGTGGTGGAAAGTTGCCTAAATGATGAATGTGAGAACAGTAATCATGAGCACAGGTGGAAAAATCCCTATAGTAGATGTGCAAATTGTTATCAGCTAATTGCTTTCCTTGAACATGGTCCATTTGTCAGTCAGCAAAAGGTTATGACACTTTACCATATTAGAGACTGCTTAGACAGAAGCATATTTACTGAAGCAGGAGAAACTGAAAACTCACATTAAAAGCCAGCCTATGAAAATCTCGCTTCCTCACTGGAGAATCTTATTTCTGGCCCATAATCACGTGCCCATCTCCAACCTGATGATGATAAAGATGTCAAAATGGATGTGCTCACCTTTTTTTTCTATCATTCACAATAACTTGATACAATGAATATTTAATAAATGTATATAGGTACATATACACTGAATATTTTCATTGAGTAAAGAAGTACTTGGATATTTGCAGTTTGTATTTAGCTACTGTATTAGTCAGTATTCTCCAGGGAAACAGGACCAACAGAAAATATTTACATTGTATATAAATATTATGGGAAATATTATGGAATTTACTATAAGAATTGGCTCACGCAACCATGGTAATAGGAAAGTCAAAATTCCAAAGAGAAGACCACAAGCTGGGAACCCCAATGAAAGCTTTAATGGATTCCCTAGGAGAAGCTGGTGGCTGAAGTATAGATAATTCTTTTTTCTGACTGCTTAAGGTATCAGCTCTCCCTTTAAGTCCTTCAACTGATTAGATGAGACTTCTCTCATTGCTGAAGGCATTTTCCTTTGATTGTTGATGTAATTGGCCATAGATGTAATGAAATGACTAGTGATTTAAATCCACAAAATATCCTGACAGTAATAATCAGACCAGGGCTTACTTGACCAAACAATTGGAGATCATACCTTAGCCACATTGATACATGACTTAACTATCACAGTTGCTGTATCATTTATCAATGTATTACTATATGATTGAACTTCAGCTAAAGCAAACAATTTGGGTTTTTATTTCAAGTATTGTGATCATTTATATTTAACTCCAGTGAAATTATGTTGTTTAACAATATAAAGTGTTGTTTCAGAATCTGCTAGGAATATTATATAATATATGATATGCATGTGATATCTTTCACAATTTTTAATAACTCTAAATTCCAAAACATTTGTGAGGCTTAGGGTTTCCAGATTATATCTGCATGCTTCAGACAGATAATCATGTTACTAGCCTTAATATTAAAGGACACATGATATACATTTTGGAGTGTGTTTTTCTTTCTTGTCATCAGACACTAGAAAGTGGTAGCTCATCTATTGATATGTCACCAGAACAGTACATTTACTTTCTAATGTAATTGATATGTTGTCAAGCACACACACACATTCTCACACATATATGCACACAATGTAAAGAACAAGAGGTTGGGAAAATAAAAGGACCTATCAGAGTGTAAAGGTGTTTATAAAAGTGGAAGAGAAAGCTAGCATGGAGAAACAAATACACTGATAGTTGCAAAGCAGATTTTCTGAGAGGTGTCAACTTAGTGGAATAAACATTTTCTTGGAGGAAAAAACTTGACACTATGAAGTGCCTTGGCCTAAATATAAAAGCTACTCTAAAGTTGATTTACTATTACATAGTAATGTAGACCCATATCTGTGCATGTTCTGATCCATGACAATTTAAATGGATGATTACCAAGAAATAGTGTACCACTTGGAATGATAAAGAGAAAAAGCTTAGAGTCAGAGGTGGAAAAAAACCTATCATTTCTTTGAACTCTTATAGCATACATCGTCCAGTGGTTTGAGGAATGCATTAATATAAACATGTATTTGTTTTTAATCTCCCTTGTTAGACCTAGGATGTTTGAAAGCTTTTAAATTCATGCCAATGTAAGGAAGCCACTTGAAACAGACCCTGACATTTACAACTTTTTCCTATTCCAGTTAGAGCCTATTTCTTACATATATACATTAAGTTTTGCAGTTTCTTTTACAGCAAAAAAAATCATGAAAGGAGAAAAAGTTGTAAAAATATCATTAAATTAAATAATGCCTGGATTATATAATGAATTCTCACAGAAGAGTTGAGAGAGAGTCCCTCTTTGTATTGTATCTTCTTACTCCTGCCTTCAATTCTTCAAAATCAATGCTTTTTCTTGGTCAATGAAATCTCTAGACCCCAAATAATCCTAATTATTTGGTAATATGTTGCATTTCCTTTTAGATTCAACCTCATCAAATTAGAAACCTTTATACATATTAACGTTGTTAATTCCATGGCTAAAGAAGTTAACCCAAGCAAAAGAAAACCTTAATCTATAAGGCTGAACTTCAAAAACTGTGAAAAAAAATTGTCTTCCATGCTTTTCATCTCTTCTTTCAGTGACCATTTCCCCTCCATTTTAATCATTTCTTGAATATGACTCCAGTGTCCTAATGTTATTCAGATAGGATATGTATATTTAAAAAACTTTTGAACATTGCTAAGTTACATGCTAAATTGGTTATAGAAAGTGTACACACTCCAGCAATGTATAAGGTTTCCCATTTCAATTTTAATTCTGGTCAATCTGATGGATAGAAAAGAAGTATAGAATAGATGAAATCTAGGGCATTTTTAGGGCATTAGAATTGTTCTGCATGACCTTGCAATAATGGATACAGGCCATTTTAAATTTCCTAAAAGTTTATAAAAGCATATGGTCCAAAATCTAGGGCATTTTTAGGGCATTAGAATTGTTCTGCATGACCTTGCAATAATGGATACAGGCCATTTTAAATTTCCTAAAAGTTTATAAAAGCATATGGTCCAAAATATAAACCATAGGGAAACGGATATGGCTCAAGCAATTGGGCTCCCATCTACCATATAGGAGATCCAGCATTCGATTCCCAGGGCCTCTTGGTAAAAGGCAATCTGGCCCAAACGAAGAGCTCACCCACGTGGAGTGCTGGCCCACGCAGGAGGGCTGGCCCTTGCGGAGAACTGACACAGCAAGATGACACAACAAAAAGAGACACAGAGGAGAGACAAAAAGAGACACAGCAGACTAGGAAACTGAGGTGGCACAAGAGATTGAGTGCCTCTCTCCCACTCCAGAAGGTCCCAGGATCGGTTCCTGGTGCCGCCTAAAGAGAAGATAAGCGGACACAGAAGAACAGACAGTAAGCACAAAAAACAATGGGGGGGGGGCGGGAATAAATAAATAGATAAATCTTTTAAAAAATGTAAACCATAATGTAAATCATTGACCATGGTTAGTAGCAATGCTTCAATATTTGTACATCAATTTTAACAAATGTACCATCCACATGTAAAATGTTATTAATAAGAGAGAGGGGGAAAGGAGGAAGATGTTGGGTACATGCAAATCCCCTACATTCTGCATGTGACTTTTCTGTAATCTAAAGCTTCTTTGAAGTTAAAATGAGAAAAATAAGACACTGGGGGAACATATGGAAGAAAATGTCACTGTACATACAGGACAACAGATCTTACAGTGATAAAAGACATAATGTCAAATAAAAATTATTTCAATTTGTTTCAATTTTTTTGTATTTTATTAGTTATTTTTAAAACTATCATTATTATTTCATTTTCTTATTAATTTTAATTGGTTATTTTTTTGGTTTCATTTTTGAAGAAGCTTTGGATCACAGAAGTGTCACAACTGTGGCAGGGGAGGATCATTGGTGTGGAGTGTCAGTGATGTGGAATGCATGTGAGAAGGTTAACCTGGGGCATACTACTAAGGCATATGAATGTGTTCAAGTGTTCATGAGGCGTTGTCACAGTGGGTGGAGATCCATACAATAATTGAAAGAATATTGAATTTCCATCCAGAGGAGTTCTGCCAATTCTCTAATGGGACAGCAAGAATACCCCAAGTACAAGGGCAGTGCCTCGAGAAGGAAGATGGACCATTGTGACAGGCCCTTGATATTGATGACTGTACTTATGAACCTTTTCTTGTGAAATTG
The DNA here is from genome assembly GCA_026826555.1 of Tolypeutes matacus. NCBI lineage: Eukaryota > Metazoa > Chordata > Mammalia > Cingulata > Chlamyphoridae > Tolypeutes > Tolypeutes matacus. The sequence goes on along the minus strand of JAKSZT010054416.1, from coordinate 4,844,746 downwards.
AAACTTAGCCTAGTATTATAGTTTGCCTAAGAGTCACCTCCTGAAAGCCTCCTTGTAGCTCAAATGTGGCCTCTCTCCAAGCCAAATTCAGCATATAAATGCATTACCTTCTCCCCCAGTGTGGGACATGACTCCCAGGGATGAGCCTCCCTGGCATCGAGGGATTATTACCAAGTGTCAACTAGCAATGCACTTGGAAAAAGACCTTGACCAAAACGGAGAAAGGGTAAATACAAATGAGTTTTTATGGCTAAGAGATTTCAAAGTGAGTTGGGAGGTCATACCAGAGGTTACACTCATGCACAGCTCAGCAGAATCTCATTGACTGCCACAGTAAATATTTCCTCAAATAGCGGGGCTCCTGAAGGCTCTAGAGACATCCAGATGCTATTGGCAGGGCAGACAGCTCAGGAGTATGGCACCCTGCCAGTGGGCCCTACTTTGGAATTTATGTTCCCCAGTGTGACAGAGTTGGACTCATTTGTGGTTTCCCTACACATGGCTTTTCTGCCCCTTCTATCTGAACCTATAGTTAGTATTAGACTTGATAGGTGTATGTCCAAAAGACTTAAATATTTGGGCTTTCCATGTGCCAGCTGGGCCCTGAATCTTAACAGAGTTGGAACACCTACTCTCCAGTTTATTGAACTCATCCAGGACAACTAACAAGGACATGATGATGAACAGCACCTATCCCAAGGAGCAGAGAGAGTCTGCAACTGCAAGCAAGATAATCCCATCCATCTGCCCCATGGGATCTAAGCCTCCTCTCAATTAGTGGTGGAGTGGGCATCACCATCCCAGTATCCTCAGGATTGGGGAATGAACGATGAACTAAGTAGATTTATTGGTATTCTACTATAGACTTATTGTTATTCTAGCAATTGAAGAACTTTTATCATTTATGTGGAGGCAGTGGCCATTGAAGGTTCTGAGGGGAGAAAGAGTGAAAAATAGGTGTAATATGAGGGCATTTTCAGGACCTGGAAATTGTCCTGAATGATGTTGCAATGATGGATACAGGCCATTATGTAATTTGTAATAACTTACAAAATTGTGGGGGACAAAGTGTAAACTATAATATAAACTATAATCCACACTTAGTGACAATACTACAATATGTGTTCATCAATTGTAACAAATGTATCACACTAATGAAGGACGTTGTTAATGTGGGAAAGTGTGGAAGGGATAGGGAATGAGATATGTGGGAATCCCCGATATTTTTTATGTAACATTTATGAATCTAAAGCATTTTTTTAAAATAAAAATGGATAAAAAAAGAAAAGAATATCCAACTTAAATTTCATTTTAATACACACTAATGAGTCTAAATGACTTTTTTTTATATGCTTATTGTATATGTGAGGCTATTTTGCTCATTGTTCTATATGTTGTTTTGCTTCTTCATATTTTATGTTGATTTCTAGATGTTTTCATGTATTTTGGATACCAATCCCTTATCATTTACAGGCTTTGAAAATATCTTTTACTAATTGGTGTTTCTAATTTTATATTTGCATGGTGTACTTTGTCATACAGTTTTCTGTTTTAATTTAGAAAATTAATGAGTCTTTCTATTTATGATTGCATTTATTTTAATGATAAAAATTATACCTTCTAAATTGTCATATTATGCAAGTCACAAATGAAAATTACATATTTTCATTTATAAAAGTGAAAAGAAAACAGTTTAAATTAACATTAATAATGTATTTTATTTAACCCAGTACCAAAATAATTCAACATTTCAACATTTAATCAATACAAAATTTATTGATGATATATTTGATACCTTTAACTTTTTATTATAAGCTTTTGAATTTTGGTGTTTATTTTACACTTCCAGCACATCTCAATTTGGAATGGCAATGTTTCAAGTGCTTAATAACCATATAAAGCTAGTGGCTACCTTATAGGAATAGGTTTTCTGTTTTGTTCCACGTCAACAATATTCTTTAAGGGAATATGCAATTATATAAATTAAGCCTACTTTTGACTCCCCTTTGAAAATGTGATTATTTTTATCTAACAGACTTCCCCACTCTCTCTTCATAAACATTTGATTCCCAAGGGTTAAATTAATGCTAGTTTAATATCTCTGAGGTCTATTCCCACAAGATGCTGACACCCATTTATGAAGTGCAATGCTGGCACATTTGGAGTTTGCTTGTACTTGAGCAATGATAACTACATCAGATTGCCATAAAGTGGTGTTTGGGGGGAAACATAGGTTTCTCAGATTAATGAAAGATGGAATTTACATGACTATTCCTCTTCCCTCATTTGTTTTGATAATTTTTATGAAAAAATGGAAATGCTATTTGTACTCTTATATTTTATAATAGAAAAGTGCCATGTATATTTAAAATATAATTATATCCCTTTTCTCCTATCCATATTTTTGTGCCCACATCCCCCCCCACCCCTTGACCAACACTACCAAAAGGCTGCTTCCTACAATGGTTTTATGAAGAACCAATATTTGGTAGAGAGATGACTGTCTCTTTTGTCTTTTTTTTTTTCTATTTTATTAATTACTGTTCTTATTTTAGTATCTTTATTTCTATTATATGAAGCTTTACTATTTTGTTCTTTTTCTAACATCTTCAGTAGGGTCTTTAGAAAGTTTATTTTCTATCCTTCTTCCAATGTAAGACATTTAATATTATAAACTTCTCAGTTTTCTATTGTCACTGCATAACAACCAAATATGGAACATCAATGGTGTACAGACGTAAGTATTTAGTTCACGGATCTGTGGGTTTCAGCTGACTTCCCTGCACATTACTGATCTCAGATGGTATGCTTTCACACATCTGTCAGCTGTAGGCCATATAATTGGCTCTGCTGTTCAAGTCTGGGCTCCCTATGTGTCTGGAGGCTAACTGCCAATTGATTCATCTTATGGCCATGGCTGGGACCAGCTCTGGTCCACATCTTACCTTCTTACTGAAGCCAGTGGGCCAGCCTTATCTCACTCTTATCATGGCCATGGAAGAGGGGTAAAAGCACATGCAAAAACAGGCAAACACACTGTTTAATCTCCCCTTGCATTACCTTCGGTATCTTCTCATTTGCCAAACAAAGGCATATGGCTGAGTCCAGAGCTAGAGTGGGAGGGAAAAACAATGTTATATTACAATGCCCTAGGTACAAGGATGGCTAAAAATTAGGCTGTTAAGGCACTCAATCTATCAAAATTTCTCTTTTTCTGATTTCTTGTCTCTCACCTCCTTAAAAAGTATTCATTGATTACCTTACCACTTCATGCCTAGCAGCATCCCACATGTTTTATATTTCTCTAACTACCATTATGAGCATTTTAAAGCCCAAATGTATGTATTAACATTAACATGATTAACCTTCCAAATCCCAAGAGAAATTTTCCTTATTTTTTTTCTAATTGTGTTGCAGGGAAGGGGAGAGCTCAGAATGTTTCTTCCTTGGCTTGTGATATAGTATGGTAAGTCTGTTTAGCATCTCTGGACATAACAAATACTTAAGACTGCATTTTTCTCTTTGGGAAATTTTGTGGACCCTTTGAAATTCCCTTGAATTTGAAATCTCCACTGTGTCTCTCTTGGTTGCCTGCTCCTCTCCCAGCCCCTGCAATTTCCCCTGTGATCTGGTTCACATAGAATCTCACTGTTGAACTTCCATTCCTTGGCCAGATGGATCTTTTGCCCAGAAATTATCTTGGCTCCTGGCATATTCTCTCTCCTGCATGAGCTACACCTGCATCCATGGGAAGCAGTCATATATCTTTTGATTCAATAAATTCTGGGGTACAGGCTGCTCTTAAGTCAGTCATTTCTACCCTGCTCCCATAAGCTACTTCAGTTTTCTCAGGCATGTGTCTATTCTAAGATTTCCTTGTAACCAAACTACAGAAATCAAATGTAAAGCTCTCCCAGTAGACCCATAAAAGCCCTCCTCTTAGGCTTGAGGCAAAGAAGTATCCTTTCCCTTTATTTCATTTAGTGGGTGGAGTTTTAGCTTGGTAAAAATCACCTTAAAGACCCTTTTCAAACTCTTGATTTGGCTGAAAATTACCTGAGTCCTAAACACATTTTTCTTTTCCTTTTTATTTTTGTAATTCTGCCCACAGGCTTTTCTTTGATACTTACTTTGGTATCTGATATTAAATGTATTGTCCTCTTAGTTGAAATGCAGATGAAAATGGGCCCAATTTAGCATTCTATTACAATTATATCATCACAAACCTACACACATGCACATATGCATGCATATTATTTTTCTGTGCTTTAGTTTAATTTCTTTCTTTGTGAAATATATCCTTAAGGTGTTCTCTTAGCAAAGGTATGAGTAACAAACTTTTCGGTCTTCTCAGAATAAAATGATTTAACTTTTATTTTAGAGTGGTAATTCAGGTGGGTTTAGCTGTAAACTTTGACAGTTTTTTTTTTCCAAGTGTTTTGAAAATATAAATACATTTTCTTCTGGCTTCTGTCATTGCTGTATCAGTGTTGTCTGATGTCTTCCTAATTATTTCTTTATACATAATCTGTCCTTTCCTTTGGATAGTTTCAAGATTTTTTTTCTATTCATCATTGGTTTCTGCAGATTTCCTAGAGTTTTAGGTATAAATTTATTTTATAATACCTGGAACTTGAGATGAAACTTTACTTGAAACATTAGCATATTTCCTAATTTCAAAAATTCTCAGCTATTTGCCTATTGCAAATTCTCTGCATTCTCTTCTTTGTGGAATTTATGATTTATTTATGTAGATCTAACTATACTGTCTTGCCTGTCTCAACTAAGTTTTTTGGTTTACATTTTCAATTGTTTTAACTCTTTTTGATGAGATCTGCGTAATTTCCTCAAATCTAAGGACCATTTGCCCAATTCTCTCTCTAGTTCTAATTTAATGTTTAGTATAGCCCTTAGGTTCTCATTTCTAGAAATTTAATACTTTTTCAACTCTCCCTGGCCTTTTTTTATAGTCCCATATGTTTTCAGATAGATTTTATCCCTTATTTTATAATCATTTCAATTATATTTATTTCATACTTTCAGAAGGTTCAATCTTCTCAGTTTCTTAGAGGACTAATCTCCTTGTTTGCTGAGCTGATGACTCTCAGTTATGGTGAGCTGTTTTCTCATGTGATTCTTTTTGCATTATGAGTTCATCTTCACTAGTTATTGTTTATTTGTGGAAATCCAATGCAACCAGGGCAGTGGAGGTTTCCCACCATGATAGTGTTGCATTTGACAGGATATATCTAATACAAGACCAATTTTAATGCTAATTTTCAGATATAAGATTGTCTCACTTTACGTATAGTATAAATTCTGACCCCCAACTCATGTTTGCACTAAACTTTGGTCTTTGATATCATAGAATATTAATTGTTTTCTTTTCCAATGCCTCAAGGATGCTCCCTTGCCTTCTGATTGAACAGTTAATTAGTTACTCCCTTTTTCACTATATTAGGGTTCTCTAGAGAAACAGAACTGACAGGATAGATAGATGATAGATAGATAGATAGATAGATAGATAGATAGATAGATAGATAGATA
>JAKSZT010054416.1:4816461-4839189 GCA_026826555.1 Tolypeutes matacus | reverse complement strand
ATAGATAGATAGATAGATAGATAGATAGATAGATAGATAGATAGATATACTATTATCAGATTATTATAGGAATTGGTTCATGTGACCTTGTGGATGAGCAAGTCATATTTCCAAGGGCACGACACAAAGCTGAGAACCCTGATGTATTAGTCAGCCAAAGAGGTGCTGATGCAAAGTACCAGAAATCTGTTTTTTTTTAAAGGGTATTTATTTGGGGTAAAAACTTACAGTTACAAGGCCCTAAAGAGTCCAACTCAAGGTACCATAAGAGGTACTTCCTCACCCAAGTCAGTTGCCATGTGTTGAAGTAAGATGGTCTTTCCTTCCTTCTTCCTCTTGAGGCTCTGTGGGCTTAGCTTCTTCTGATCTCAGCTGTAGGCTGGCATAAGGATTGTTTCTTTCCGGAATTCCTCAGCTCAGCTGCTCTGTTCTCTTTAGCTGCAGACTATCAGGCAAATGACTCCTCTTTCTTCTCAAGGCCACAGGATCAACTCTCTCTCCTGTGCCATGTCTATGGAGCTCTGTTTCTTCTTGTGCCTTCTTCTGTGAGTCTTCTTGAGTGAGTGTCTGTTTATATAGCCAACCAAGGGGGCAGGGACTCAATGCTGAGTCACATCCTGCTGACATGATTGAATCAAAGCCCTAATCTTAACATAATTTAATCAAAGACATCTCAGTGGAATCTAATAAAATCAAAGGATACTATACTCAGAGGAACAGACCAGTTTACAAACATAATCCTTATCTTTTTTGGGGTTCATAAACAATCTCAAACTATCACACCTGATAAAAGTTTTTTGGTGGAATTTCCCAGGAGAAGCAGGCTGGCCAAAGTAGAGACAAAAATTCTCCTTTCTGACTGCTGAAATCATCACTGCTCCTTTCAAGGCCTTCAACTGACTGGGTAGGACTTCTCACAGTGTTGAAGACCATATCCTTAGTTGACTGCAGTTGTAATCAGCCATAGATGCAATGAACTTACTGATGATTTAAGTCCACAAAATGTCCTCACAATGACAATCAGGCCAGTGCTTCCTTAACCAAACAACTGGGCACCATTACCTGGTCAAGTGGACATATGAGTCTAATCATCACACTGTTGATGCAACATTTCCATGGTCTTGGCATCTAATCCCTTATAGTATTCAGGCTTATAGCCGTCTTTCCTCTCTTTTGGGGGGAAATAAAATCCTAGCCCTTAGGTGTTACCTCCTATTTCTGTTTCTCCAAAATATCTCCCTAACCTGGATTGCTGTAATATAAAATTGCATTCAAACTAATTTACTTTCTAGTCTAGGACTAACAGTAACAATGGAGATCCTGTTTGATTTAGGAGGAGTATGGTTGGAATTTTAGGAGCGCTTTGTTGAGTCTGGAAAAATAGTGCATTCCAAAGTAATTTAAATAGATGGTTACTATAGAATGGACTCCTAATTCTGTGTATTTCTCAGAATTAGTTCAATATACTGTTATTTAGCAAATGCTAAATATTAGGCTTATTTGGCCTAGGGGGAATTTTTTTTTTAATCTCTGGTCTCAAGGAATGCATAATCAAATTAGGATCCAGGATAAAACATGATAAAACTTGATTAAAAGTAAATGTAACAAAGAAAATTTAAGAAAACAAGAGTGATATTTGACAAGGTGCATATATCAATGCCAAGAAAATATATATGGTCAGATGACTCGCAACAACTTCTTTCACTTTATGTCACCTAAGATACAGTATCCAAGTTATTTATTTGATTATAGCTGATACCGCCAAAGCTCTAACTTAATGATCTAATAAGAGATCACTATATTTCCAGATATAAAAGTTAAGTTTGTCAGATAGTATGCTACTGCTTTTAATGCATATGAGCTTCAATAAGGCAAGAAAAAGCCCAAAAAGCTTGGCAAAATAATGGGGGATAGATGGAAAATAGGGAAAGGAGGTCTTGGCTTCCTAAAGGACAGTTCAGAACTATGAATTTCCTTCTTGTAAAACTATGTTCTCTTGTTTCCTGGGAAAAAAGTATTTTAATTGTGTGAAGTATGCTTGGCCAGTCCCCAGTAATCACTGAAATGAGAGGGCTCTGTATAACTATGTTTGTCCATACCTCGTCCCACCCTGACCCCCCAGAGGCTGTGGTGAATGTCCAGAACAAGAAATTATTATGCATCTGCCAAAGTTTGAGAAAAATTGCTTCAGATTGCTAGAAGTCAAGGACTCATCTAACTATGGGGAGGGGTAGATATTTCCCCAGGGAATAATTTAGGGATACACCCAATCCAGAGGTTTGAAAAGAGGGATTGCTTATTGTTGATGGAAGATGAGTGAAAGGATAGGTATGGTATGGTGTGGAGGGAAAAATACCCTCTTTGGGAGAGACTAGGCTTAATAGGAAACAGCTAACTTATCTAGAATTTCAGCCTTTGCATTTTATACACCAAATAATTTAATACCTTCATTTATCTGCATCAGAGTTTGAACTCAGATGGGATGGTGTGGTTAAGGGCATAGAAAACTGATTTGTCCCCTTTTCTTATAGTCTGTAGCTAAGCAGAGAAAAGGCAGGAGAGCATAGAGCTCTTTTTGTGCTCTAAGACACAGAGCCACTTGGGTAGTAACAGGGATTACAGCTGTCAACAGTTAGATCCATGTCTTTTGATGTCTGAAGTTTATACAATTTTCAGATTTCATTTTAAGGAAGAGAATACAAATTTAAAATGCAAAATTGCCATTAAAATAAGAAAAGATAAGAAAAATTACAATTTTGGAACACTGACAAATACCACAGATATCACAAATTTCAAATATAATGTAATATTTTAACTATCTGCCTAGCATACCCTGAAACAAACTTTCCTATTTTTTCAGCAATATACTCTTCTACATGTGAGAATGGTTTTGTCAGATCATTTTCTATAGAGACAGTAGGAAGACAATTTAACCTTTCTCCTAATGGTGGATGAACATTTCTTAATTGATATTCAGCTTCACAACTTACTATTGGTAATGTCATGTAAATTTTTAGTATTGCTATGAAATTTGTAAAAAACACTATCAAGTTTCTTTCATATATGAGCTGTTGTATGTGTAGCCATTGCTTGCAGTATTGCTATAGTTTTATACTCTATGCATACTGGAATTTTTGTATATTTTATTGCAGTCCCCATATGATTCAGAAAGTTTTCATAATCATGTAAGTTGCATTAGTGAGTATATTTCAATAAGGAAGAAATTCCATTTTAACCTGCCACTTAAAATTTTCCAGAGGTTATCATCTGCCCTCATACCTTTCAAACCTTTTTTCTTTTCCACTACCCACCTCATATCATGCTACATCCTCTGGCCCTACACTTTTATAATATCATGTGGTTTGGCTTGGAGGGTTCTAAGAGCATTCCTGAAAGCCACTTACATCTTATACTTACTCTTCCTACTCTGAGAAATGTCTTAACTATATGTGGATGTGACTGCAAACCTCATAAATAAGCATTAGTAAATTCACACTCTACATAACTAATGCAACTTCTTAGCAGAATCCTCAAAAATGCATTTGGCTGCTCTAATAGGAGAAATGACCAATGGAAGTCAGATTCAAAGAGATTGAGGTCTTAATTGAGTTTAATAGATTTTATTTTTTCAAATTTTACAGAACAATATGAATATTATTGGGGTTTTACCCAGAGTTTTGGAATAAGATGGAGCAAGTGTGCAACTCAAATTTAAATTTCATTAGTTTCAATTAATTCACTTCTGCTTGGGGGGCACTTAAGATGAGTCCCTCCTACCCTAGGTTTCTATTCTCCTTCCCCTGCAGGTTAGCAAATATCATCATCTTTGGGAGTAGAAATGAGTGTGTTCTGTCTTATGTTTTTAGGTTATATTGGAATAAAATATTTTTTAGGCAGGATTACTTGTAGAAACTTCTTAAAAGAGCTTTAAGAGACTGGCTCTTGAGCATGCTGGCTTCAGTTGCGAGTTTACATTTGTGTGTGGGGCGATCATTTTAATACACTTGATGTAGTTCAAATTTATGAAACAGATCTGATACGATGGATAGATTTTCCTTTAAATAAGTAAAGAAATCGAGAAAGCAAAGAAGCCTACTTGGGAACCTTTAAGAGTTAGGATTTCTCATCTCCTTTCTTCCTTCTCACAACACTCCTAATAAATGAAATGACTTCAGAACTAGAGTGGAAGAAGCTGCTTTAGACAGATACTTCTCAGATTTAAGAGTCTCCAGGTACAACTGGGCATGAAGAATTGTATGCTCTCCAAGCAAATTGTCATAAGGTACTGAGTGATTTTCTGCCCCAGTGTCTGGGATGCAATAGCAAAGAGTGTGCATCTTGAAAAGGAAAATAATTCTTCCCTTTAAAAGAAGGCATGAGCCAAAAATTTTAGATAGAGATTGTGCCAAATCACTTTTAATGTAATAATAAAGAACAGTCCATTTTATAGAATTTCTCCTTTGACACTTTTTAAGGAGAATTTAAATTTTGTAAATTAAGTATCTTAATATGTACATATAAATTAAATGTAAACTCTAAACTATCACAGAAAGTGTACCATTCTAATATTTTATTTCAAATATGGGTAAAAATCACCTTAATATGTTGAATTGATTACCTGATTCATTTCAGACCATAATATAATCCTTCAGTGATGGAGTGCAACTTTGTGTGATCAAATGATAATGAGAAATCGAATAAACATTTTCTTTTGGTTTCATTTGCATATAAAAACTAAAATATAAAAACATGTAAATTTCTGGGTTATAAGCACAGGTACGTTGTTAATTCAGAATTATGTACTCCTGTATGATAAGCAAATGAGTCAGAGTACTATATTAGCCATATTTAAAGATGATTATTTTCAACAACCTATGTAATCTGAAAAAATCTTAGATTAACTGATTTGAAACAAAAAGAAAGAAATGATACAGATTGTTTTATGTAGTCATCTAAGCATTAAAAGCATTAGGGACAAAGTTCCATCATCAAATTTAATTTTTTTCTGTTTTATTTTTCTAGGCTCACTCTGCATAATTTTAGTGATTAATTTATGTGAAAATAGTCTAGTCTTTATGTTGAGCATAGCATTTTAGATGAAAAAAGGTGAATACAGAAAAATATTATGACATTTAAATAAACAGGCATTATGTAAAAATTACTTATTGGAATTAAAATTGTGTTGAGATAGAAATTAAAGATCTATACACTTGGGTTAGTATTTCATTTTAATCTCAAAACTAAAAGTATTTGTGCAGAAGAATCCTTTCATTATTTTGTAAAGTTAAGTAAGCTATTGCTGACTGCTTGATAATATGTAAATAAGTATAATATTTTAAGTCACTCTACAAATGGAAAACAATAATGGTTTAAAAAAATAAAGTCATTATCTTATTTTCTGTTTTCAAGGTATCAGGAGGACTACAATTCTATTTCAATCCTCAAGAGGTTGGCTTTCACTTTCATCATTCTATAGCAATGAATTTCCCTGAGGTCTCCAATACCAATGGGTCTCAAACTCATTTTTCTTGACCTCTTAGCTGTATTTAACACTGTTTACCATCCTTCTTTAGTGACATTCGATTTCTCTTGATTTTATGATGTTGCACCAATCTATTCATGAAGTCTCCAGTATTATTTGGCACTTTCTCCTTTACCTGACCTTTAACTGTTAGAGCTCAAAGCTCTGTATTTTTTTCGTTCTACTCTTGACTCTATGTAATACTATTTATTCATGCTCAGATTCAATTAATCTTTCTATCCTCCTTATACATATTTTTAAATTCAAGCAGATCTTTTGGCTCTATATTCTTTTTTTTTTTTAAGTAAACTTTCTGTCAGCTTCAAAAAATATAGTAGACAAAAGACAGTTTAACAAATTCTGTAAGCATTACTCTAAGAAATTCTGTCCAGGAACATTTATCTCATTTAATCCTAAAAACAAATTCAATTGTTTCTCCAGTGTTAGGAAAGATACATAACTGGGCAATGATTGGTTAAGTCACATGATCAAGGTCTCCTTGTTAATGAAGAAAATGAAGAAAAAATGCTTAATCATATTCATATCTCATAAAACTAAACCTCATAGACTTTTTTTTGACCTTTAGCATTGATATAGTACCTTCTTTGTTTTTGCTATAAAAATATTACAACATTACTGTTAACTATGGTCTAGAGGTTACATTAATTGTATTTTCCCATATATCAACATATTCTTAATACCTTATAGTAGAACATTCTCTTATATTATTAAGCACAACCCTCAACTACCACCAAAATCACAGTCCCTGAATTATCCTTTAGCTGTATTTCAATTAACATTAAACTCCCTTGACTACACATTTCAGCCACAATCACATCCATAAATCAACAGTGCTTGTTATACTCATTATAAACGTGCTGCCATCAACTCTATCCATTACCACATATTTACAATCAACCTTATTAAACATTCTACGTACATTCAGTATCAACTTCCCCTTCTCAACCCACATTCTGTCTCTTACTAATCTATACTCTATATTTCAACTCCATAAGTTTACTCATCATATTTAGCTCATATCAATGAGACCACACATTATTTGCTCTTTTGTATCCAGCTTATTTCACTCAACATAATATCCTCAAGATTCATCCATGTTGTCATGTGCTTTCCCCTGTTCATTTTTTTCTTACAGCTGAATACTATTACATCATATGTATATACCACATTTTGTTTATCAAGTCATCAGTTGACAGGCACTTTTCACCTTTTAGCAATTGTGAATAATACCATTATGAACAATGGCATGCAAATATTTGTCCACATCCTTCTTTCAGTTCTTCTGAATATTCCTAGTAGGTGGATTGCCAGATCGTAGGGCAGTTCTATATTTAGGTTTCTGAGGAACTGGCAAACTGTCTTCCACAGAGGCTGCACCATTTTACACTCCCACCAACAATGAAGGAGCATTCTTATTTCTCCACATTCTCTCCAGCACTTGAAATTTTTTTATTAAAAAAAATTTTTTTTTCAAAATGGACATTCTGTAAGGTGTGAAATCATATCTCATAGTTTTGATCTACATTTCCCTAGTAGCTAGTGATGTTGAGCATCTTTTCATGTGCTTTTTGGCTATTTATACTTCCTCTTTAGAAAAATATCAATTCAAGTCTTTTGCCCATTTTTAAATTGGGTTGCTTGTCTTTTTGTTATCAAGTTGTGTGATCTCTTTATGTAACATGGAAATCAAATGCTTATCGGATATGTGGTTTCCGAAGATTTTCTCACATTGAGTAGGCTGCCTTTTCACCTATTTAACAAAATTTTTTGAAACTCAAAAATGCTTAATTTTTGAGGAAGTCCCATTTATCTATTTTTTTCTTTCAATGCTCATGCTTTGGGTGTAAGGTCCAAGAAACCACAACCTACCACAAGATCTTGAAGATAGTTCCCTAAATTCTATTCTAGGAGTTTTAAGGTTCTAGTTTTTATATTTAAGTCCTTAAGCCATTTTGAGTTAATTTTTATACAAGGTGTGGGATAAGGGTTCTCTTTCTTTAAGATATGGATATCCAGTTTTCCCTGCACCATTTGTTGAGTAAGCTTGTCTGACCCACCTGGGTGGGTTTGACCATAGATGTAAGGGTCTATTTCCAAACTCTTAGTTCCATTCCATTGGTCAATCTATCGTTATGACAGGACAATGCTGTTTTTAACACTGTAGCTAAATAATATGCTTTTAAGTTAGGAACTAAGAGTCCTCCAACTTCATTCTTCTTTTTAAAGATATTTTTGCCTATTTGGAAACCCTTATCCTTTCAGATAAATTTGATTATGGCTTTTCCAATTCTACAAAGAAGGCTGTTGGAATTTTTATAGGGATTGCATTAAATCTGTAGATCACTTTGGGAAGAGCTGACATCTTAACACTATTTAGTCTAACAACCTATAAACATGGAAAATCTTCCCATTTATTTAGGTTTTCTTTGGTTTCTTTAAGCAATGTATTGTAGTTTTCTGAATATACGTCCTTTATGTCCTTGGTTAAGTTATTTCCAAAATATTTGATTCTTTCAGTAGCTATTTTGAACAGAATTTTTTTTCTGACTTCCTCCTCAATTTGCTCATTAGTAGTGTATAGAAATGCTATTGATTTTTGCCTACTAATCTTGTATCATGCCACATTGCTGAAGTCGTCTATTAGTTCTGGTAATTTTATTGTGGATTTTTCAGGATCTTTTAAGTATAAGATTATATTATCAGTGAATAGCGAGTGTTTTACTTCTTTCTTTCCTATTGGGGTGCCTTTTATATTTTTTTCTTGCCTAATTGCTCTAGCTAGAACTGTATTGAACAACAGTATTGAATAACACTGGAGACAGTGAGCATCCTTGTCTTGTTCCCAATCTCAGTGGAAAAGATTTCAGTCTTTCACCACTGAGTACAATGTTAGCTGTGTTCTTTTCATGTATGCCCTTTAACATGTTGAGAAAGTTTCCTTCAATTCCTATCTTTTGGAGTGATTTTTATCACGAAAGGATGTTGTATTTTGTCAAATGCCTTTTTTGCATCAATTGAGGTAATCATGTAATTTCTCTTCTTCAGTTTATTAATGTAGTTTATTACATTGATTGATTTTCTTATGTTGAACCACCTTTGCATAACTACTTAAAGCCCATTGATCATGGTGCTTAATTTTTATTGGCTCTATACTCTTGTGCAACAATATATAAACAATGAAATGGAAATTCAGTTGAACAAGGTAGAAAATAAGAGTGTCTTTAGATACTTCACTTTTCACATCTACCATTATACAGATGACTCAGTTTTTTCACAATTATCTCCCCAAATGCTCTCTGTATGACCACTTATCTCCATCTCTACCTTGTCTTCCCTGTTCTGAGGTATCACTGTCTTTTATATAGTCGTTTTTGGTGACTTTTTACCAGTTGTTCACACATCTACTTTTGTAATTTTTCTCCATACTATAACCATATATATTTTATTTTAAAAATTCTTTTCTATAGCTTTATTTTGTACATTTTATAATTGAAAACAAAAACTAAAAAGAAAATGCAATTGAATAAAAAATATACATTTCTCAATTAAATGTACTGTATACATATAAATTTTTTTTGAATCATACAATATATTACACAATATATTTGGTTAATAGTAATGCATTCATACAGTATTTGTCCTTTTTTTTTACTTTTGAGTATTTATTAATTTGCTTTTTTTTTTTAAACAAAAATGACAAGGTCTTTAATTTTAGGGGGTGTGAAGAAAATACACAAAATGGGAGAAAACCCTGAAATGTAAGTGAAACTGTAAAAGATTCGTATTTTTTAATCAATAAAATAGTTAATTTTGTTTTAAAATCAATTTACACATACTTACGTAAATTGTTTAATATCTGACCTAAATTTTAAAAACAATTTATTGAAGTATATCATTCATGCATGAACATACATAAACTACAAGTGTTCGTAAACATCGTGAACTTACAAAACAAACATGCATACCATCATACAGGGCTCCCACACATCATCCCCCCCACCCCAAACACCCTGCATTGTTGTGAAGCATTTGTTAACAAATCATGAAAAAGCATCATCAAAGTATTACCACTAAAGATAGTTCATATCTTCCTCCCCTATACATTTTTTAAAGGATTTATTTATTTATTTACTTTTATCCATTTTTACCCCTCCTCCCCTAGTTTTTGCTGTCTCTGTGTCCATTCACTGGGTACCTCTCTGTGTCTGTTTCCTGCCCTCTCTTCTCATCCTTCTCTTCCTGTCTTCACTGGGATTTGATCCTCAGAATCTCTGATGTGGGAGAGAGGCATCCTACCACCTGCACCATCTGAGTTCCTGGTTTTTCGGTGTGTCTCGTCTTGGCTTTCCCTTGTGTCACTCTCCTGCTACATCATCATCTTGCTACGTGGCTTGTGGGGCCTGACTGCGCACCCACGCACAGGGCCTGGGGGCTCACCTGCTTGCAGGACTTGACGGCGCACCCATGCATGGGGCCCGGTGGCCCACATGCCTTCTATATTTTTCTTTTTAAAATTTTTACTGGGAGGTCCCTGGGGTCGAACCCAGGTCCCTCCATATGGGAGATGGATACCCAACCACCCGAGCCATATCTGTCAACTTGCTATATCGCTTAAGGTTGACCAATGATACCCAAAGTTACAGTCTTTTCCCATACAGGATGGTCATATAATAAATCTGGCTTAGTTTATCACCGGCATTCTGAAAACCAGATATAGGGAGAAAAACTATGTCTGGGGACACATGCATGGTTTCTAATATAGCAAATGTTTAGCTTACCCTGATTATTACAAAATCAGTCAGCGAGAATATTCACAAAGTATTTGTCCTTTTGTGTCTGGCTTGAAAAAAAGATAAATATCAACACACTATTCTCCTATTTAAAATATTTCAATAATGTCTCATTGCCTTCTGGATCACATCTAAAACCCATCAGAACAATTAGAACATTTATATCAAGCCCATGACTTTTCTCTTATATCTTCTTTTGTCATTGCTTCCATCAATCTCTATGACAGAGTCAAATTGTCCTTCTTACCTTTCCTTCCCTATGTCAAACTTCCGTTCATCTCAGTGAATTTACATGTGCTGTCTCTACTACTCAAAAGGCTCCCTCCCCATTCATAGCCTAATTTACTCATACTCAATCTTTATATTTCAGAAAAATTTATCCAGGCTGTCCATAATATTATTTGCCAGTTCTTTATCTTCATAAGGCTCGCTGAGTTTTTCCATCATTTATCTTTGTTTTAATTGCAAAATTATGAGTATGATTATTTGATTAGTATTTTTCTCTTCCATTAGACTCTTAGCAATACAAGATCACAACCTATGAGTGTGGCTTACCATTATGCAAAGTCCAACCCTATGCCTGTAACATTATAACTTCTCCATAAATATTTAACTAATATATACTTTATAAATTAATTTTTTTTACCAAAACGACTATAAGAGTTCATGAAGTAAAATTATTTTTGCACATCTTTAAACGAAAAATTCAGATATTAAAATATTTTAATATAAAGATTAAAATTTTCTTAAACTGTGAAAAGGAGTTCTTTGAATTCAGATCCATGGACAAAGTCAGTTCCATTAGGATAAAAATCTGAGCTAAAATGATCCATTTGTTCATCTAGTATTGGTATTTTACAAAAGAATGATGTGATTTTTGAAATTTGCCACTCTTGGTGGATATGACATCTTTCAATCAGCAATAGGCAGGGTGGTAAGACAGGTTTACCTCAACACACACTGCAGGCACCTCCACTATTCCCATAAAAACAAATCCACTTGGGGTAATTTCCTCAGATGGAGGTAGAGAAATAGAATCCTTCTCAGTAGAGTTAGACAGTTGGGCTAAAAGGAGGAATGTCATGACTCTATGCTCATTGTATATGTCTGGCAGGTAGACATAGAAAACCAAAAATGCAGAACATTATTTTGCTTTAATGGTGGATTTTTACAGATTACAATTGAAGCATAAAGTAAGGCATGCCTAAGTATGATGGCAGTAAAGATCTCACCTAATATATAAGGATATGAAGAATGAGTAAGAAAATGTCTAATGAGTAAAGGAAGTCTCCAGAAGGAAAGCAATTTGTATGGTTATGTGGATATGAGAAAGTAGAATATTCACTGACTAAGTTCATTTTTGACAGGGAAAAGTCCTTGATTTAACAGATCTTGAATTTACATTTTATCCTTTGGGCAATGAAAAGTCATTAAACATTTTAAGTAGGAGAGGGGTATGAATAATTATTCATGTTGGGATAATTATCAAAATTATTCATTTTGAAATATTTGTTTTGGTGGCTGTTCTACCATTATAAAAGGAAATGTCTGAGGAAGGGAGAAGAGCAATTATTAGGTTGGTAGAAAAAATATGGGCCTTCCTGAACTAAGTATGAGAGAATAGAAAGTAGGGGGGCAATAGAACAAACATTTAAATGACAGGAATGACAGGTTGTAGTAATTTTCTGGATTTCAGGGAAGAGAGGCAAGGAGGAATCAATATTTCTCCTTTACGTATTGGGATAGTTGATGATACCATTTACTGCCAATTAATCTGTTTTTCAATAATCATTTTTCTTTAGATAATAGATAATAAACTATAATAAACTATACTAAAGAAGAAAACATATTTTAGAGGGGAAAATGGCATAAGTTGATGGTTATTTGATGTTGACTGGTCAAAGGAAGGGAGAATTCATTAATTACTCCAAGATTTTGGCTTGAGAAACCATAATGATGTTGTTTATGGAATGGGTAATACTTACAAAACAATTTAGAGGGTGGATGACATGGTATACTTGAGATGTATGAAACACCAGAAAGGTAGGTATTTAGTAAATAAGTTGTTTAGAAACTTGGGGAATAGTCTTGATTTGATATAAAAATGTGTAGTTATCAGAAAACCACATACAGTACATACAGAAATCAACTGCCAGATCCTCCTTCATGGAAGGACTTGTCCCAGCTACTGGGAGTACTGTCAGCACACACCTTCCAGTTGTCATCCCTTTCAGCTACTCCCCAAACTACTGAAAGCTTCCTCTCCTAAAAGTGTACACCTCCAAAGTAGAACATATTTAATAACTGATCACAGAGGAGATAAATAAACTTGACTCTTTTGGGACAACTCTGGTCCTTTATTCTCCAGTGCTTCCTGTGTGGTCATCCAAGAATTGCTTGGTCTTTAACACAGTTTGAATTCTTGCTCTATCCAATCCTGCCTTCTTATCTCCTATCCACATGTGTCAATCCCTAATAAATATCCTGCATACCAAATACCAGTGCTGTGTTTGTTTCCAGAAAGACCAATTTGTGACACCATAATATTTGATGAAGATTTTTTATGGAGTGTATACAGATAGAGAGATAAGGAAAGAAAGATGGATAGAGAGAAGAATAAAAGGGGGAAGAGAAGGGAAGGGAAGGAAGGGCAAGGAAGGAGAAAAGTCAGGAGAAAACTGACTTTTTTAGAAAAGGAGAAGGATAAATCAGTGACAAAAAAGGTGCAATCCACATACACACACACTCCAAATAAAAAAAGATTGGAAAGAGCAAGCATCTACCTCAGTGAAACAGTTGCTTATGATAGCACCCAGGAGAGAAATTCTTTACCTTTCTATCTTCATCACTCTACACCTTCAGTCACCAAGTCCTTTCATTTTATATTTCTAAAATGCATTAATCTCACCGATTTTATTGATTTCTATTGTGTTCATCCTTGCCCAAGCCATCATGTTCTTCCACCCGAACTATACAGTAGCTTTGTAACCAATCTCTGTACATCCACATGTCTTCCTGTAGTCCAGTCTCTGGCCCAAAAGCATGATTTTTTAAAATATATACTTTTTAATTTTTTTAAAGATACTTAGATTACATAAATGTTACATAAAAAATATGGGGGGGGGTCCCATATGCCCCACTCCCTACCCCTCACATATTTTCCCACATTAACAATAGCCTTCATTAATGGGGTACATTTGTTACATTGATTAACACATTTTGGAGCAGTGCCACTAAGCTTGGATTGTAGTTTATATTATAGTTTACGCTCTCTCATGCACAACTTTGTAAGTTATGACAAGATATCTGTATCTGTTATTGCAATGTCAGTCAGGACAATTCCCAACTCCTGAAAATGCCCCTGTATTGCAACTATTTTTCCCTCTTCCTCCCCTCAGAATCTCCAGTGGCTACTGCTTCCACATCAATGATAAAAGTTCTTCCATTGCTAGAATCAAAATAAGTCTATCGTAGAATAACAGTAAACCTACTCTAGTCTATTGTTCATTCCCTATTCCTGAGGATTTGGGGATGGTGATGCCCACTCTGCCTCTAATTGAGAGGGAGCTTAGATCCCATGGGGCAGATGGAAGGGACTATCTTGCTTGTAGTTGCAGACTCATGAATTTTAAATCAGGCAGACGGGGCCAATTAACAACTTTGTGTAATGTCCTTAAACGACTTCCAAAGCCTCTTAGGACAAAATTCCTTACAGTGGCCTTGGCTCTGCATGAACTGTGTATTTGCTTATCTTCCTAGCATGATCTTAAACTACTTTTCCGTTACTCACAGGTCTCCAGGTTTTGTGACTGCCTTTCAGTTCTGAATGAGTTAAGTTTCTTTCCATTTCAGAGCTTTAACATGTGCTGTAAATGTTCTTTCCCAATTACTAATTAAACTTCAAATCTGAGCTTTACATCTCTTCTTCGGGGACAACTTTCTTATTTGTCCAGACTAGGTAAGGTTCTGTGTTAAACGTGCTCAATTTACACTGCATTTCTCCCTTAGTTGTGCATTTCCCAACCATCCAACCATGCTTTAAAAATTAATTGACTTAATTTTTTTTTTTGCCTCAGAAGGCTCTAATCTCCAAGAAAATAGGGACTATGTCTCCTTTAATTACCCTAAGCAGAGTTCTAAGAACATAGTTGGTGTTTCTTAAATGGCTATAAAATTCTGACCATATAAAGAAATATGACTGTATTAGTCAGGGTTCTCTAGTGAAACAGAACCAACAGGAGATATCTGTAAATAGTATGAGATTTTATAAAATTGTCTCATACAACTGTGGGGATGCACAAGTCCAAATTCGACAGGGCAGGCTGCAAACCACGGGCTCATGAAGATCCTTGATGAGATCCCAAGAGACTCTGGCTGTCTGAAGTAAAGATGGGAATTCTCCCTCAGAATGCTGAAATCACTTCCCCTTTTAAAGCCTTCAACTAATTGGAGTAGACATCACTCACTGCTGACGAAAATCTCCATAATTGTTATAAATGTAACGAGACTTCTATGCAATCGACTCACTGATGATTAAAGTCCCTGAAATGCCCTTGTTTTCCAAATAACTGAGCACCATTACCTGGCCAAATTGATGCATTAGCCTAACCATCAAAAGGATAATGGTTGCATTTTTTTGACCTATGATTTTCTAACAGATGCCAGTGTTAGGATCAAAAAACATTCCTCCTCTCTATTCTCTACTATCATTTTTGGAGTCATTTTAATTATTTATACTTTTATGATACAATTATTAAGTTCTGTATTTCACAATATTTCTTTTTGATAAGTAAAATTGATCAAATTATTAGTTTTATATGATGACAAAACTTAAAATAAGCTAAAAATAATATCCAGCTATAAAAATTGATTTTGGAAAAACAAATTTCTCCTATGTGAGATGTGTAGATCAAAAATTAAAATAAAGTTTACAATCTGTAATTGAATGCAGCCTAGAATATCTTTCAAAATATTACCTTACTGTCATTTTCAAACAAGAGAGTTATTTATGACATTGTCAACGTTCCCGATAAAATTAAATTTTATTTTTATGTATGTGCTTAAGCTTTCCCTAATCCCACCTCCTATACCAGTAATTTTTAATCTGGAATGTTCCCTGATGATAAATATTCTTCCCCAAAGTTGCTGGCAAAATAGTTTTTGTTTGATAAGCTGAGTCTTAAAAGTGATAAGGCCACAAAAGAATTAAATGAATAAATACAGCCATTTATTACATGGTCTCTCACAAAGGTTTAACTACTGTTCTGGCAGCAGAGAAATCAAAATGCTGAGAAGGTCCTAAAGTG
The DNA here is from genome assembly GCA_026826555.1 of Tolypeutes matacus. NCBI lineage: Eukaryota > Metazoa > Chordata > Mammalia > Cingulata > Chlamyphoridae > Tolypeutes > Tolypeutes matacus. The sequence goes on along the minus strand of JAKSZT010054416.1, from coordinate 4,823,551 downwards.
AGTTTTTAATTCATTCTTAAATAGATCCCCAAAGACATTGAAATATACAACTATTAGAGTTAGTTTTACTGGTAACACATTTTCAGACGACTGGGGACACTTGGAAAAGTGTTACTGATTATATTGGAACATTCTTTCTACCTCTGGAAACCCTATGAGTGCATTCTAATTTCTTCTGTTTTTGAGAGCCTTCCCAAAAGATGGATAATTATGAGAACATGAAACCTAAGTTATTGAGAGAGCATATCTTTTCCTGAGATGTATTTACCATGAGAAAATATCATACAATGCACTGAAATCTCTTCTCAATTGTATCACTTAATCCCTGATTTTTGAATTGGAACAAAGTAGTATTCAACATTCTGTGCATTGCCTATATTATTCTCCTAATATACAGAGCTTATAATCAAAATTTTTTCATACATTAAAGTAAGAAGTATTTGAGAGAATAACATTTGCTTACTGTTTATTTGGAAAAACCCTGGCTAGATTGTCTATAAGCAGCTAGAATTTACATAGCCAGAAACAGCACACAGACTAGAGCTGATTTATGATAGATCACTGTGTGAACTCACAGTGAATAGTAACCTCCACATTTGAATTTGGATGAGCTACTGCACTATTCTTTAAGAAATGCTACTACAATGTGCCTCACACTTTTCAGAAATCTCCGAAGACCCAAACTGCAAAATTAGAGACAGATTTTAAAAAGCCTGGGAGAGATCGGCAGAGTTAGGGGTGGATTTCAGAAAATATTGGTTAAAACATTTCATCAGCTATGGAAGCAGACTTGACTCCATTGGTAGAGAGTATCGTGAGTAATTAAATGTTTTCCCTTTAATTTTTAAAAAATACTAAGTCATCCTTGGGTTGCCTGAAGTGGACTATTGACCCTAATAAATAAGCTATATTCAATATTCCTCTGTCTTTATCCAAAATGAGCAAATGCATGGGAATGATATTTAGGTGTATTCTATTCATTTGATTTAAAATGTTGAATCTTTTGAGGAAGAAAGGAAATCTAGTTTCACAAAATAGCCAAATTTTATTTCTAAAATAGTCCTTTTCCCCTCAAGATCATATTGTTTTGTCATTATGTCTATATTTTCTGGACAACTTAAATAAACACAAAGAGTTATATCTGAAAATATAACTAACCTAAAGATGTAGAACAAATTATATAATTCTAGGATTATATAACCAATTTTAACAATCTGTCCTTGTCAATACAACTTCATAAAATGAATTTTTAGGGTTTTTGTTTTGTTTTTCAATTGGGCTCTTTAAGATCTCTCAGTCTTCTCATTACTGTCATCTCAAGCAGATCACACTGCCCGGACATAGGTGTGAACATGCACACACAGTTCAGTCTAGTTCAGACCAATAAAAAAATTCACTCCCATTTCTGGGTCTCCACTTTGACGTAAGTTTAGGAAAGAATAGGTCCATCCCTAACATATATAGGACATAGGGCAATAATAGAAATGTATCCAAATATTAGTTAATTTATGTATTGAAAAGTTATAACTCAAGCTGTTAAATAAAATATGTACACTGACAAATATCATTTATCTATGACAAAATAGAAAAATATATGTAAGGTTATGGGTTTTATATGAAAGTAAGGAGAATATCAAAGGCAACTGAATTTGTTATTGCATGACATTGGTATTGTCCTAATAGGCTGGTGATGTTTGAATGAGCAATAAAAAAATATGCAATACAAAAATTAGCATATAGTTATTTATTCCATAAAAAGTTACCTAATTATATTTTTCTGATCAAGATTTTCATATAATTGGTTGTCTATTGACAGTGATGATCTAAATGATTAAGCATTTATAATTGTATGCAATGCACACACAATTAGAATATGAATTAATATATATATATAATTAATCTTAATATACATATAAGAACATCATTTATATGTGTTTTCAAAACAGTTATAGTTCTCAAAGTTTTTTACCTGTTAAAACTAAAAGATAAATGCAAAATATAATTAATACATATTGAAATTTTAAATCAAAATTCTTTATATAACTGAAACTTTTCTTTGTTTTACTATTTTATTCAGTTTTGTTTCTGTTTTCATCAGTATTTTAATCTCAGCATTCAATGCTCATTTTTAGTTGATAATATAAATAAATGGTGTCATGTTTCATATATTTACAACCAGACTTACACTTACATAAATGTAGAGCTATATAAATTACTTAATACTACAAAATGTCCATGGCCAACAAGTGTAATTATTATAAAAGTTAATTAATACTAAATTTGGCAAATAAATTAGTATATGGGGGAAAAAAACAAGAAAATAGATGCTTGACATTAACTGAGAAAGTTGAAAATAATACTTCTTTATGCAATAATCTATTAGCATTTATCCTACACAAGTGAAAGGAATTAACAAGTGCATTACTCTGATTTTCTCTTCCATAAGCACTCTGTCACTCAAATCTGTCCCTCATTCCAAAGCAGTGCCTCTCTCCAATGACAAAAGCAGTGGCAGAACCCACAAAACTTGCTTTGAAAACATAAAGCAAGAGATGTGGACAAATATTTCCTTGGGGCTTTAAAGGTTTTAGATATAAAAGCAGTTAAATTTTGCAATGCCAGTTTTGAGCCCTGGAATCTGAGTAAAAAGGAACTCATGTGTCCTTGAAAAAATTTCTCTAACATACTAAATAATATTGCTATGTTTGTGATATGTGGTGACCTCAAAAGCATGGAGCCCATGACAGAGTCCTCTCATCCAGGTCTAAAGAGAAAGGATATGGAGATGGTAAGGGATGAGAGTCTTATACATACTGCTATTACACACTTCTGTTTGACCTAAAGAATTTCACACAAAAACAATACCTGGGATTTTTTTAAATTTTGATTTAAAAATATGACATGCAAATTATAATTATGGACAATTCCAAAACTACTAGACATTTGTGTTTAACTCCTACTTTTAAGTTCCAGAATATCTGTCTATGTTAGCAGCATCTCTGCACTACATTTTTGTGTCAGATGGAAGAGTCACAAAGTCCCTCTGTCATTGTTCATTATTCTACTTATAATGCTTAGTTCATTCTTGTAGCAGTTTGATATTGTTTATGAATTCCAGAAATAGTTATTGGATTATGTTTGTAAACTGGTCTATCAGAGGTATCACTTTTAATTGATTAAATTATGATTAGGACTTTGGGCCATATCAGTAGGGCATTGAGTCCCTACCCCTTGCTGGGCAGGGACTCACAGATAAAAGACATGGCAAAGGAGAGTTGGGAGTTTTGAGCTGGAGCCCAGGAAGTAAGCACAGAAAGGAGCAGAGCAACTAAGCCCAGAGAGAATTGAGCTTCGGGGAGAGAGACAGAGTAGGTCAACTGAGAATCTACAGGTGGCCTTGTGGAGAGAGCACAGCAGCTGGGCCCAGAGAGAAATGGAGCCCCAGGAAAAGAGGAACCCAAGAAGCATGAACTCTTGGCAGACTTCGGCAGCCATCTTGCCCCAACACATGGCAATAGACTTTGGTGAGGGAAGTAACTTATGCTTTATGGCCTGGTAACTGTAAGCTTCTGCCCCAAATAAGTACCCTTTATAAAAACCAACTGATTTCTGGTATTTTGCATCAGCACTCCTTTGGCTGACTAATACTGCCCTGTTTCAATACTGCATCTATGGTACCATAATAGAACATGTGATTAGAAATTTGAATGCTGAAATGTGGAGTTTTCTAAGAAACTGTCCCTGGTATCAAATGCCCACTTTAACTGGTGTATAATTTTTGAATATATTAATCTCTAGTTTGCCAATGAAGTTAATCAATGTTGAGTAGTAGATGTATTACCTGGAACAATTAGAGTCTAACTAGATCATATCCACTCTAGTAATTTATTTCTTCACCCACACATTACACAGATTTACTGTTAGGTGCAACTATCTTTCATTGAGTATTTCTCAAGGCCCATATGCTTTGCTAAGCATTTTAATATAGTGTTTATTTTAATTCTCAGAATACTAATTCAAGATAAAATTTTCCATTTTACATGTGGGAAAAATGAAGTTCTGAGTAATAAGTAACTTTTCTTCTATAATGCATTGCTGGTGAGCAGCAGATAGGGTCTGCATTGTCTGGTTAGTTCTAAAACCTATATTCCATGGCTTCAGAGGAAGAGCATTTATGGTGATGATTAAGATACCCCAAAACACCAAATGGTGAGTGACTGAAGAAGAATATTGTCGAGGATCATTCCCTCAACCATGGATAGTTGTGGCATCACAGAAGGATGAGGATCAGCTTCAGAAGCTATAGGGGAACCATTTCCCATAGAATGGACATAATAGAAGGAGGGGCATAGAATTTGAGATGGAGAAAATGGATAAGAAATGATAACTGTAGACCCATTAGGGAATAAGGGAACAAGACATGTTCTGGAAAGCTAGAAATAAACCAAGTGAATGATAGAACTCAGGATTAGTCAAAACCATTCCATTAACTATTATGCTATATAGTGTACTTGGGCTAATGCATTTGTGGTTGCACATCAAGAATAATAGTGGTGTGGTGTGTACATTAAAGAGTTAGAAATTATATAACAATTATATAACTGCAAAGTGTATTTAATGAACATTTAAATGGATTTGAACAGATATGGTCAACCTTATGTATGGATATGGTATTTGATCACCATCATGGTGTGTTGTGAAGGAAAGCACCCTCTTACCTGCCTAAATGCATTTCTTCTATCTCGTCCAACTAATATCTATACATTTGTGTTGCTTGTTCCTTTAGTTTAAGGCAGTTTTTCTCAAATAGTTGTTTAAATCAGAATCTGCTAGGAAGTTTTAATTAAAAATAATCCCTGGATTTTAGCTGAAAATTATATTTCAAAGGGATCACACTTTAAGAAACAATGACTTAAATAATTACTTCCCCCCAAACTTCCCTTGATAGAATGTTTTAAACTGGCATCAATACTATGGGATGTACTGTAGCTGGAATTTGGTCCCAGAATGAATGGGTTCTTATTGAAAAACATAAGATCAGAAATGTTTCAAGCAACATCAGGATAAAGTGGTTCTGAGGTTTAGAGAAGTGGACTTGTATATATGTTGTAGCCTAGTAGAGTAAGCCAGTAAGCTGGTGAATTCACAATTTAGCTATGTCAAGACAAATCTTTCCCCTTATTTCTTTTAATGATCCTTTTGTTGACTGGAGATATATAGTAAGTAGCGTGCACTCTACATTTTGCCAAACTTTTGTGTAAGTGCTATTCTACTCCATAGCAAACATTCAGCCTAGTCATACATTTCCAATCTGTGGGAGAGCATGCATTTAGGAGCAATTCATCATGCACATCTGTAACAGTGCTACAATTTAAAATAAGCAGCTTAAATTATTGATGAAAAAATCAAGACTCCTAAAAGATATCATTGCCTTAAAAATATCTTTAATCATGAAATTCAATTCAGATTGCATTTTGCCATTTTTTTTATTTGTATTTTTTATATCAGAGTAAACTGGATTAGAATAAACGATACTAACTGGATTTTGGTAGGGAAAAAACAAGCTACAATGACAAAAAACAAGAAGAAAAAAAAAGTTGTATAATGACTGTTTAATCCCTAACGCAATCAACTTTCAATCCAGTTATGTGCTAAGTAAAAAGAATGACATTCAGTCTCACTCAGTGAAGATGAGTTTATCAGTTCTGAACCAAAATGGACAAGAAAATGAACTCAAAAAAGATTTGAAAAAAAAAAAAAACAGGTACAGTTGCTGTCAAAATGGTACACTAGTCCAGTATGCTGGCCCTCTGCACTGGCCCAACCTTAGAGATGCCACAGAAGAAAAATGATTTTGAATGGATATGAAATATCAACATAAAGACTCTGAGAACTCCTAGGGGAGATAGAAGACAGCCTGGGGTGTAGGAAGGCTAGACACCGTTGCCAAGGAATAGTCTAGGAACAGATTCTCTAGTTGGACTCTTGTCTCAGGCACCTTGCTGTTAACATATTGCCTGCCTGCTTCTGTGAGATAAGGTAAAAGAACAAACCTGGGTGTGCCCAGCACTACAGGGGTGAATGAATAACATCAGGGCTGCACCAGAGCACTGCTGGGGAACAAGGTGCATCCAATAGGAGCAAGATATTGGACTGCCCATGGGCATCCTGATTTCCTTTCCCTCTCATTACATATTACACACTCAAAGAAATGAGCAATTGCAGAAAAGGGAGAATAATCTCTCAGAACAGGGTGATAACAAAGGCAAAGGAATATAGTATGCAGAAATCTAGGAATTTGCTTTCAGCATATTGAAGATTTTATTCCATTATTTTTTGTTTTTAATTGTTGCAGTTCACTCAAATAATTTAAGGAATAAATTATATCATTGTTATGCAAATTATTATATACAATATATAAGAAAAGATGCTTGGCCTTTTCCTTGAAACCAACATAACTTGATATCAAAACACTGTCAAGGACTTTAAAAACAAGGAAAATCTAAAGTTAGATTTTTTTTAGAATGCATCATTGGATCAATGTTCAAAAAGAAGTTAATGGATGGAAACAAATTGCTTTTAAAATCTTATATTATTAGGGGGGGTGGTTTGGTATCTGGGAGTCTCCGGCACTCTGTGTGTGACTTTGCTGTGACCTAAAACTTCTTTGAAAATTAAATGAAAAATTGGGAGACAATGGGGATTGAGAGGAGGAAGGTGTCATGGCACACCAGACATCCGATAACACAGTGATAAAGGGGAGGAAAAAAGGGAAAAAAGAAAAGAGAAAGGAAATAAAAATGAATATATATATATATATATAAAAGGCATTTCCTTTGCTTTTTTGCCCATTTTTTGAATGTCCCAATCCACTAATTATATTTTATTTTGTTTTGTTCTTTGTTTGATTATTTGTTTTTTTTTCCTTCTCTCTCTTTTTTTTTTTTTCCCCCTGAGTTTCCTTATGTTTGTCTCTTGCATGTAAGCTTATCACACTTGTTTCTTTTTCCTAGTAAGTGTATTTGATTATTTTATGGACTAAATGTTCATGGAGGATTTGGATCACAGAAGGGTTACAATGGGTACTGCG
>JAKSZT010054416.1:4691931-4816061 GCA_026826555.1 Tolypeutes matacus | reverse complement strand
GTTTGTATGTATTGTGAGAATTTTGATTTTTACCCATAATAAAAAAATAAAAAATTAAAAAATAAAAAATAAAATAAAATAAAATAAAATAAAATCTTATATTAGTAAATAAGTATGATTTATGTCAATGATTTAAGATTCCAGCTTAAGAAGCTAGAAAGGATGGGCAATTTAAAAAGAAAGTATGTATAAAAAATCAAAATAATAAATACAAGAGTAAAAACAATGGAAACAAAACAATAGCCAAACTTAGGCTCTTTGAAAAGATTAATGATATTATAAACCCCTAGCAAAGGTGGGAAAGAGGACACAACACTATAGGTCCTAAGGACATTTAGAAGATAAGGAAATATTATGAACATGAAATGGAAAAATCCTTTGAAAAACACAAGTTACCAAATAGAAAACATGAATATTCCTATACCTATTAAAGAAATTGAATTCATTATTAAAACGTGGTGTTATCAGGATTACCCCAGGCCTAAATGATTTCAGTGGTGAATTTTATCAAACAATTAAGAAAGAAAAGTCTTACAAAACTTTTTGGGAAAATAGGAGAAGGAAACACTTTACAACTGACCTTATAAGGTCAGCATAACTCTGAACCCGAAATATGACAAGAGCATTATAAAAAAAATTACAGATATTATTCTTTATTAACAGATCTGTAAAATTTTAAATTCTTATCAAATCATGTCCTTCAATATTTAGAAAGGATGATATACCATGACCAAGTAGAATTTATCCCAAGAATTCATGTTTGGATTTACATTTTAAAAATTACAATATAAAGTGAATAAAAAAGAAAAATCATATGATAGTTATATTAGTTAGCCAAAGGGATGCTGATGCAAAGTACCAGAAGTCCGTTGGCTTTTATAAAGGATATTTAATTTGAGGGAGAAGCTTACAGCTACAAGGCTGTAAAGCATGGGTTCTTAACCTTTTTTGTTTCATGGACCCCATGAAAACTGTTGACCCCTTACTAAGTCCACACTATACTGTGTATTATTTAATAAATATATCATATCTGTACCAATATGTCCTCACAAGAATGTTTTGTTGTTGTTTTTTTTTTCAATTCAAGCCCATGGACCCCTTGTTAAGAACCCCTGCCCTAAAGGGTACAACCCAAGGTTGCTTTCTTACCAAAATCTGTTGCCATGTGTTGAAGTGAGATGGCAGGTGATCTCTGTCTGTTTCTCCTTCCCAGGCTTCCTTTTCTTCTTGAGGCTTCACAGGCCCATGTTCTTCCCAACCTCAACTGTAAGCTGGCATAGATCTTATCTCTCAGGGCTTCCTATATCCAGCTTCTGGGATAAGACTGGTTTCTTTCTGGACTTCTTTAGCTGCTCAGCTACAAACTATCAGGCGAATGGTTCATCTCTCTTCCCAGGGCCACAGGATTAAAGTCCTCTCCTCTTCCATGTGTATTGAATTCTCTCTCTTCCCGTGTCTTCTTCATGTGTCTTCTTGAGTGAGTGTTTCTTTATATAAGCCCACCAAGGGGGCGGGGACCCAACCAGAGTCATGCACTACTGACATGGTTGAATCAAAGCCCTAATCTTAACATAATTTAATCAAAGACATTTCAGCTGAATCTAACACAATCAAAGTGTAGCACACCCAGAGGAACAGACTAGTTTACAAACAAAATTTTTCTCCATTTTTGGGATTAATAAATAATATCAAACTGCCAGAATGGTCGTAACAGATGCAGCTGAATCATTTGACAAGATTCAACACCACTTTGTGATTAAAAAAAACAAACATTGCTAACTGTTAATAAAAGGAAATCTCCTCAAACTGCTTAAGGTCATTAAAAAAGAAGCTACAACTTATATTATGTTTAACATTAACTGTTTTATCCTAGGTTTGGAAGCAGGACAAAGACATTTACTCTTATCATTTCTATTTTACTCTATAAAGGTCCTAGACACTTTAATAAAAGTGGAAAAAATATTCAAAGAGAAATAAAATTCAATTGTGCATTTGTGTAAAATGAGATTTAATTTTAGAATTTTTAGGGAAAAAAAAACCTACTAAAACCAATAAGTGAATTAAGCATATTTGCAAGATACATGTTAGAGTTAACATGCACAACTCTAAATAAGTGTAGAGTTAGATCTTATTCATTTATTAGACAATTAATTATTAAGATGCCAATTTTCCCCAAATTGATTTATTGGTTCAAAGATAGCTCACTCTGTATCCAGCAGGATCTTTGTAGAAATATGTTGAACTGACACTGTTTTTTTATTGGAAATAAATAGAAATTAGAATCTCCAAAAAAATCTGATTTTGAGACTTACTATAAAGTTGTAGGAATGAAGACATAGAAGTAATGGCATAATAAAAGACAATTAGATCATTGTGATAGAATAGAAAGTTCAAAATAGATTAATAAAGTCTCCAGAGCTAGTGCAATTGGCTATCTGAATGACAAATATAATTAAAGAAAGATCAAAGATCTAAATGTAAATCATATAAAGGGAAAACACACATACATACACCTAATATATTTGAGATCTTTGGGTAAGCATATATTTATTTGGCAGGACACAAACTGTACTAACCATGAAATACATTAAATGATTAGCCTCTTCAGAAAAAAAAAAAAAAGCCTGCTCATCATAAGACAGTCAAAAAAAGTGAATTGACAAGTCAAAATTTGGGCAAACTTTCAATAGATGTTATAGACACAGAAATTTATAGAGGAATATATAGAGAAAGACAGAATTAGTTAGCTAGAACAAAAATACATACAAAATATATAATCATAATAATCAATATATAAATATATAATCACTATTAAAAGCCTTATCAAAACAATGAAAGAATTGGCTAAAAATTTGAACAGGATCTTAGCAAAAGAAGATAAATACCTGCAAAAATGTTCAACATCATCAGTCATTAGTCAAATACAAATTAAAGTAAAAATGAAAATGTAATTTAAAATGTTACAACTTTATACCACCTAGAATGTCTAAAACTAAAAGATTGACAATACTAAGTGTTGATGAAATGTGGAACAACTTGAACTTTCATACATTGTGTGAGTGTTAATGATCCAATCATTTTAAAAAGCTGCTTTGACAGTTTTTTTTTATTTTGTTTTATTTTGCTGTCTTACAAATTCAAATATACATCTATCACAAGATCCAGCAATTCAACACCGAGGCAGTTAACCAAAACAAATAATGTTTCTTGACAAAAAGACTAATATTAGCAAAAGAAGTTAAATTTAAAATGTTTTTAAAAATAAGGAGGGTAGTTACCAGTAATAATAAGTCAATTAAGAACTTAAAATAATTTGATAAAGTATATGGCATTTCATATTATATACACATGAAATAGAACCTTTGGATATGATATTTAAAACAATGTGAAAAAATTACCAGGACAAATAGACCTGCCAACAAATATATGAAGATTTAAACACAGGCCTTTCAGAAAATTACAAATCAAACAGGAAAACTATAAGCACTGTTATACAAGATTTTGAATAGTAGAGTAAATCACTTTGTATTAATAGAAAAGTGTAAAAGATGATACACAACATGCAGGGAATGTACTTTATTTGAAGAACACATGGAATATTTAGAATACTGATCATATACTAGGACAAAACCTAAAGACTCAACAGGATGCAGTTATTGTAGAAAGCAGCCTGCCAATTTTTCACAAATATGTTTATGGCCTACTATCCAGTGACTTTATTCAAGAGTATTCTTGCAGAGGTACATAAAAAAAAAAGTACCTGAGTACAGAGTATGATGTTATCTCAAGAAAAAATTGTTGGAATGATCTCAGATTTCCTTTGCCAGAGAATGGAAGTGATAAATTAGTGGAAACAAATGGTGGATTACAATGTACAATTAAGAAGTAACAACTGTATCGGTAAACAGCAATACGAATAAAATAAAATAAAATAAAGCCAACTGAAAAACAGTAAAAATGTACTGATATTTATAGCATAATCGTATGCATGCAAAATTTTAAAACATACAAAAACTATACCCATAACATCTCAAGGACATATTTCAACAACATTATAACAGTTGCCAAAGCGGGCCGTGAGAAATAGAAATGGTGAACTGAAAAGAGAAGAGGAAATAAAATGAAATAAAGGGAGAGGTAATGTCAACACTGAGTGATAGTTATGATGTATTATGAATGCAATGATGGATGAAGCATCTCTCTGGATTTAAAGTCCATTCATTTCTTTCCATCTTATTCTGCAGCTCTGGAATACTGGAAAAAGTGAAAACTCTTATAAAGGGGGATCAACTGGTGTAACACAGACTTTGGTGATAAAGTTATATACCTTTTGGGAGGATTGTGATAAGTGTAATAGTTGTGATACTGTAACAGCTACATAAACCAAGTGAGAGGGGAGATTAGAATGTGTACTCTGTTTTGCAATAATGTTCTTCCATAAAATTGATTCTTATTACCTATTTATGGCAGATTACTTTAATACAAATGAAATACATGTGTATATTTATACATATATCTACATATAATGTATGATATGAGTATATACACACCAGTTCCTACAGTAATGGGTTTTTATTCTCTGCTTTATGCCAAGTTACAGATTTTGAAAGAAAATCACTCTAGAAAAAGAAGATAAAATAAATAAATAAAGTGGATACTCTTTTCCCCAACAAAGTGGGATTCAATATCTATACTTGAGGATAAAAAAATAATTAATATAATTAAAGGCAAGTAATACAAATATGCGTGGCAGATGGTACATAACCTTGATATTCAAATTGTAGTCTGAGAACCATGAGCATTAGCATCCTCTGGAAACCTGATGGAAATGCTGAATCTCTACCCCACTCCAGGACTCCTAAATCAAAGTCTGTGTATTGATATGATCCCCAGGTTAAGTGTATAACATTAAACTTTTGGAAGCACTGGCTTATGAGACAATGGTAGTCCACGGGGACTGTAGTGAATAGGAGAAATCACACTCCGTTTGAAGCTGAAGATCTTCAACTGTTTAGATCTAATGTTGCCCTTATTTTATAACTTTTAAAGAGAAGTCTATAATCTAACTTTTAAAGCAACATTTCCAAAGTGTATATATTTTTTTATTATTTAAAGAAAAAAATTAAATAACTTCTGTGATTCAAAAATCACGTATAGTCATCAAATTCTGGCTGAGCAAAAAGTTTTCCTATTTTCCTCCAGGTTTTCCACATTTTGCCTAATTCTGAAGAGATGGTGACAACCTCCCCAGAGTCATGGTGGCACGTGGCACATTTGGATCCTAGTTTAAGTCCTTGTTTCAGTATTTCTAAGCTGTGTGGTTTGGGCAAGTTATTTATTTTTCCGATTGTTTCAGCTGTGAAACAAGGGGAGTACTATTTGCACTATTAGGATTCCTCGGAGATAATGAGATAAAGCAAGTGAAGAGTTTACCTCAGTGCCTAGCATGGAGTAAACTAATAGTATCACCATTCGCTCCACCTAATGCACTGATTTCCATCCCTTTCTGCACAGTATAATCACCAGGGGTACTATTAAACAAATACAATTTGTGGGCCCCATTCCCAAACATAGGCTTGGATATTTAAAAAACGTAGGCGTTTCTAATGTGCAGTCAGAGTTAAGTATTTTAAAAATCCAGGAATTTCTAATGTGAAGTCAGATTTAAATATTACTCATAGAATGGAATGAAGCATGTGGCCACAGAGTTGACTTTTGACTAGAAAACAAAGGGCCTTTTTCCTTCTTTAGGACTATGGCTGCTTTGGCTGTTTCTACATCACTCCTTCAAAATTTTGCCCCGAAAGAGGGATATCTTTTATTTTTGCATTTTTCTTGAAGTTCCATTGAAAAAAAAGTGGTTTTGACATATTCCTCCTTGTGGATCAGGTACTTTCCCAATTCATACACAGTACTTCCTTATTTTTTCTTTAGATTAGTAATTATGGGATTATAAAATTATAAAATTATACTTCTTAGTCTTTATAGTAGATGGTGTGCAGAAAAAAAAAAAAAAAAAAATTTTTCCTCCATAGTTAAGGAACTAAATGTTTCCAAGCATGAAATAAGTAGATTTTATTTATTTTATTTAGGTTGAGCTTGTGTTTTATTCTTTCTTTACTAGTTTTTTCAGTGGCACTTTGTACTTCCAGAGTTCTTTGCAAACTTTTCATTGTTAATTTCTCTTTCAATAACTCAAAGGTGACATTTTAAAAAAATTCTATAAATTCTCTTTAAAAAATTAATTAAAATTTGTGGAAAATACTAAACATTTTTTTTTAATGTGTCAGAAGTGTTTTCTTTGTATAACAAGCTCATAACAGTATTATTAATATAAAGAGTTATAATTACTAAATATCAATAAGGGTTCTACAGAATGCCCAATAATGAATTCTATTTGACAGATCTAAAAAAAGTTGAGACAGACTGAAAATTGAATGGCAAGAGCTCTTAATGATGGGATAGAAGTGCTTAGTTAAAAAATAGTGCACCAGTTCTGTGCTATCCTTGCAAAATGAAAAGTATAAACAAAGCAACAAACAAAATAATAGTGTGTCAGGAGAAGCCACCTCTCCACCATCAGTACCAGCTTAGTACTGAGCACTAGAGCACACACAATAAGAATCAGTGGGCTTTGATTGGATGTGGACCCTCTTCATTCTCAAAACCTTTCTTGCCACGTTGTTTCTTACATTACCAAAAGATATGATTAAGCAACTGGTCTGCTTTTTATTTTTCCTCTTCCTGAGGTTCTAAAACATTAAAATAACTTACCATCTTTATTTAAGAGGTAATTAGAGGGAAACTGAAGAAAATATGGGCAGGGCATGGAGACAAGCTATGAATCATGTTAACCACAACCTCAAAATGCAGTCTTTGATGAAATTTCCAGATAAAGATTATTATCAACAATTCTCTTTTATGTGGGTTTTCTTTTGCCTTAGAAGAGAACTTATTTTCATATCATTTGCTTTCTTTGGGGAGAACAATTTACATTTTCTTAGTATATTTTGTGGTATTCATTTTTCTCTTGATTTCATGCACTGAATGCAAATATCACAACAATTCCATTTTTATTTGTGGAGCTCCACAATATGAGATCTCAAAGCACCAAAGCAGCTATTTAATTCAGGTTATGTCAACATAGATTGGTTTTGATAGACATGAACACTGGTATTGAAGACAAACTACCCCTGTACTTCATTTTTGCCCCCTCTTTCATTTTGACTCCTTTCTTCCACTCAATTTCTTTAAGCAGCTGACCACTTATTTCTTTTTTTTTTTCCCCACTATGGATTTATTCAGACTAACTCCCCAGACTTCTGACCTACTGTTGAACTTTGATATATCAAGACTTTTAATCATCTAGAATATTCTTTTATACCTAGAATGTTACTTAATAAATAAATAATAATTACATCTCTGCTGTAAGTATAGCACCATTCTCAACCATACCCTGATTTCAATATTTTAGCTTTGAATAAAATAACTAATCTAGTCTGCTTTTCTCTACTTCTCTACCAATCCTCTGATGGAGAGAAATCAAAAGATCAATAGATAAATATTTTAAATTCTATTAAGTAAATATATCTTTCTGTCCCCACTATTCCAACTTTCTCCACCTGCATACATCAAAAGTAATTATGTGAACACATACTGTCAGAAAAGAGAATGGTATTTGAGTACAGGAATGAAAAAATATTTCTTTAATTTATATTTGAGGAATTTTAGAACAAATTTGAGCTCAAATTTATTAGTACTTTTCCTTCTTGAGCACTGAGGGTGAACAAGAACAATGTGGTCTCTTTCCTCAATGTACATTTCAATGCTTTCTGTGTGAAGATGACATAAATCTTCCTGAATCACAAATCTTTTTCTTCACACCTAGTACCTGCTCAACCACCTTCAGTGATTCTCCTTGCCTCTTGTTCTCTTTAGTTTGGCACTAAGAGATCTCTAATGATAGTTCTAACTATTTCTCTTCACACTTACCATATGTGAGTGAATCTTTGATGCTCCTGTATACACCATATTTTCCACACTCCCTGCCCCACTAGTACATACTTTTTTTTTAAGGACAACTTTTTATGACTTTTATCATCAGTACATGGTTCTTACTGCAATACCTTCTTCAGATTGCACAAGGAGCTCAGGTTCGAAAAGTCATTAAGAGAAATAATGGGGCAGGTATCGGGGAGGGGGCAGGTTTTTATCAAGAAAACCCTCATAACTTAATATAAAACTTGGGTACTGAATTGTTATTACTTGCATATTCAAACCGTAGAGCTGCCCCAACATTTAGACAGTCTCCTACTAATTATAAATGAATGAAAATTTTGATCAGTTACAAAATTAAATTTAGTTGTTACCTGTATGGTTTTCAGTAAGCACCTGGATATATATTAACTTTATCACAAATTTTATACAAATGTCAAAAATGCTTTCAACAAACATGCTTTTAGGTGGAAGTGCCAACTCCATAATTTGTCCCCCTAGACCATTAACTTCCAGTTCAAAAGACAATATGTCTATGAAATATTTCCTGTTGCCATCAAATGGAGGAATTTTTCATTCCTCTGAACTCACATAAGACTTTTTTGGAATTTCTTTCTACTAGTTTACTTTGCAAGAAATTAATCTCAATTAATTTAATTATATCTATCTATCTATCTATCTACTCTCACTTTATGTATATGTTTATGAATTTCTAAAGCCAATAATAATAAAGTTATAATAAAGCAGCAATTATTAACGTAATGAGGCAAGATAGAATAGGGACCTAAGGAAGAGAGGCAGAAAACCCAAAATATTTCCACATAAACACCACCCAGTAGAAAAGACTGAAGCAATATCTTGCTGGGCTCACTTAGGCAAGTTATCAGGAGACAACTTGCAGCATTCACCTATGTGCTGTGGCAGCAGCTTCAGCAGCTTGTACCTGCTGATGTGCGCAAACAAGTTATGGGAATGCAGCTTGCAGCATCCAGCAGCAGAAAGAAGGAGAAGAACAGGAAATTCCTACACCACCCACCTACTTTCATAAGCCCCTCACACAGCAAACTCCAGCAGGGCTCAAGGACAGTGGTCAGAGGCCAGTCACCATCAAACTCCTTAAGCCTTACTTGGGAGCAATAACCAAAAGGCAGTCATCACCAGACAGCAGCCCATAAAAATCAAACTACCTAATAAATTTCTCCTGGTTTATCCTAAATACTCCAATCAGTATAAATTCTAACCTCCAATGATAGCCAATAAAACCAGAAACCCCTAAAGAGGGGTCCACATCTCACCCATGTATGGGGTGTGTACTTTTTGTCTTTTCTTTCATTTCTCAATAAACTCTTTACTCCCTTGCCTACACTATGGCTTGTCCTTAAATTCCTTTATATGGCATAGCCAAAGAACCAGGGAACCCAGAGAATCCAACTAGCAATGGTCCTTATTTAACCACTATTTCTGTTGCACTGATGAAACAATTTTCAAATGTTTTAGCTGTTTATGTTGGTACTTAACTCTTTATCTTTAAATAATGTGATTAGACTATTTTTTCTTAAATGATCAATTTTAGACATTACCATCGTCCTATTTTATGGATTTTGAGATTTGTTTTTTACATTGCCATAATGATTTGTCCTCATGCCACCATTGCCTTTATCACAAATTTTGGTTGAATTGATATTTAATATTCTATTAGTTAAATAAGTGCTAGTTGGTCTAACTAATAAACTCCCAAATTTCAGAGAATTAACACAACATATGCTTCTTTCACATTGACTCTGCTTATAGTCAGGGTATAGAGCGTGGCAGTGGTCCTTCATTCCTACCATAATAATTAGAAGGCAAAGGGGTAAATTGTAACATCTTATTTTTAAAAGACAATTTTTGAAAGTCTCAGTACATATTTATGCATAAAGAATAGTAAAGATATCCTCATAAATTCTGCATTCATTTTTCTTCCTGGGTAGGAGCCAGTTCTGAGTTTTGGTGGCAGACAAAGCTTGCCATAGAGAGACTATTCTGGGGAAAAGAGAAGCTTCTAGAGCCTTTAACACTCATGTAGAAGGGTATGAAGGACTCAACTCTGGAGAAGCCCTAGATGTATAGCAAATGTTCCTTGTGGTATTTCTCCTCTATATGATTTTTACTGAGCAATGGATTGGTGCAGGAGGCTGATGGCTGAGTGGAAAAGGAATGAGTTATCTGTTATCTTTTGGTGCTTAATTCACAAAGTGCTGCAAGGCATAGGAGCCTGTAACTACCCAATATTTTTGAAAAAAGAGGGGAGCTGAAACTAAGTATAGCTGCAACCCAGCTCCAAACCAGTTCAATTCCTGCTTGAATCAAAGTGATCAATCCTTCACCCTCTCGGTAACAAGATATTTCTGGGAATACAAAACATCAACTTCAGTATCTAGAGTTAATTTTACATACAATAAAAATTTTAAGACATGTAAGACATGAAAAATCAGGAAAAAGAGAACAGCAATACAAAGGAACTCTCAATAACTCCATGGGTGGAATTGGGAGGTATGTTTTTTTAATAATTATTAAAGTATATTAATGAAAATAACACGAAATATAAAAAGAATGAATGAAATGACAAAAAATGTCAATAGAGAAACAGAATCTAATGGGAGGGTGGTATGGGTATAGGTATTCCAAACAGGTAAGCTGCTCTGCTTCAAATGGTGATTCATGAACACAGACTTTTCCTGTTTTTGGTGTTGTGACTCTTTCTAGATCACTCCAGAGACATATGGACATGAAAGTCAAGTGCTTCACTTAATCAAAGGTAAGGACTCAAGATGCTCCAGGAGTTATTCATGAATCAAGGCTCAAACTCATAGGGTCAGAATACAGAATATTGATTATCAGGGAATGGAGTGGGTATAAGGAATGGGAGGTTGTAGCTTAAAATGTAGAGTCTCAATTTAGAATGATGGAAATGTTTTGGTAGTGGATGGAGATGATAGTAGCACAACATTGTGAATGCAATTAACAGCACTGAAATAAATATCTGAATATTTATTATTAAAAGGGAAACTGTCATATCAAATATATGGTAACAGAATTATTATTTTTTAATTATTGAACTATAGTACACAGTGAATGCTAAGTTAAACCATGGACTTATACTAATACTGCAATTTTTAAAATGTGCTATAATCAATTGTAACAAATGTTCCACACCAATCCAAGTTGTTGTTGGTGGTGTTGTGTATGAGAATACTGTATTTTATATATGATTGCTCTGTAAACCCACAACCTCTGTAATTTAAAAAAAGTGGTGAACATAATTTCCATTCATCTTTCATTGGCTGAAACTCAGTGCCATGGCCATATCCAACTTTAAGAAAGACAAAAATTGACCTCTAGCCATATAAACAGCAGAAATATGCAAATAAATTTAGAAATAGCTGGCCAGGTTCTGCTACAAGTCTTTCTTCATTGCCTATCCAATTAATACTTATAATTAAAATTTTATGTCACAATATATATATTTTTATCCTGAGGATATAAGTTGCTGTTTCAAAAATCGGTTTGTTTTCTCCAGAAGACCAACTCTATAAAAATGCAAATCAACTAAATAGTCTAAATAAAAACTTCTATTGATCTGTTATTATTGTTTTTCCCCCTGGATATCCATTCCTGGAACCCTGTCATCCTATTTCAAATTAGAGAAGTTAGTTTTTAAAGCTGGTGCATAGCTTTTTTCTGGAATTTCTTTTTGCCACTCTCCTCTCTAGTATCTTCTCTTTGAGGGGCCTGGGTTTTTCTCTCTTGGTTTGCTTCATTTGGTTGGAAAACATGCTCTAACAGTCTCCTGAGGAAAAAATTGCATAGAAAAAACATTTCTTGTGTTCTTGAATATATGATAGTGTTATATTAAACTCTTATATTTAATTGATAGTTGGGGCCGTATAGAATTCCAAGTTAAAAATATTTCCTCTCAAAAGTCAAAGTCATTGTTTCCATTGCTTATATATGCTAGTGTTGTTTCTGTAGACTATAGTTCATCTACGTTTCATTCCTTTTATTTTCCCCTCTCTGGAAGCATTAATGACTTTTATTTCATCCTGTTTCCTGGAATTTTATAATGATATGTTTTGATAAGGTTTATTATTGCTATCATTATGAGTTTTCAGTCTAAAGGTATGTGTCCTTTGTTTTGAGTATTATTTCTTATATATGATTTCTTATATTCCTCTTTGTTTTTCCTTTCTAGAATCTTTTGTAATGAGATATTAGAGCTCTGGAATATAACTACTCATATTGTTCTATGTCTTTAGTCTACCATCAAGAGTTATTATAAAATATAACATCTAACCTTCAAATAAATTTTACAAGAATTCTTTCACTTATCCTTAATTTTTTTCTATTTTATCTTGTTTTACATATGTTATATCTTTTGTCTTCCTTAAGATATTAAATATATATTTTTAAATATTTCTTTTGTTTGCACTTCCTGTGTTCTAATCATGTCCTCCATTTTCCTTTATGCTTGTTTTGATCTTGTCTTTCATTTTGGGAGTTTTCCTCAAATTTTGTGTGATAATTGACTGTTCATTTTTAAGTGTGAGTCACCAAAACATTAATTGAAAGCTTCACGTACATGGTTACATTTTATGAACTTCACTGCTGATCAGTATATTAGGTAGGAAAAGTTCTCAACATAGGATCACTGAATGTTTATATTTACTGAACTTTTCTCTAGAAAAGATTAATTTTCTAATACCTCCTACTGCTGGTGTTTGTCAACCATGTAGAGATGAATGTAGTGCTCACTTATTAAGTAAGGTGACTTCCACCTGATTATCTTGCATTTTAGTCCTTTATTCCAATCCTCAACCTGATTTCTGTCTGGGTACTGTGTTAGGAAGTTTGGGTTCCCTCTCTTTGAATTTCTTTAAAGATTTTAAAGATTAGACAGTCGTACTTAATTGTGTGAAGAGGAGGTGCAAGAAGGGGTTTCTGTGATATTGATGTAATAATACTGGTGCCAAATAGTATAAAGGATCTGGGACAATCTAACCATTAAGTGATTATTCAACCAATTCATGAATTTTAAGACCCTTGCTTTACCTGTACTTTCTGAAATGCTTGCTATGTTCAACTCTTAAGTATTTTCTTTGTTCCTGCTGGAACAATTATGCTTCTCATAATTGCTTTCTGCAGACACTTAGGGTTTCATTTCCTCTGCTCTGCAATGTTAATTACCAGTCTGCCATCTAATTTCCAATTTTCAAAATTCTGTTGATATCCACATCTTGCTACTGTCTTCTCCCTGTTCCCTTCATTTTATATTGTTTACTCTCATTTTGGGGGGATGTCAGGAGGGAGAGGTGCATAACTGGACAACACAACATGTATAATAGTAAGTATATTATATTAATATTACTTTCCTTTGCATAAAATTACATTTTAATAGATCACTGTAGGATGATTTTGACTTTTAATTCTCATTTTTATTAATTATATTATAAGAGAGATTTTTCACAGTATATGATCTCCTACCCTCAGAAACATACATATGTATATACATAGGCATAGTAATCAAAATAATTTAATGACTAGAAAGGCATATGCACAAATGATCAGAATGAATGCAAAACTGACCAAAAGTGTTATGGGCCTATTACACTGCTCTGGAGCATATGATTCAACATCGTGTGTGTGTGTGTGTGTGTGTGTGTGTGTTTGCAACAAATTATTTACAGGTATGATTGGCAGAAATTATGCCAGGTTTACATTTCTAAGATAGATGTCTTCCACTATAGAACTTTTAATCTCTTTTTGAAGTTAAAGCAATTCAGTGTGAGTTCTTAGACGCCAACTAAAAGTTGTCACAGATTTATTTTCATTTAGTAAACAAAATGTACCTTGTAATCTCTAACTAACATCTTGTGCAAATGAAAGAAAATATAATTTGGTCTAGGGATAATGCAATTAATCTATGCTGAAGTAAAGATTATTTATTTTTTATTAGACTGCAGATATAAAACTTGTTTTTAAAAAGTTTTGTTATTTTTTTCAACTACATTAAAAGGAGGTTGTGAAAATGTTAAAATATAGCTTCTTACAAATGGACTATAATGTTAAATTTATCATAACTTTAAATATGTCAGTTATATTAAGCACCTAGAATGTTATAGAATAATTTATACAGTTAATTGTACTATTTTATGATCGTTTTTTAAATTTAGGTGTTTCACTGATAAAACACTAAGACATAAAGATGTAATTCATAAGCCTGATGCTAAGGCAAACTTTGTAATACAAGTTATCTAATTTTATGTGACAATTACAGTAAAAAAAAATGAAGGAAGGAGCAAACAATTTTATCTCAGAGCATAAAGATATCAATATTCCTTTCAGTATCATTTTCACTCTTAAAAATGTCATATCAATAGTCTCCAAGAAAACAGTGTAGTAGGTTAATTTTTTTTTCTGGTTCATATCTTGATTTAAATTTTGAAGTAAACAGTAGATTCCTAATGGTGAAAATCCAGGAACTATGTCGGCTTATTAGGAAAAAAAGTTGAGAACTGGGAAACAGAACCTGGTGTAATACTTGAATCATAGTTCGTGTTCCGTTTAAATGAACATTTAAGTTTACCCAATGATTAGTCACCAATGAAAAACATATGGAGTTTCAAATAATATAAACTAAAAGACAATGCACATTAAAAGCATGTTTTCTATTTAATTAGTATTTCTGTTGCTTTTGAGGAATGAAGAGGCTTTAACTGGAGTATTGGTATGACATTCAGTTTAGCTGCTTATTAAGATGATATTTTTCTAATTACCTAGAAATATTGTCTTCATTTTTGTTTAAAATCTGAAAAGACAATTTTATTCATATAAACACTTTATATTTTTCTGGTCATAGGTTGTTTCCACATGTAGCTACAATAAATATTTTAGGAAAGAAAGAAAAAGCAAATAAAGAAAAACCCTATCAATATTGTTTTATGTTGAAAAAGAGATATTTGGTAATTAGTTGGGATTTTCTTTTCCATGAAAGGACTTGTTTAATTGTGTGGACTCAATAAATAGTTTTGGTTTCCATTTGACACATATCATTTACAAATAAGATGTTTTAGTTATGGGTTATATTTATTATATTCCAATTCTGTTTAAAAGAGTCCCTTTAATTTATATTTAAGATATTTCTTAATATTGAGAAATTGAGTGGATTAGTACTAATCAAATTTATCTTTTGTGAACTATTCTTTTATCATTTGTAATGGTTTTATATCCCAACTTTTTGACCTTTCTTCAAAAAGTGTGTCTCTTGAAACAAGAGACACACTATCCCACTTTACAACTATTATGCTAAATAATCTCTTTTGTAGCGAAATGTAACAAAAAACTTGCATATTTGAAGAATAATTATTCATTGTCACAACTGCAATTAAAAATAATGGAGACACTGCACTTAAAGGAAAGTACCATCAAGTAGAATTCTTTAGACAGAGATAATTAGAGAATAATAGAAACAGAAAAAATATTGGGAGCCAACAAAAAGTTGAAAAATAGATTATACATATTTTAATTGAAATATATATACCAGGAATTTTCATTAGAATGTTGTTATTCATTTTTTCTATTAACTAGGAAACTTTTTGTGCTTAAAGTATAATTTTTCTTACAAGTTCTCCATGTCATTAGGACATTCAAGTAATGAACAAATGAGGAATAATTCAAATGATAAAAATTACTCATATTATTCAAATCTAAAGTTGGAGACTTTTAAAGATGATTCTTGCATTTAAGAAAATTATAAGCTTTGTAATCTCTATAAAATACTCTGTCTTCAGAATCAAATAACTCAAAGAGAATAGAAATATATATCCAAATGTAGGCATTTACAAACTGATAAATATAAAATGAAGCTCTTAATACAATGATGCACAAAAATTATTTTTGACTTAGTGGTGTACTTCACTAATGTGATATGCAATAGAAATTTTGTTGAATGGGTTCATATCAAGGTTCCTGTATGTCTATAAATGAGTAATTTTTGAAACTCAGTTTATAATGACAATAATAGTAGTAATAACAATAACTCTTTATCACTCATTATGTGCTAACAAATTTGACTAATACCACAAACCTTAGGTCAAAGTACCCCATTTTACAGAGTAGGAAATGAGATGTAGATAATGTGAATAACTTAACCAAGATCACGAAATCAAGGATAGATCCAAACATAGAACTCAGGACTATCTGACAACAAAGTTGGTTTTCATTATGTTATTTGTCAGCCCCTCAGATTTTATATAATTATGGAACAAAAGAATAAATTTGTAGTACTTTCTGCTGGCTGTTGTATTTCTGCATGCACATGACTGTCTAAATACTTTAATGTGGTCAGTGAACTGTCTTAGGCACTAGGCCATAATGAAAGGATTATCCTTTTACTTGATGAGCTAATATAATAACCTGCTCAGGAAAACATTACCTTGTATTGTTTTATTTGTATGTATAGATTTATAAAATGCTGGACCCAAGATGTCTTCCCTAATTTCAGTCAGAAGGTAACTGAAATTTAGGGCACAGGCAGCCAGTGAGGAGGAGTCTCCATGAAACAATGGAGGTGAGAAATCAGTGGTGTGACATAGTTAAGGTGCTGAACCTTTTTCTTTCTTTTTTTTATGATTAGTAGCTATTTTTCTGGAAAAGATGTGAAGGGATTGAAGAGAAGAGAGAGAAGTTGGGACCTCACAGTGTAGGACCAAGAGACAAATTGCAAAATCCTTGCTTAAATAAAATCTGTTATGTGTATAACAATGACTGCAGTTTAGACTTTTGCCTAAAGGGGTTGGGAAGACATTAAAGTTTTAAAGCAAAGTCTTAAACCATTAAGATTTGTGTATTAACAACACAGCTTTGGAACTGCAGTGAAGGTTTGGAGTGAAATGAGGTTGAACCAGAATTAGACAAGAAGAGAGAATTAAGACATTAGTGCAGTGGTTCAGTCTAGGAATAAGGAAGGCTTCACTGGTCAGCTTCAGTGAGGATGAAGAGGAAAAAAATATTCTGAGCAATATAGTAGAACTACCATTAAGAGAGTTTCATGAACCACTGGTTGTTCTATAGGTTAGTAGAATTAAAAGTATCCATGACTCACAAGAAGAAAGCAAGAAAGATCCAAGAAGGCAGAGTCTAGAATGGCAGGCTGCACTCCTACTCCAGAAGTTGCAGGCTTGCTGGGCATAGGAGAAACCATGGAGCTGCAGAGCAGTGCCCAGCTGGGTGCTCAGAGAGTGGCAGGAAGTGGGACAATCAAGCCAATGAAGGAGTGCCCACCTGGACACCAATGAGCAGCAGTCAGCAGGGCAATCATGGCAGTGTAGGGGTGCTCAGATGGGCAATGGGGTAGCAGCTGGCTGCAGGGCAATCTGGCAAGCAAAAGGGACCTAGCTGGACCCCAGAGGCTGGAGAAGGAGGCCCTCTTTTTTCCTTTGTTCATCTGGGTACCTATGGAGAGGGCACGGGCAGCCAGTGAGGAGGAGTCTCCATGAAACAATGGAGGTGAGAAATCAGTGGTGTGACATAGTTAAGATGCTGAAAGAAAAAAAACCTGACAGCTAAGAATTCTGTATACAGCAAAAAGTTCTTCAAAAATGAGGGAGAGATCAAAATATTCACAGATCAACAGAAATTGAGAGAATTTGTCAATAACAGTTCTGCCCTTCAAGAAATACCAAAGGAAGTTCTACAGGTTGAAAGGATATGACAGAGAAGAGGAGTTTGGAGGAGAGTGTAGAAAGGAGGATTATTAGTAAGAGTAATTAAAAGGGTAAAAATGAGAAACAAAAATAAAATAAGACATATATAAGGCTAAAGAAAAATGGCTAAAGTAAGTACTTCTTTTACAGTAATAACATTGATGTTAATGGATTAAACAACCCAATTAAGAGACATAGATTGGCAGAATGTATTAAAAAAAAAAAAAAAGCATGATTCATCTATATGCTATATACAAGAGGCACAAATAGAACCCAAGGACACAAATAGGTTGCAAGTGAAAAGTTGGAAAACAGTTTTCATGAAAACACTAACTAATAAGACTGGGGTTAGCTATTCTAATATCAGACAAAATAGACTCTAAATGCAAAACTGTTGTAAAAAACAAAGAAAGACACTACATATTAATAAAAGAAGCAATCTATCAAGAAGAAAGAACATAAATAATTACACATCTAATCAGGGTCCCCCAAAATACACAAGGCAAACACTGGCAAACTAAGGGGAGAAAGATATGCCCTTACAAGCATAGTGGGATACTTCAGTATACCACCCATAGCAATAGACAATACATCTCAACAGTGGATCAATAAATAAACAGATATCTTGAATAATATCTTATAGGAAATAGATCTAATGGCCTTATACAGAACATTGCACCCCAGAACAGCAGGATATACATTCTTCTCAAGTGTTCATGGATGATTCTCCAAGATAGACCACATGTTAGGTCATAAAACAAATATCATTAAATTTTAGAAAGTTTGAAATTATACAAAGCACCTTCTCTGACCTCAATGGAATGTGCTGGAAATTAATAATGAGTGGAGAACTGGAAAACTTACAAATATATGGAAGTTAAACAACACATTCTTAAACAAGCAATGAGACAAGGAAGAAATTGCCATCAAAATCAGTAAATATCTCAAAGCAAAGGAAATGAGAATGAAACATATCAAAACATATGTGGTATAGTGAAGACAGTGCTGAGAGGGAGATTAATAGCCCTAAATGCCTATAATAAAAAAGAAGAAAGAACAAAAATCAAAGACCTAACTGTATATATGGAGGAACTAGAAAAAGAACAGCAAACTAATCCTAAGCATGCAGAAGAAAAGAAATAACAAATATTAGAGCAGAAGTCAATGGAATTGAGAATTAAAAAAGCAGCAGAGAGAATCATAAAAACCAGAAGGCATTTAAGGCTATTAATTTCCCTCTAAACACTGTCTTCTCTTCATCCAATGTTTTGATATGTTGTGTTCTTCTATTTCTTCTTTGTATTAAATTCATCCATTTTATCTAAGTTGTCCTGCTTGTTGGCATGCAATATTTCATCATATCCTCTTATGATACCTTTTATTTCTGTGGAGTCAGTGGTGATGTCCCTTCTCTTGTTTCTGATTTTATTTATTTGCATCTTCTCTCTTTTTTCTTTGTTAGTCTAGCTAAGGGTTTCTCAACTTTATTATTTGAGAAGATTAATAAAGTTGACAAATCTTTGGCTAGACTTAGGATAGATGAAATTAATACAAAGAAGAAATAGGACCAATCACAAGTAATGAGATTGAATCAGTCATCAAAAACCTACCAATCAAATGTCAATTGAAAATAAGTTAGAGGATAATCTGGGGACTGAATAACATAGTGAACTCAGAGGCGGGTGAGAATTGTGGTTAATAGTACAAATGCAAAATGCCCTTCCATGTACTAGAACATCTGTACATCACTATTGTAAAGTAGTAAGAACGTGGAGAAACATGGAAAATACAATTAATGTACCTACAGACTATAGTCAAAAACAAAACTATAATATTCTTGCATCAATGCCAAAGATGTACTGTTAATAATTGGGAGTTATGGGGGAAAATATACCAAATATACACTATAGACCATAGTTAGTGGTAATAGTCTGATGATATTATCTCATAATCTGTAGCAAATGTTCCAAAACAATGTAGTGCGTTCCTGGAGGGGTGTTATATGAGAATTCCATACATGTTCATGATTGTTTTGTAAGTTCCCAACCTCTATAATAAAATAGATATTAAAAAAACAATTAATATCTAGGAAAAGTCTAGGATCATATGGTGTGATGGTTAGGCTAATGTGTCCACTCGGCCAGATAATTGTGTCCAGGTGTTAGGTCCAGCAAGCACTGGGCTAATTATAATACAAGAGCATTTATGGACTTTGGTCACCAGTGAGTTTACTGCGTGGATGGCTGATTACATCTACATCAATCAGGGACATTGCATCAGCAATGGGTGAGACTTTTAATCAATCAGTTGAATCCCTTAAAAGGGGAAGTGATTTCAACATTCAGAGAGAATTTCCCAGCTCGTCTTTGGACAGCCAGCTTCTCCCAGAAACTCATCAAGGACCTTTCATTGGACTTTCATTGGAACCCGTGGCTTGCAGCCTGCCTGCAGTACCTGGACTTGTGCATCCCCACGGTCACGTGAGAGACTCTTATAAAATCCCATATTATTGACAGATATCTCTTGTTGATTCTGTTTCCTGAAAGAACCCTGACTAATACATATGGCTTCACAGGTGAATCTTACCAATCATTCCAAAAAAGAATAATGCCAATCCCGCTAAAACTCTTCCAAAAAATCAAAGAGTATGGAATGCTACCTAACTCATTCTATGATGCCAACATCACCCTAAAACCAAAGTCACATTAATAAACTACAAGCAAATAAAATTACAGACCGATCCATCTAATGAACTTAGATGAAAAATCCTTAACAAAGTGCTTGCAAATTGACTCCAACAGCTCATCAAATGATTTATACACCATAATCAAGTGGGTTTTATCCCAGCTTTGCAAGTACAGTTCAACATAAGAAAGCCAACTAATGTAATACACCATATTCACAGATCAAAGGAGAAAAAAATACATGATCATCTCTATTGACACTGAGAAGATATTCAAAAAAATTCAGCATCCTTTCTTGATAAAAACACTTCAATAAAAGAAATAAGGAAACTTCTTCAAGATGATAAATGGCATATATGAAAAACCCACAGCTAGTATCATATTAATGAAAAGCTAGAGGCTTTCTCCCTAAGATCCAGAAGAAGACAAGGATGCACACTGTCAACATTCTTATTCAACATTGGGCTAGAAGTTCTTGCTAGAGCACTTAGACAAGATAAAGAAATAAAAGCCATCCAAATTTGAAAGGAAGAAGTAAAACTTTCACTATTTGCAGATAACATGGTTCTATATATATAGAAAGTCCTGAAAAACTACCACAAAGCTACTAGAACTGATAAATGAATCAATATAGTAGCAGAATATAATATCAACATGAAAAAATTAGTAGTATTTCTTTACACTAGAAATGAGCAATCTGAGGAGGAAATAAAGGAAAAAAATTCATTTACAATAATAACTAAAAGAATCAAATATCTGGGAATAAATTTAACTAAAGATGTGTACACAGAAAACTATGCAACATTACTAAAAGAAACCAAAGAAGACCTAAATGAATGGAAGGATTTGCAATGTTCATTGACTGGAAGACAAAAAATATAATTAAGATGTCAATTTTAGCCATATTTATTTACAAATTTAACACAATCTAAATAAAAGTCCAACTTACTTTGCAGATGTGGAAAAGCCAAGTGTTAAATTTACCTGGAAAGATAAGGGGCCCCGAATAGCACAAATGTCTTGGAAAAGAAGAACAAAGTTGGAGGACTCACAATAGCTGACTTTAAAGCATACTACAAAGCTACAGTGGTTAAAACTTCATGGTATTGGGAAATGGATAGACCTATTAACCAAAGAAACTGAATTGAGAGTTCAGAAACAGACCTGCAGATCTGTGGCCAACTGATATTCAACAAGGCTGTCAAGTTCACTCAACTGAGACAGAATAGTCTCTTAACAAATGGTGCTAAGAGAACTGGGAGTCCATATCCAAAATAATGAAAGAGGATCCTTATCTCACACCCTTTACAAAAATTAACTCAAAATAGGTCAAAAGCCTAAATATAAGAGCCAAAACCATAAAGATCCTGGAAGGTAATGTAAGGAAGCATTTATAAGATCTTCTGGTAGGCAATGGCTTATACCTAAAGCATGAACAATGAAAGAAAAACTAGATTAATGAGACCTTATCAAAATTAAAAATTTTTATGCTTCAAAGGAGTTTTTCAAGAAAGTGAAAAGGCAGCCTCCTCAATGGGAGAAAATATTTGGAAACCACATATCCTATAAGGCTCTAATATCCAGCATATATATCGAAATCCTACATCTCAATAATAAAAAGATAACCCATTTTGAAAATGAGCAAAAGACTTGAACAGACATTTTTCCAAAGAAGAAATATGGAGACGAAAAAGTACATGAAAAGATACTCAATATCACTAGCTATTAGGGAAATGCAAATCAAAACTACAATGAGATATAATTATACACCTACTGGACTGGGTGCTATTAAAAATCAGAAATCTACAAGCACTGAAGAGGATGTGGAAAATTAGGAACACTCTTCCACTGCTGTTGGGAATGTAGAATGTTACAGCCACTGTGGAAGATAGTTTGACAGTTTCTCAGGAAGCTAAGTATAGAATTGTCATATGATCTGTCAATCCCACTACTAGGATATACCCAGAAGCAGGGTATATACCCAGAAAGCAGGGATATGAATAGATATATGCACAGCAATGTTCATAGTGGCATTATTCACAACTGCCAAAAGTTGGAAGCAACCCAGTTAGTCAATTCAGAGATGAGTGGGTAAGCAAAATGTGGTATATACATACAATGGAATATAATTCAACTCTAAGAAGCAAAGAAGCATTGACACATGCTAAAACATGGATGAACCTTGAGTACCTTATGTTGAATAATATAAGACAGACACAAAAGGATAAATATTGCATGATCTCACTGATATGAACTAAGGATAGTAACAGAGGTACATTCTGGAAGATAGGTTACCAGGAGATAAAAGGGGAGTGGAAATTGCTCATGATTAATCTGTGCAAGATTTATAATTAGGTTGACTGTAGACATTTGGAAGTGGTTGGTTTTGATGGTGGTGCAGAAATATGATTATAATTAAGAGCACTGAAGTGTGAGTGTGAACATGGTTGAAAGGAGTTTTGGGCCGTGCATGATGCTAGAAGGAAAGCTAGAGTATAAAATGGGTGATTACATAACTCAGTAAATTCTGGGGCGGCCAAGTATTGTGGTTAAGAAGACAAATATAATACTGTTCTTTCATATATTACAGAGTTATATCACTAGTACAGTTTACTGTATTGGAGTGATATATGGGTAATTATGCACCTGAAGCATAATTCTATGGGATATGAATGGATTTGTGTTGTCATATGTATGTTTTGCAATAGATAGAGGCCCACACAATAACTAACAAAATATTAAAATTCAATCCTGGCAAAGGCCTATTAATTTCTCAAATAAGATGGCAAAAATTCCTGGAATATATGACTTGCCTACCAAAAGAAAACAGGCCAATAATCTAAGCCCTCAATCCTAATGCTTGTACTTATGAAACTTATTCCTTTAAAAATGAAACTTAATCTAGTTAGAATTAATGCCTAAGAGTTACCTCCAGAAAACCTCCTTCTCACTCAAATTTGGCCTCTCACTACTTTCCCTGGCATGGAGGGATTACCAAGTGCTAACCAGTGATACATTTGGAAAGACTGGTTAATGACCAAAAGAGGGAAACATTACATAAAAAAGAGTTTTTATAGGTAAGAGATTTCAAAGTGAGTCAGGAGGATACGCTAGAGGTTATATTTATGCAGGTCGCAGGCAGATTTCACTAACTGCCACTGTAAACAAAGCCTCAAAAAAGAGTGCTCCTGAGGGCTCTAGGGATGTCTGGACACCAGAGGAAAGGCTCACAGCTTCATGAAATCGGCACCTCCCCCCCCCCCGGGCCAATTTGCAAATATATGTTGATCTACTTCCCCAACATAACATAGTTATACTCATTTGTAATTCCCCTACTCATGATCTTCTACTCCTTTAATTTGAACCTATAATTTTCAATATACCCGTTAAATATAACTCTCGGAGTCTTAAATATTCAATTGTTCATATGTCAGTTGAGCACTGAATCTCAGCAGAGTTGCAGCGAACTCCTACACTACAGTTCTTTGGGTTTGTCCTGGACAACAGACAAAATGATGATTATGGACAAGACCCATTCCAAAATCAGGGAGAATCTACAACTGCAAGCAAAAGAATTCCTTCCATCTGTGCCATAATATCTAAGTCCTCTCACAGCCTGAAGCAATCATAGTGGACATCATCCCAAATTCTTCAAGACTGAGGAAAGAACAAATTTAAGAGGGGAGTATAACCATGGAACAAAGTAGATTTATTGTTATAGTAGATATTATCTTGTGTTAACAGAAGAAATTGTAACATTGATATAAAGATAATGGTTGCCAGAGGTTCAGAGGGGAGGGGGAAGGATGTATAAGTAGAACAGAGGGCATTTTTAGGGCAGTGAAATTGTTCTTATGATACTGCAATGATGGACATATGACATTATAGATTTGTCAAAGTATATAAAACTATACATAGCAAAGTGTAAATCATAATGTAAACTATAGACTTTGGTTAGTAACGATGCTTCAATATTGGTTTATCCATTGTAGCAAATGTACCATACTAATGTAAAATGTTAATAATAGGGGTAACTAAGTGTGGGGGTATGTGTGTGTTGAGGGTTATATGGGAATTCCCTATACTTTTGGTATAATTTTTCTGTAAATCTAAAACATCTCTAAACATAAAGTTAATTTTTACTAAAAAAAAAAAAAAAAAAAAAAAAAAGAGGAAAGAACTCCAGGGAAAGAAAAGTGATTCAAGAGGTGTATCATTTTTATTTTCCAAGAAAAAGATAATCATATGTATGGATAGATGAATACAGATGTACAGATAGATAGAGATATACAATATAATAATAGTAATCCAGTAAATGTAAATGAAAATAAGATGTGAAGTAAATATTAAAACTGAATTTTAATATTTTGTTCACTTATTTATTAACTAATTTTATGAAACTTCTTTGTTCAGAAGTCCGTAGTGTTTTATTTTCTATGTAGCCAGGAAATAATTTTACTCTAGAAGATTTCAAACTTTTTGAGTGAGCCTTGGAAACTACTGCATTCCTAGGCTTGCTACAACTATGCTATATGTCCTCTATTTGTCTTCCAGCTTTATCAATGCATCACATCTCAGTGGGAGATTCCTGATTCTTTGATTAATTCATTTGTAAGCTAAATCATAACAGATAATGTAGAGGAAAAGAAGAAGTCTAATCTGACACTATGGTATTTCCTCATGAAGAAAGATTGGTTTTATGGGTCACTATATATTGGAGGCTTTTTTTTTTTTTTTTTTGGTTTGTCTTCCATTCTTTCTTTCCTCCTGTATTTGAAGGTTTTCTGTATATTGACTATATCCCAGCACATTAACCTGAATAGCTTCAGTTACTGAACAATAAATGTAGGGAAACTGGCCTAAAGTGGTTTTAACTTTATGTTTTAATTTTTTATCATCAACAAATCCTATGCAAGAAAAGGATTGAAACATACTGAATCTAAGTTTGTGATTGCTCAAGACTACACTCCAATATTGTGGCAGAACAGATTTTCAATATCTTTGAACATATAGGACACAGAACCTGATGAAGGATAGCAGTTATTTAGTGGTTGGAAGACATTGCTGCCTTTAGTAGGTGGATCTTTTAAATTCTTTCAATATTACACACTTGAAGAAGAACATTACCTTTCTGTATAAGGACTGAGTTATTTCTACCAGCAAGCCAAGTTTACCAGGAACTTAGGAAATAAGTTTATGTCAGCAATACAACACAGAAAATTTAGACATTTTTCTTTAGAATACAATCACTGAGTGGAAAAAAAAAAGTAACCTATATGATTGGGGAAAACAAGTGTGTTATTGTTATATTTGGAAAAATATTGCATTTTGCTATATATTAATATTATAAAAATTAAAACTAAAAGTATAGAGAAAAAAAGAAAGAAAAGAATAAATAGAAGGCAGGAAGACAGAAAGGAGAAGGAAAATTGTGTTATATGATGGCTACAATTTTTGCCTCAAATATATTCTAAGCATCAGTAGAATGACATACAGATCTATAAAAATTCTTCTAGCTTATATGTACTCAATCTGTCTTTAAGGAAATATACCATATTATAGAATGGTCACTTGTTAAACAAAAATTATTGTTTCCTGTGCATTGATATATGGGCATCATTTATTACCTAACCATTCCATTGTCCACATGCTAGTTAATAATCTAGGTTCAAGGGTCAGCTAACTATGTGCCCTGGCCAAGTAAGGCCCATTGATTGTGTGGTAGTTTGAGGCTTTTATTAACCCCAGAAAAATCATGTCCTTAGAGCTAATCTATTCCTGTGGGTGTGTACCTATTGTAGTAAGACTTTTGATTAGGTTACTTCAGTTGTTGAATGGACCAGCATTTGTCTTAATCCTCTTACTGGAGTCTTTTATAAATGGGATGGATACAGAGAGACAAACAGAGAAAAAGCCATAGGAGCTGAATGAAAAAGCCGCTGAAGCCAAAAGATGAAAGCAATGAAACCCAGAAGAGAAAGGAGAGACCAGCAGGAGCTACCATGTGCCTTGTCATGTGACAGAGGAGTCCAGTATCACCAGCAGTCAATCCTCAGGGAGAAAGTATTGCCTGATGATGCTTTCATTTGGACATTTTTATGGCCTCAGAACTGTAAGTGTATAAGTTAATAAATCCCCATATGTGAAAGCCAACTCATTTCTGCTATATTTAATTTCCGCAACCTAGCAAACTAAAACAGTTTGTCTTTGCAAACAAAGTTTTATGGGAATAATAAAGCTAAACTCATTCATTTACAATTGTGTATGGCTATATTTATGTCTCATCTGCTGATTGAGCAGTCACAATAGAGACTGGATGATTCACAAAACCTAAAATATTTATTATCTGGCCCTCTCCAGAAATAATTTGCTGGCCTCTTATCTAGTGAATGATCATTGAGATATATTTTGCTTTCTATTTAAACCTAGTATGTTTTATAGCTGACAAACTTCTGTTACTGCCTCAAACTATTAAAATATTAAAACTGTTCCATGGTCAAAGAGGTTTGGGAAACACTGATCTGTATTTGTCTGCCTTCATGTTAGATTCATTGATTAAGTGGTTCAATAACCCTTGCTAGAAATAAATAGTGCTTCATAGGCCGAAAAGTACCTTGAGAATAATTTAGTATACTCTGAGAGGAAACATCTTCTAGACAATTTCACTCTTTCTATTTGTACTCCCTCTAGTTATGAATTTTTGTTAAGATTGCCAGTTAGTTATTATGTAACAATTACAGAAGACTAATATTTGAACAAACAAAATGCAGCACATAGATTTTTAATAGGAGATTTGCTTTCATCCTGTAATTGTTTGGAAAGAGGACTCAAACTGAAAATGTGTGAAACAAAACTCAACATGAAAATTAAATATTTTTCTGACCAATTTACCTTTCAAATATCTTTTCTATTGTGGATTATAATCTTTGCATGCCTATGAATTAATAATATTTGTTCTCTACTTAGTAATTGCTTAAGATTCTCCAAATGGGAGGTTAACTTCTTCTTTATATAAAAGTATGATTGGCCTATGTGATTTTTAGACTATCATGCTCCACTTACACACTTGAGACCTTTTAAAATATCTAAGTTGGAGGCAATATGATTATGATTACAAGGTTTCCCTCTACCCTGTTAAAGATTATTTAAATACTAAGTGGTGAAGAATCAACCAAGGAAATCACTGGTAGGAAAACAAATTAAAATGTAGGGAAATACATCATATTGAACTCTTGATATTATAGAATTCATAAAATTTATTTGCATCATATTCATATTAATGGAAATGTCTAAATTAATAAATATAGATAACATTTAAGTTTATTAAAAAATGAAATGAATTTGAAGTACTGCTTTTGATTGCACCATTTCACGGTAGCTCGTTTGCTCTTAGCTGTGCTACTTTGGATATGGCACTTAACTTCCCTGACACACATTTCAGTATAAATAAAGGTGTTTAGCACATAAACAAAATTATTGCAGTCCCAGATAGAGTAAACACTTGATAAATAGCAGTTTTTATCTCCCATCTATATAAAATACCCAGGCATGTCTTCTCAAGGTTTGGCTAGGTATGGCTTTCCCCTGAATGCTAAATGATTGTACATTAGCTGCATACTGGGTACACACAAAGAATCAACTAAGCTGAACTTTTGGTAACCATTGAAAACTATACTTTCTTGCCTTGAAGGCAGGGTCAATGCTGCTAACAGAAACTATTGCTTGGTTTATGATTGTGTGACTACCAACGATTACAATATAGCCTTGATAGTACAAATATCGATAAACATCACTTCAAATTATTAAAATCCATTAATTTTTTTTGGCCTCTGGGAACATATGATAGGCCAGGAACTATTCAAGGGATTTTGGATATGTCACAGTGTGATATTCGATGTAAAAAATATGACCTGGGTACAAGGGCAATCACTTCTTTGCTAGTTATAATTATAATGCCAGTGGGGGGAAAAAGTCCAAGTGTAAGAATTCACTGCACTAATTTACAATCCTATCAAAAGTAGGGCAGAAAAGTTGCCAGGTATGAATCTCGCTGCCATGCCTTCTGAAAAGCCTGGAGAGAAATGGTATACTGACTTATGAAGCACTGCCCTGGGTGTGGGGTCTGTTCTACAGTGACCTATCCTTGGAACAGAACTGTGAAGCTCTGGATGAAAAATGTTGACCCTGTTTAGCTTCTGAGGAAGAAATTTAGGGTTAGGATGGGATTATGGAGCAATTAATTTTATAGGCACTACACAAAATTTATTAGAGGAAGAGGGCAGTATGATATCACTCCAGAGATTACATTTCTCCCAATATTCGAGTTAGAGAAGAACCAGAAATTTCCCTTAGTCATGGTTGGTAGATAAGTTATCTTTAAGACAGGAAAGACACTGATTAGTTTGGTGGATGCTTCCGTTATTAGAAAGTTAGACATGCAGCTGCTTGTTTAGGAAAGATTGCTTTGGGGAGTTTGAAGATTTAACTAGAAAAAATAATTCTGGGGGAGGCAAGGAAAATGGACAAATTTGGATTTCCTGCCTGTGATATGGTAGGTACCTGAGCCAGCCCTGGATTTGTGTTCCAGGGCTGAAATATAGCTAGGCAATTGGGAGGCCTTGGGAGAACTGTGATCAGGAAGAAGGGCTGCCATGAATAGGAAACAACTCCGTGCCCTGGTAGCGAATGGAACAATCAACTGAGCCTGGCACCCAACCCTCCCTATAATCTGCCAGTCTACCAACTCTACAACCTTGAGGACCACTGCTGGGATCCAATACCTTAATTTCTCCCTTCAGTACCTAATGGGGGTTACTTATCCCTATTCTCTTAATCATATTTGAACTTTCTATGCCAGGTGCTACTCTGCCACCAGCATTGCCCTTCTTAGTTGTCATAGGAAGTGGGCATTCCTCATTCTCCAATTTCCTACCTGAGTCAGTAACTGGGAATTTTTTTTTAAAGCATATTATGATATTGACTGGGGATCAGAAATTGAGTAAAGAATGGACAAGCAGTTTATGTAAGTATGTATTCATATATGTATGTACTTATGTATTCATACATGTATGTATGTATCTATCAGATCAGTGTTTGGAAGTTGTAATAACTTTGAAATTATATTGCTTTCTGGAAATTAACTATAAAATCAATAAATAGTCATGTAAGCATCAACTTCATCAACCCCCTAAAAATTGTTCCAAATGAACATGTATTCCAAGTAAATGTGAGCACATGAAACTTTTAAGATATATCTCTTTATCCTCTCGACAATATTACCCTTATCCTTATGTTCTTCCTTTATTGAAATTCGAGAAAAGTCAATGAAATCAACATAGCAACATACAAAAAGCCAAAATAACCAGAGTTACTTTTAGGAGAAAGACTGACATCTAAGCCTCTAAGATTTGCCTAAAGCTCTATGAATACATGAAAATACACAAAAGAAACATATGAGCTGCTCAGAAAGGGAAATTCAGTCAACCATGAAAGACCAGAAAAAGGAGAGCTTCACTTTCCTTCTCTTTTACATATTGATCTTAGTTTTAAGGAATGGGTTCCTTGCTTTTAAAATGAATTTTCAAAGATGTTTTCAATCTGCTATTATGGAAAGACATGGAAGTTTGAATTAGAGACACATGAATTAAATAAAATTTCCATCATTAATTCATGTCATCAGACATGTCCCTTATTATCTCTGGGTCTCAGATTCATTTAAGATATTTAAGATAATTTTAAATATCCAGAATTGTTTTGCTAATTCGATGAGAATGTATACAATGTTAGGTGGCATTACATTTGATTACCCTTTCCTTTCCCCTTACTATTCCTATCTTCTTCTAAGATAAAATATCCATCTGTTAATGTATTTCAAACAAAATCCCTATTTCAGCAAGTGCAAATCAAATGGTAGGGCATAAAATGTCCCCTTTTTTATTCAATTCACGCAACCGTTCTATAGTTTATATAGATAATATTATCTCATGTTACAGAGAAAAAATTTAAACACAGGTCTAAAGATGACCAGTTAATAATTGGTTGATATGGGTATTAGGCATATTTATATCTGATCTAAACTCCATACTCTTTACACTGACCACAGGTCTTAATTTTAAAAGAAAAGATGTTAGGAAATTGTAGAGAATGAACCACATTATATTTATTTGATACTTTGCATTGTATTTCCAAAATAATAATCTTATTTAAATCCCACAATAAACTTAGAAAGTCGGTTTTATCATTAATTTTTTTACAGAAAAGTTAACTGAAATTGAGGGGATAAATAATTTGACAAAGTCACTTAGCTAGGAAAACGGAGAACTAGATTTGATCTCAGACTTTTATTTCAGGATATTAAGTTCAAGAATATTTTGAATATATGGTGGTTTCTCAGTCAAGTATACAATATTACTGTACCCTAGTCAAATCTGGTTTGTTACTTGGGACAAGGAAAAAATATATATACCAATCTTTGATCCCTGTCTTTTCCTATTCTCTTACTTTTGTTAAAACTCAAAATTATACTATAGAAACCTGGATGTAATTTAAGAATACAGCAGCCTAATTCTTTCCAAGAGTTTAGAGAAACAGGGCTTATTTTCTTTCTCGTCTGAACCCCTTGGTAGTTACATAAGGTTTAGATAGAATAGCTAGTGAGATGCTCATCAAAATTCAGTATGTATCCTGAGTGTCTAATCTGTGAATTTGGCATCTTAGTGCATGCAACAGGCCAGGGAGCCTGCTGGCACTTAAGACTCATGACAGTACTTACAGAAAAACTCTCTGGCAAGTCACAACATAAACACAGCACATGGAAATTACTCAGGGTAACTTCCTTCAGGCAATTCTTTCAGCCACAAGTGCTCATCTAGTCCTGCTGGAATTCAAATGGTTTCTGAGTAGCTTCCAGCATCCGCATTCCTAAATTATGAATCTATCTTCCAACCACAGATGCTTGCTTAGTGTATATATTCTAGTAGTTAAGAAATTCACACATCCACAGGAAACTAACTACATTTTCCATTTTCCTATTTCTTCTGTCCTTCCTCCACAATTATATGCCAGACCCAAAGAAAAAACCTCCCACCACTTTTCTAATAAGCATCACTATTAAACCTAGTAAAGAGATATACAACCAGTCCATGTTTTTGTTTTGTACCATTTATCTTTTTCTCTGATTATAATAGTAATATAATAAGATTCTAGACTATTCAAAATATTAAAAAACACAAAGAAAATCAAAATCCTACTATAAGTACCCCTCTGTTCATGCATTTCCTTCCAGTGCTATTCTATTAATGTATAAAATTCATGTGGGCCTAAATGTGTGACCATGTAAGAGTCAGTACTGATAATTTCATGGGCATAGTGTTTGCAATTATTTTTTATTAATAGTATATTATGAACATAGCCACATGTCATAAATATTAAGCTCAAATACTATTTCACTGGATGCATATTTTATAATTACTTCAAACACTAAGCATTTTCCAATTGTTTGCATTTAAATTATTTCCAATTGTTTGTAAAAAATGTTGATTTTAATTCACTTGTGTGAATAGACTTTAAATATACCTCTAACTGATTCCAGAAGAAAGAGTCATAAAAGTAGCTAAAACCTTACAGGGTATTATAACATTTGAAGTCTCTTGAGATATTTTAGCATGATAGCTTTCTAGAAAATGTGTGGAAATTTGCTCTCAAATCTGCCATTTCTTTTCTGATAATTACAGAATTATAGAAATACTAAAAGTTTAGAACACACAGAAAAATAATGAAAAAATTCACAAAATTATACCTCCCCAGAGTTACCATAAAACTATATGTAGATTTATTTCTTTACATGCAGAAATATTAGTGGATAGATATATGGATGGATAGCTAAATGACTGGTACAGAAAATTAGATAAAGAAAGAAAACAATCATTAGAAATTAGATCTTACTGAAGAGTTGAGTGTCTTCATTTATTCATACTATACTATAACATGCTCATTTTCTTTATTAAGTATTTTTATATATGAAGAGCACAAGAATTATCACATATTTTTAAAGCGGACTTTTGATATGTTTTTTCCATATTTTTTCAATTTTTTAATTTTTTAATTTTTATTTTATTTTATTTTTTACCAGGAGGCACCCCAGTCCCTCCATATGGTAGACGGACCCGAACCTCTTGAGCCACATCCGTTTCCCCATATTTTTTCAATTTTTAATAGTCAGTACTCTCAATTGTCTCCTTATAATTTTTCCATTACATTCATAATTATAAATTCTTTGTACTAAGATCATGGAAATATTTACTAGCATTTTATTCCATTTCATGGTTTCATTTTTTAGGTTAAACTTTTCTTTAATTTTTTAAAATGAGTGAAGATATAACTTGATTTTTTTTCTGTTTATGGTTCTTTTGAAAATTATTCTGCTATGATTA
Source organism: Tolypeutes matacus (assembly GCA_026826555.1). Lineage (NCBI taxonomy): Eukaryota > Metazoa > Chordata > Mammalia > Cingulata > Chlamyphoridae > Tolypeutes > Tolypeutes matacus. Next base: position 4,783,211 of record JAKSZT010054416.1, on the reverse strand, counting down.
TATCTATATATAGACAATGCTAACTTGTGCTTAGATATGTAGAATTCTTTTAATACTATTTATTCGATTTCATAGAATTTTCTATCAAAGAGTCTCCATTAAGTTACTGCTTTTGATCAGAGGGAAGTAAACTATTGTATTTTTAAGCTATCACAGCTGTACTTGACGTGGTGTGTGTGTGTGTGTGTGTGTGTGTAAGTGTGTTTAGGAGAATCACTTCCCCTACATTATAATCCACTCAGAACATGACTAAAACTGAAGTTTCTCTGTAACAAAGACTAAGAAACAGGACAGCACAAAGAAAAAAGTGAAAATAATGTGTGAAGTCATCAAAAAGTTTAACTTCCTATCAATCTCATTTTTAAAGTGTGTGGGATAGCCTCAATCATTCTTTTCTAGATCCCCAAAATATGTTTTGTGTGTCATGTAAGTATTAACTCTTCATCTAAATAAAAAAGCACTTAGAAACAGGATCTGTGCTTTTTAAAATATTTACATCCCCAAGAATCTAGAATAGTAATCTGCCATAATAGATTTTCAACAAAAATTCTTACTGATTACTGTAATGAAGTGCATAGTTATGTTTCAGTCTCACTAAATTTCTCCATAAGTAAAAGAATAAAGACAGAAAAACTGTATTTTTGTCCATCCACACTTCTCATGTTTTAAAGGCTTCAGTCACAATTCCTCTCACTCTCTTCCTTTCTCTACTGTATAATCAATAAACACATTTATTGAGCATCTCTGTACACTGTACTATATGAACTTTTTATCTGGGTTTAGTATTTCTTAGCCCTTTTTATAAAAACTTAGAATAGAAAATTGTAATATCTCTGGTGTGGGAGGATAAGAATAAGGCTATTTGTTTTAAAGGCAAGAAATATGCTACATTAGGAATACACTTGGCCTGGGGTACAGATGAAAATGGAATAGTGAGAAGCTTTTGTAGTGTATTCCAAAATGGCAAAAGGCAAGTGATACAAAGATATTGAAATAAGACACAAGGAATGAAAATGAAAAGTGGCTAACAAAAAAAAAAAAAAAAAAGAAAGAAAAGATAATGAATCAAGTGCTAGGAGAAAAATAAATTGCTTTGAACATATTTATAGTATAGGGAACTAAAAAATGAAAAAATTCATTTTGGAGGGTCGGTCAAAGAGTGAAAGGCTTGGAAGAACATACACACTGGTCTTTGACGATCATAACTGAATGATGTTAAAGAAAGAAAATGGGGGAAATTTATACTAAAAAAATACAAATATACAAGGAAATGATGTTTTGGTTTTAGAAAACTAAGACCAAGGAGCAAAGATAGTAAATGAGAAGAAAAAAAAAATTCTTTAAAAAGAGTACCTGCTTATCTCTACTTCACTTTGTTATATAAGTAAACATGTTGCTATTAAGACACAGTAACAAGCAGGCTTTATTCAGCATAATTTTCAAGGGTTGCAAAAATCCATGCAACTATGATAATATTGGCATTAATATACATTCTCACTTCTTTTCATAATTGAGAATTTCCATACACCCAAAATAAAAAGTGGGCATAGAATTGGTGTGATATTTTTAAGCACGTTAAACTAGTTAATTTTCATAAAACTTTCTTCTCAAATGACAGTTTTAAACATAGCCTACATAAACTAGTAAATGAATAACTACTTTTAGCTTCTGGTTTGCTTTAATCAAATGAATTTAATCTTGCAAAAACTGATTTTTAAACAGAGAAATAATATGTATAGAGAATACAATTAATGTCATTAACATCTACCTTGGAAAACATTTTTTACTGTGTCTATAAAATATGAACACCATGATTTCTGCATGAAGTGTGTAGAATATAAGTGAAAGTATGGCACACATCCACTCTAATATATTCAGGTAAAGCAATTAATCTGGTTTACGTTACTTGTAGAATCAGTTACTGTGTGTTATTCTAAATTCAATGTATTGCTCTCATATGCAGGTGCCAACTTTTCCCTCTTAAGCATTAAAACAAATAATGAAACCTCATCATAGAGACCAATCACAAAGTCCCAAATCTTTATGAGTGCCATCTGTCTGTCCAGTGCTGCAAAAATTGCTGCAAGGGGCACAAAATTAGTAACTCTGGACTATGTCTCAAGGTACTGTTGCCATCTGCACTACCACTACCTCAAATTTTATATTCAGTATTTCTCTCCTGAACTATTTTCCCTCCCAAGTAATTTTTTTTGAAAAGGCAATCTTATTATGTAATCAATCTGCTAAAATTTTATTACCATATTTACCAGATTTTCTTCATCTTGTTCCTAATTTCATTCAAATTCCATGACTGGCATTTCTACCATATACCCTGTGATGCAATTATACATCATAAATTACTGTTCACCAAATGCCAATGCTTTCCCCTAGTACTGCGCCTTTGCAAATATTTTTTGTTATGCATGGATTACCATTGCTTATGTTATCCACCAATTAAATCTACTATTCTTCCAAACTAAGATCATATCAACATCTCTATCAAGCCTTTTGTGACCTCTCAGTAGTTCCTTATCCCCAATAGACATGCCTAAAATTCATTGGCTGTCTTTCTTCTATACCTCAATAACAGCATCTGCATACAAAGTTGTTGACTAATATTTCTGAGGGGTTAAAGATAATTTGTTTACTTATCATCCAATTCTTTGTCAACTTTATGAAATCTATATAGCCAATGTTCCCCCTCTGTTAAATAGGGCTGATCTCATCAAATTGTTGTGATGATGAAACAAAATGAGGTCTGTAAGGTATGTTTTTCATTTATGAGCAATCCCCCTTCTTGGATCTTTTTGTCATTTCTACCAGTAGGAATATAATTTATCCACTTATTTCCAAGACGTGGAAAAATCCATACCAGGATCCCAAAATAATATTGATGAGGAAAAGGAGAGAAAATGATTGAAAAATGAATAAATGGAAGAACAAAAGGCTAGAAAAATAATTATAGCTAAATGCAGAGTAGGAAGGTATAAAGTAGCCCAATCTCACATGTCAGAGGGTAATTCCCAGATTTCATAATTCCTATGCTGTCTTGCCAGGAGGCCTGCTATCACTGAAATGAAGGAGAGCAAATGTCCTCTCATTCACTCATTCTGGTATCACTTGCTCATTTTATCTTTTAAGCAGTGTTTTCTCATAGGTCTAAGATTTTGGGAAGTAAGTCTCTCTCTTCTAAGTCAGGCATTGTTATGTAACTTGTTATGGATTGAATTGTGTCCCCAGTAAAGACATGTTAAAGTCCTATTCCCCAGTAGCTCAGAATGTGACCTTATTTGGAAGTAAGGTAATTAAAGATTCAATTAGACAAGTTAAAATTCCTTATAAGAAGAAGAAATATGGGTACAGACATACATAGGGAAAGCTACTGCCCTAGAAGCCAGGAAAGACGCATGGAATAGATTCTTCTCTACAGACTCAGAGGAAGTATGACCCAGCCAATAAATTGATTTTGGATTTCTAACCTTCAGATCTGAGAGACAATAAATTTCTGTTGTTTCAAGTAACTAGTTTGTGATATTTTGTTATGGCATCCCTAGGAATCTAAGACATATTATATCAAATTTAAGCAATTAAAATGTATTAGATCATAATTTTCTTTTCCTCAGGTCTTAGACCCCACTTCTTCAAAAGTTCAATTGTTATTTGTATATGTTATAATAAACGTATCAGTTTCCTTCTTCTAAGAATGAAATTTCTATAAGATTTTACTTGTTTCATTCTACTTATTTAATAGAGAGGTGCTCTTTCATGGAACTTACCATTTGAACTCTCAGTGCTCTAGTCAACAGAAGTAGGAAATGAAATAAGGTGGGTGTGTTGATGCTCATTGGTTCTATCTACTCCAATACCTGGTGATGGAAGTCCTCCACGGGCAGAAAGATTCATTGAGTTATTACCACATTTATTGCCACATTTGATTTTTTAACTGTTACAGGAACAGTCACTGAAAAATTTCTTCCTCATCAAAAATGGATTTATTATTAACATATACATTTCCTCTTTATGTTTATTTTGCATATGTGAGGAAGGAAAACTTTGATTATATATCATAATGCATTAATGTTATTATAAGCAAGGCTTATTTCTCCCCTTGTTTTATTTAAGACTCTGTTTTTAAGTGGGGGTTCCATAAGTTTTACCATGTTCTTCCCTAACATTAGTAAAATGTTTTTGTTTTTTTTTTTTCAAATCAATACAGCCTCCAAGCTCAAGAAGGTGCCCAAATAGTTAATCTTCTGGATCTTAAAGCAAGATAAATGTCATTGTTTTTTCCTTAATAAATTCTTAATATTTTCCACTTTGCTTAAATTTCTGAGAGTTGTTAATTCTTAGGCTTTGTAGCAGCAGAATATATTAAGAGAAGATAATTCAGCCTCTTGAAGCAACAAGCTTTGTAACCAGTTTAACAAATGCCTAATATTTTCAGGTCATTATAGTTTCAAACATTCCCCTCGTCATTCAACTTGATCTGAGCCTGGAAACAAGCAAATCAATGTAAATCTTTTTTGTTCCATGGACCCCTCTGGCAGTCAGGTGAAGACCATGGACCCCTTCTCAGAATGTAGCAGCAGATAGTTTTATGACATTCAACTAGCGTTGTGTCTAACAAATACAGAAATTTCTAAGTGTGGATGAGTGTAAGCGATTTTTTGAGATATTCAACAACTGTGATGTGATATGAAATGAATATTACTGTAATTTATTGCATACATTCATAAGTGAAAAATAATGTTAGATTTCAGTTAGAGGTCAGAGAAAATAAAGACAATAAATTGATTTTTTTCCAATTCAAGCTCACAGACCCCCAGAAATCTCTTCACGGACCTCTTGGAGGTCCTTAGACCCCTGGTTAAGAATCCTGATTTAAATCATTATATTAAGGAAAGGAGAAACCAAGACATGCACACATTAATTAATTGTTCAAAAGTTATTGAGCAAAAGGCATTCCATTCTGATTGGTACATTGCAAATATTTTAATTATAAAGAAAAAGAAGAGATGCATATAATTTAGATAACTTCTCCATTTAGACAATGTTAAAATACTTATCTGCACAGAAAACCCCTTCTTTGTAACATTGAAATATAATGTTCCTTCCTCAGAACTTTTATAACACTGTGTTTGCTACACATGGACTATAGTACACTTACGTTGTTTGTTTTGTTGTTTTTATGCATATCCAAGTAGATTTTAGAATACATGAAAGAAGTAGTGGTATCATTTGCATCCATGTACTCTCCAGAGTGTACAAATTAAAGAGCAATGAAAGCAGCACCATTATGTTATTACATATTGACTGGTTATAAGAGACAGCGGAAAACTGACAATGTTTCAATAACTAGTGATTTATGATGGAGGCATTTGTGGAAGAGGTCTCCTGATAATGAATAACTGGTAAATTCTCATCTACTGAAACTTTCATTCTTGGAAGCTATAAGAAGCAATGAAAAAGAACTGCTACTATGGATTTACTTTTGACCCACAAATAGAGGAGAAATTAAGACTTTTAAGATAATTTATCAACCCTGAATCAGATAACAGTGGTTAAAGGAGAAAAATTTGGGCCCTGTGCTGTACCTTAAAATTGGGAAAAGTACTTTCAATGACTTCAAGGTAAAATAAGTCTTTGGTGAGACATTTTGAAAGAATTATGATTGAAGACAGGAGAATGTTTCTAAAAAATAAAAACTTCTTGAGAGATGTTCACTCACTTATTATAATTTTCCTGTTTGTAAAGTAAATTAGTAAGAATTTACTCTGAAGAAGAGCATAGGGTGAAAACAATGTGTCTTCCAAAGAGCTAATACTTTAAAATACAAACTCAAAAGATGGAAGAAGTATCCATCTCCAAGTTTGAATACAAAAAAGGGTGCCAAAAAAAAATAATAGTTGCAGGAAATCTAGAGAATGAGTTGATGCTTATCCAAAATGCTGAGATATAACAGAGCAGATTGCCCCTATATGATAAGAGTTCTAGTGTAATGTTGATGTATTATAAGGGATAAAATGCCCTTCAAACTGTAATGGGTAAAACAAACAAGCTCAAGTCAGGACACATATAATGAGAAAATCCTTAGAAATTTTAATAGAATTATGTGTTATTTCAAGAAATTTTAATCTCAGGTTTCAAAAGAACTTTTGCATCATATCAGGGAAAGCTACCTTAAAGATGATGGCTAATTGCAAGAGGTTTCTTATAAAATTCCACAAAGACTAGCCATTGCTCTTGTACTTACCAAACTTTTATCTTGTTGATGACTTGGATGATGACCAAGAACCATGTTTGAGAGATGAGAACCACATTATGTTATTGCATGAGACAATAAAAATAAAACTGAAACAGTGCAATAATGTGCCCTGGCATTGGCCAACAGGGAAAATATGAAGTGTTGCATAAATTTTGAAAAGAACAATAACAAATAATACGTGCAGGAAAGTGGGGAGCAGTTCTGGTAAAATAACAATTCTTATAGAATAAAGTAAAATAAACTACAAGTCTATTTTGAGGTATGAGAAAAGATTAAGCAGTAATAAAAATATTGTCTTTAATGGAATAATAGTGTTCAGAAAATTGGAAATCCAATAGCCCACCCTGAAATATACACTGGAAACACCCAATTTTCTTCTTTTGCCCCTTCTAGATATTTCAAAAAATCATCATGCATCCAGCACATGATGAGCAACATACTGGAAGGCCCTGGTGACACTTCAAAGGAGCAAAGATAAGATTAAAGGTAATAGAATGTTGAACCAAAGGAGAGAGAAAGATGATAGTAGCTACAATAGTCAATATTATGGCTATAAATATCATATAAAGAGCCAATGGATAGATATCATAAAAGATGCATATTACTCCCTATAAAGGGGAATATTTTAGCAAATTGATCTATTCAACAGTGAAATGACCTGACTCAAAGAAGTACCAAGTTTCTTGTCACTTGTTTTATTTGAAACGTACAATGGTGGCCATTTGTCAGAGATGCTGACATTAATCATTTCTACTTTAGGCAGATGGTTCAGCAAGGTTATAGCTTAGGTCAGTTCCAACTCAAAATTTCTGTGATTATTTCAAGTGAAGGTGACAATTCTTTAGATTTGATGAACTCACACTGACATGTATAAGTATCACAGATAATAAATGCCTGCTGGCCAGCTGGGGACAATAATAAACTCTTCTTTCTTTATTTTACGTACAGTGACTGTTTGAAAACTTATTTGATGATCTCGTGCCATTCATCTTCTCAAATCAGTAATTCGTGGATTAATGTGATATTCCTAGAAGGGCTTATTTTGAAAAAAAAATTGTTCCTGTGTGTGTATGTGTGTGTGTCTCTATCCTTCTGGGAGTAATGAAATAAACTGCAGCATTTCTCTGTCATCAGAATTGCTGGTGCCATTAAGAACTTTCCCTTCTAATGCTGTTCTAATAACAGATATTATTGTTTTATTTCAAATTCATATATGAACAAAATAATGGGAATTCACATATACAAACAGGTTAAGATATGTCAAGCAATTCCATAAATCTAAGTCAGATTTTCTACATGACAAATAACCATAATCAATCTCATGCTAAGTGGGTGTTTAAATTTTTAGAAATGAAAACAATTGAAAAATCCATCATCATAAAAATCAGAGCTATAGTTCATCAGTCGTCAGATGTCAGAAGGTCTTATATTTCCATGACTCAATTCAATCTGAAATAACCAGTCAAAGAAAATAATTTATAAAACATATAAATGTCACTTTCATTTTCCTAGTGTTTTGAACCTGAAAAGATTCAGATTCACAGGGACTCCACTCAGACATTTTTTAAATCTAAAAGTCAGTCAGTCTACGTCTGCACCATTAGTTAGATTTCAAAGGGAGGTGGATGCTAAGGTAGGCCGCACAATCTGACCTATTTTGTAAAGATCCAATTAATCCAATGACCTGTTTGAAACTGATTCATATACTGCATGTGAATGAACCTAATATTTTTCTTCTTTTTATGTATGTACATTTCATATATATATATATATATATACACATTTTTGCATTAAAATTATAGATAATCAATTATTTACTCTCAACTTGGAATATTATTCTAATTCCTGTGTCTTCTCCATCTACTTCAAGCCAATTCATGAATGAACAGTTGTTGCAGAATTCAGGCTTTCCATGTGAAGTTATTCTCTCGATGGCTTACATTTCTGCTGTTGGCAGTTGAGTACCAGAGAGAGCTCAATATGATGCCAACTTTGGCAGCACTGAACTTAAGCAGTTTTCCAACATATTTGACTCTTTTGACTTTTTCCCTCTGTTTATTTGTGCCCTGAAAGAACACAAATATAGGCAGCAGAAAAATGGAGATTCAACTTTCTCTTTTCTTTCAATCCTTTTTTACCTTTACCACAACAGTAATTAATTATATTTCATACCATATTCCATAGCTGAATCTTTTACCTTGGATTCTGCATTAAAATACTGCAAAGTTATTGCTAATGCACAACGACCTTCTGCTCCTAGAGTTTGATCTGCAGGGAATGCAAATAGAACTGCTTTGTATTGGCACAAAATGTGCTATTTGAAATATTGCCCACTAACCAGAAACAGAGGTATTAAAGCAGATGATGTGTAAGCAGGTGCTTTTCAGGCCTCAGTGACAGCATTAGGAGCTCTTGTTGGAACCAATCTTTGTTCTGCCAGTCCCCCCACAGTGCACAGTGAAGCATATTCTTTTCTGTTCCAACACCAATGTACTGGTGGAGGCATGTTTTATATTTTATACATCGGAATAAATTTGAACATCTTTACCCAGCTTTGTACAAAACTGCTGAACACTTGTTCTTGTGCCCAATCCATGCCAATGTATTTTGAGTTGTTCACTATAAGAACATAACTATGTTGTTGCTTACAAAATATAGATCAGTGCAGCTGTATTAGCTTTCTATTGCTGCTGTTACACATTATCATAAATGTAATAGATTAAAACAATGCAAATTTATTATCTTGCATTTTTGTAGATTAGAAATCCAACAGAGTTCTCACTGGAGTAAACTCAAGGTGTTAGAAGAGCTGCTTTTCCTTCTGAAGACTATAGGAGAGAATCCTTTCTTTGCCTATTTCAGCTTCTGGAAGCCATCCAAATTCTTTGGCTCCTGATCCTCTTCCTCCATCCTCAAAGCCAACAACTGCAGGTTGAGTCCTTCTCAAATCCTATCACTCCACCATTGCTTCTGTCATCACATCTCTTTCTCTGATACTCTTATTTTGCCTCCCTCTTCCACTTTTAAGGACATTTACGATTACATTGGGCCTGTCAAGATAATCCAGAAAATCTTCCTATCTGGTGATTAGCAGCTTTAATTCCATCTGCAAGTTTAATTCCTCTTGCTATGTAATATAACATATCCATAGGTTCCAGAGACCAGGAGATGGATATCTTTGGAGGACCATTATTCTGCCTATCACAACTGTGGTTATGAATGTTTTTCCCACTCTTGGAAGAATTGCTTCATCTCTGACTGTGATCCTCAATAATATTTCTTAAAAATAATCACAATAATGACAATAAAAATGAAATAACAACATATCATCTATTAATTTCACATTTCCAGGTGCCAATACTACCACAAAGATAGTTTACGGCATCTTTTTGGCTAACACAGTTTATGAGGAAAAGGAGAAGAGAAAGGCAGAGAAGTTTAGAAAATCATGGCATAATCCAGGGGTTCTTAACCTTTTTTTCTTCCATGGACCCCTTTGCCAGTCACGTGAAAAACACAGAACCCTTACTAAGTCCACACTATACTGTGTATTATTTAATAAATATATCACACCCACACCAACACGTCCCCACAAGAATAATATTTTTTTGAATTTCAGTTCAAGCTTACAGACTCCTTGTTAAGAACCCCTGGTGTAATATTTTTATTTAACCAATAGCTGTTGTACCGTTTTGCAATCGGACAGTTTTTCAAATTCATAGAAACTAATTCCCAGTTTGTTATAGGGTTTCTTGTGAGAACAAAAATATTTGGGAAACTCAAGCCTTGGTGATTTTCAAAGTAGGGTTGAATTAAAGTATACCACATGCATATAAAGTATTTGGAAATGATGCCCAATTCTAGGAAACTCCTTTATATCTCATTAATTTTATTTTTTGCCTATAAAGACATATCTATGTAGCAAATGTATACATATTAAGGGTGAATTTTTTATGATAACCATTAATGTTTAAGGACTAAATTTAAAACATTAGGGAAAAATGGTATTTTTTCCAGGATGAAAAACTCTAACATTTTATTATGAAAGGAAAATATATGAATGTTATTACAGAAAAATGACATTTTATATGACTTATTGGCATAAAGATGGGATCAAAATTTTCTTTAATTTTAGTGACAGTACTTGAAGGAAATGAGTGTTATTTGTTTTGAGCATTTAAGGCTAAAAATGTGTTTGCTTCTTTCACAATCAGATGGATATGATTTTTGAAATAAAAGAACTTTTAATTTATACAACTTCATAATTTCAAAAATAGTTTAAGAACTAACTAATGGTCATGTTGCTATATGAGGTTCAATTTTTCCCAACCCTTAATATAGGAGTCTTTAAATCTTATGCTGTAAATAAAATGCTGAAGAGATATGCACACACACAAACTCAGAGGGGGGAGGGAAATTGACAATCTCTTATTGTCTCCTATTGATAGTATTACTGGAAAAATGCAATATCCTTTTGTTTTGCCACACTTGGGGAATGTGTTCCACTGTATCTAACTCCATCTGTAGAAATTGTTTTATGAAAATTGTTTAATTGAAATAAAAAATGCATGTAAGTAAACAGCTTAATGACTTTTCACAAACTTAACAAAATGTATACTTATGCCCAGTTGCATCACTATCTTCCTGCTAACAGAAAAACCATTATCCTGACTTATAACACTATAAAGTTGTTTTTATCTTATTTAAACTTTAAGTAAATAGAATCATGTAGCATAAACTTTGTTTCTGACTTCTTTCATTTAATAGTATATTTGTGAAATTCTCCACGTTTATTCATGTAGTTGGAAATTATTCTCACAATGTTATATAAAATTCCATTGTATAATTATGCCATGCTTTATTTATCCACACCAGGGCAGATGGACATTTGGGTTATTTCCAGTTTGGACTATTTGAAAAATTTTGCTATCCTTATAGGTGTGTTTTGGTGAAACATACACACAAGCATGCACATCTGTTGGTTATGTATTCAAGAGTAGAATTGCAATACTTTGGTGATTATTGAAGTTGAATAGATTTTCATATTTTTATTGGGTATTTGGTAATCTTTTATTTGAAGTGCCTATATAAATATTTTGCCAGCTTTTTTGGTTCTTCTAATGGAACCTGTAGAGTTTGTCACATATATATTGACTTATATTCTAACGCATTAAATATAATACTATTAATATATAATAATATAACATATTAATTTTATCAATTTAATTTTAGAACTTTAGAATACTTTAACTACAATTGCTGCCCATCTATTACATTATTTTTGTTATACATTTTAAATCTACAAAATTTCAAAAGTAAATTATGAAATTATGTGGATATCCCTCTTCTGAGTTCCCTTAGAACATTCTACTTCCTTTAACTACAGCTTTTGAAATTCCCAGGTCTCACACTTGTCTTTCTCACCCCAATTAAATGAGAATATGGTAACATAATGATTAGGTAGCTACTCTATCCCCCAATTGTCCAAGTTGCCACCCTGGATCTGCCAATTACTAATTTATTGACATTGGACTTTTATTAGCTTCAGTATTCACATCTATAAGATTGGAGAAATATTAGCACTTTCCTCATAGTGCTATTGTGACTGTTCACTGATTTAATATAACTAAAGCTCTTAGAATTATGTAATATAAAAAGTGCTTAATTAAGATAGATAAACATTAATTGTTTTGATATATATAATAGAGGACTGTCCAAGCTAGAATGCATTTCCCTTATGTCACCATTATTATAAGCCATTAAAACATTATGTTTTCTTTACTATAATATGTGTGTATTTTTTTTTCTTTCATTTTATCTTATTTTAGCCATCAAGGACCTTATTACCTGGTTACATACCGTTACACTCCAGTTCAAATCCCTGAACCCTAAAAAATGTTAATATTTGTCCTTTCCTCTCTTTTCAAATTTCCAGGTATCCCGAGCTGAATCCAAGAATATTAGCTCATTTCCACTGAGTCTTCATTTTCTCTAATGTGCTCTTTAGGAATCTCCTATGCCATTGAGTATGATACATTTCAAAGAATCTCCTCTATGCTTTATATTGTCAAAGCTACGGTTTTTCTCTTCCATCAATTTGCTTCTCTAGTCAGGGTCTGATAACCTTGTTTGGAAATTTGAAACAGGTAGTTTACCAGAAATTTGGCTTAAATATTATGGATGCTGAAAGGTAAGAGACACCTTGTCATTGGGGTCTTAAATGAGATTCATTAACCAGATTATTAAGAGGCACATTTGTTTCAGGTAGTGAGGAAGGGAGAAGTGTCAAGATAAAAGAAAATGTGTCTGAAATCTGGAATCAGAAGATGGATCTGAGGTAGAAAGTTGGACATGGGAAGGCATTTCTCAGACAGATGTTATGGATGCCAAAAACCATTTATATAAATCTTCTACTTCGAAAATGTGGCCACTGTCTATGAGGATTCAAGAAGATTTGGGTGTTCTGCATTTGTTTTCCAGAAAAGCCACACAGTTTAGTACAATAGATAGAGGTAACTTAACCTCATCAAACTGGTGAGGAAAAATGAATTTAATATCAATTTAAGAATTTATGATTGGATTCTATAAGGGTCTCAGAGTAAACACAGACCAAGCACAGACCTTTAAATTTTGTTTAAGTAAGACCTTTTACAATTTCTATTTTTATTTCTTCTTAACTTACCTGCATAAAAATGTAGGTTCGTTGTCAATGACAATTTTACAGATAATTCAATTATTCTCTGGAAAGCTACTCACATGTTTCCCCTGAGAAGACTAATAATCAACCTCATTATTCTTAAAATAAAAGAATCGATTAAACATGATATAGTTGCTGATTAAAAAATATCATTCCCTTTTTGTGGAACCATTTAGCTAAGAATAGAAAATCATATTTTCTCTCATATTTTAATGATCATAGGGACATGTAATTAGACTGAGTTGCCCTCTTATTTCAATAGAAAATGATTAGTAATTCTTTTCCATGAGGAATCATGTAATGTATGTGTTCCAATAAAGAGTTGGTATAAAAATTAAGTTAGTACTGACAGGAAAACTTAATGTACATCTTTCCATACCAAATGTGGCTATAAGTTACTGAAGCTAACTTTCTGGAGTATGGCAGAAATAACAATTATATATCGTCTTCTTCAAAGTTGTAAGCAATAGATGTTGTATGCTTAGTTAATCAAGCTGCCTATGTTCAAAATGTTGTAAAATCATCCTTTGTAGTTTTATAATCAGTTTTATAAACTTTATAAGACCCAGAAAGAAAACCACCTCCATTATTTTGTAAACACACATTTTTTTCCTTGCCCAAACTCATTGTGATCAAAACAAAATACTCCCACCCTAGTTCAAATTATCTCTACATCATGCTCATAACCTCAGTACAGAGTTCAATAGAAGTTTATTGGATATGTTGGCTTCAATCATTGAGAGCTATAATGATGGAATTTCATCCGTTTTTGTAAATATTCTCTGAGGCCAGATAAAACTCAGGCTGTCCTGAGGGTTGCACTAGATTCCAAACAGATTTGCAACAAGAATCTCTTTTCTTTCTGTCTCAGAAAAAATATATAGGTTTAAAAGCTATAGTATTTTGGTAATGATACACATCTATGAAATACTTACATAGGACAATTACTTCATGGCTGTGATAACTAATATGTACATATTTTTAAAATATTAAACAAATTCTGTTTTGCTAGTGTCATTTGCTTGCATTAGAAATGTAGAACCAAAAAACTTGATGAAATCTGATTGTTAAAAAGAAATATGTGACAACAAATATCATTTCCAATCAATATGTTTACGGTAGTTAATTTTTTGTAGTTTTCAACTGCTATATTTTTAAAATACTTGATTTTGGAAATACATCTATTTTGTTTTCTGACATTTAAGAAATGCTTGTTTTCCTTAAGTGGCCAGCCTTGTAAATCTTTTATTATTCTATTTTGAATATTTGTTCCTAAGTGACATGAAATTCTAGTTTCAGGCTTCATTTTGTGGACAATTAGACACACCAAAAAGTCACTACCACAAAATTACTATTTAGTGAGAGGCCTTGAGCATGGAAATTGTTAAAATAAACTTTTCTGACCACAATGGTGAATGGGTTATTCACAGTGGCTACAGACTTTTTTGGGCCACTTAAAGAAAGCAAATTATTTAGTTACATTACTGTAGTTGCTGTACACCACTGTTTCAGTAAACATCTGCATTATTTTTTCACTTGCTCCTTTGCTCCAATCCTATCCTCCATTTAGGACTTTCTAATTTACCAAAAAGTTGACAAATTACATTTTATTCTGATATACATATGGAAAAATCAGAATTAATATTCTGGAATTATTGTTTAAATTTGAATAACAAGGAAAAAAGTTCAGCCCTCCTTACTTCTTGGATTCAAGTATCATTGAAAATCATGAAATAATTTATCTGTAAAGTGGCAAACATTTTAAAACAAATATGTTGAAATGATTTCAAAGCAATGTTGCCTATCATGTATTGAGTGTTTATTTGCCATTCACTGTTCTTTACATTAGCTGAATGATTACTGCATTTATACCTATTTTAGGGATGAGAAAATTTTGGCTTCTTCTAAATGGCTTCCAATTCAAAGGATTGACAGCCAAGTTAGAGGGTCATTTTGGATAACTATCCATTTCCAAGTATCCAAAAGGCTTGATCAAATTTAAACCCCTATCCTTAAAGAATTTCAAAAGTGGAAGGAAACATAGACTATATTATTAAAGTTTTATAGTTATTGAAACACATTTGCATAGAGATAGATTAATTGCAGTTCAGTTTCTGTCACAGGGTTATCCAAAAAGGCCAAAATTTTAGCCTCCTCTCTCCTTCCATAAATATAGAATTTAAGCAAAATTAGTGTGCTTATTAGGCAATCCCAGGTGAATTCTTTAATAAGAAACAAAACAAAACACAAATACACATACACTAACCACACAGATACCCCTGATAAAGGTATTCATTAATCTTCACCCATAAAAAAGTTCTAGATCCAAAAATGATGTAGGGAAAGTTAAATCTGAATTGTAAACATTAGGTTTCCTTAATATGTACGTGGCATGTGTGTGTGTGTGTTTGTGTGTGAAATAATTTTATGATGACTATCCTCAATTGGTTATAATGTTATTACATAATCAACTTTAGTTTTCATTACAGAAGATCAGAAATATTTTTGTGTCTTCCTATTTCTTACAAACTGTCATTTATTATTTTGCACCATAATGAAAAATTAGTTTTTCAATATTTTGAATACCCTGTGCAATTTTCATATATGGTATTATCATTTAATCCAGGGATATTTGCAGGCATTAAGAATGCAGAGACAATTCAAATCTGGACTTCATTGAAAGTGTTTTTGAAACTTCTCCTTCTTTCCTGAAACAATACAAAATATAGAAATAAAATTTAATGTCAAAAATTGAAAACTCTGAAAACTGTTATTTATAAAGTCAAATGATCAGAACATACATTATCTAATTATTTTTTATTGAAGTATATCATTCATACATGAACATACATAGACATTAAGTATATAGTAAAAGTTGTGAACTTACAAAACAAACCTGCATAATATTATACAGGGCTCCCATGTCCCTGATTCTTGAGATACATCACACATTCCATAATCCTGCTTTTAAAATATTTTTGATAATTACTTTAAATGAAAATATTTTTAGTGTTATACAAAACTATTTTTTCTCATTTATAAAACTGATGAAAGTTGCCTTTTGCCTTGTGGAATTAGCCAATTTTAAATGGAAAAGTTGTGGTTGTACACTTAGCCCAAGAATATTCAGAATCAGTCATTTAGAAATGCAAAATTATGGTTCAAAGAAGATTTGATGATAAAAGTAGATCAGAACCAATAAATTTACTATGGGGATAATATCCAGTACTAGCCACTGAGTTATATATCTGTATTTCAGACTACATCAGTGAATGGAATCCCAGACAACACTTTTCTTATTAACTTTATGGTCTTATAGTGTATGTAAATGTGGATACATTGTACATACAATAAATTAGAGGATTTAGGATATCTATAATATGAGAATCAATTTTGGACAGGCATATACATCATTGAAAGTTGTCTTCCCTTAGTTAGATAAGGAATTAATAAATGGAGAAGAAGTAGTAAATTAAAATGCCTGGAATAATATGTCTCTCCAAAACTCCCAGGGAACTGATAGGCTTGGACATAAGGACATGTATTATTTGCAATTTTTAAAAAAGAATTCTTTGTCATAAAGATTAGAAAATAATTAAATATATCTCTTTTGCCTTTTTAAAAGATATCAACCACTGGCCATAGTACATATTAGATTAATTAATTTATTCCACAACTCATTTGTAAGTAGATCATATATGCTAATCATAAAAGGGTTTATAATCTAATGTTATAGAAAGAGTCAACACATATATCTATCATAAACAAGATTATGAGTGAAAATAACATGGAGATATTTGCACTATTTTATGTAGGGTAGGGGGTCATAGAAGACCTTTTTGAGAGTGATATCTAGGCTGAGAACAGAATAATAAGTAGAGTTTTAAAAGTTAAAAAAAAGATGTGTAAAGATTTATCTGTAAGAGAAAACAAGAGTATTTTCAAAGTCTGTGTTGGGGAAAGAACTTGAATGTTAAAGAAAATTTAAAAAGACAGTGAGTGGAGAAAAGACAGTTAAAGAATAAATCAAGTAATCAAGACCTTGCACTAATGTCAAGGAATTTGGATTTATTTTTAAAAATCAAAGGAAAATAGTAAGATACTTTAAGAAGAATGAAACAATGAGATTTCTGTTAACCACTGTGAAAATTGGACAATTGTTGGTAGAATTTCCTGATACAGGATAGGGGCTTTTAAAAAGTGATTTTATTATTTATTTAAATTCATTTAATTTAGGAATCAAGACTCCAATTTGAGGCATGTTTAATATTGAGATGAATCTAATGCATTGATTTGAGTAGACAATAATCAATAGTTGGCCTTGAATAAGGAAGAGTATAAGAAAGGTCTGGGGAAAATTTTTTAAATTATAAGTTGTTGTTAAACAGAGGGCATATAAAGTCCTGGGGATGAAAGAAATTAACTGGGCAGTGTGGATTTAAGGGAGAAGAATTAGAGGGTCTGGCAAAGGAGGCGAAGAAAGTAGCTAGTGTGGTAAAGGAAAATAACAAGGGTGCAGTTGATGGAAGATAGGGAAAGAGCAGTCCAGGTGGGGATGGTCAACTGTGTCATTATTGCTGACAGGTAGAGAAATATAAGGACTGAAAAGATAACTTAGATTTGGACACTGAGGGTGATCTTGGAAAGGTCATTTCTTAAGAGAAATAAGGACAAAAGCCATATCATAGTAGATTTAATGAATGTGTGAAAGATTTCTATAGGGAAATACATAAAATGTTATTGTGAACAATTTATAAAATTCTAAATAAATTAAATTTTTTCACTGATTAGAAATTCAATATTTTAATGATGTCAAGTTTCTTTTAAAATATATACAGATTCAAGGCAATCTCAATAAAACTTCACAGTGTTCATAAACTTTATGAAACTGAATTATTAAATGTATAAGGAATTTTTAAATGTATAGACTAAAATTAGCCCATGAAATTTCAAAGAGAGATGAATTTGCGGGAACTTGATTTACCTGAAATAAAATGTATTCTAAAGCTGTAGTAATTAAAACAGAGTTATAGTGATGCAAGAATAAATACTTGATATTTTACACAGATGGGCCTGTACATTGGTAAAAAATTACAGGAAATCTCAATAATTATTTTGGGAGAATAAAGTATCCATACTGGAAAAAAAAAATTGACTCACGATGTAAATAACAATCAATCCCAGCTGGGTTAAAGTTCTAAATGTAGAAAGCAATACTATAAAGAATTTAGAAAATAATATAGCATGATATCTTTATGTTTTCTGACTAGGTTGAGACTTCTAAAACAAAGACAAAAAGAATGAACTCTAAATAAAAATATTAATTTGAACTAAATTATGATAAAAATATCCATCTTCTTAGGTCACTATAAAAAGCTAATGATTAACTACATAGTGTTAAAAGATTTTGCCACAAATTTAACCTGACATCTTAGTTTCCAGAATATAAATAATTTCAAAGAGTTAATAAGACAATGACTAAAACTCACTAGAAAATAGACAAATGATTTGATTTAAACGGGCTCTTCATAAAGGAGGAATTAAAAATGACCAATAAATAAAAACATTAAAAGAATGCATAACATCATTAGTAATAGAATTCAAATTAAAACCACAATGAAATACTGGACTAGTAGTCAGTTAAGGGAAAAGAAAACTGTCTGTTGATAGGAAATGGTGAAGAAAGTTAGCAAGAACTTTTATACTGCTAGTGGTATTTAAACCTGCATTCTGCATAGCCTCTTTGGAAAAGAGGTAAATAGTCCATAATTAACAATTCCATTTCTAGATTAATTTCCTAGAGAAATCCTTGGGTATGTATACAAGAAGACATGTACCAGTTTACTCATAGTAAGCTTGCTTGTAGTGGGCAAAAGGTGAAAACTACCCAAATTTCATCAACACTAGAATAAGTAAATGAATTTTGATGTGTATTATAGCAGCAAAAATAAACTAATTATTGTCATCACATACAAAATGCAGATTCCAGAACCATAATTTTGAAATAGCAAAACATAAAGGAATATATTTGAGTTGATTATATTTATTTTATTAATACTGTCACAGTGAAATTATTATTAAGGAATTTACATGTGGAAAAAGGTAAAAAGACAAGCAATTAAATAATTGTCATGAAAGTCAGAATAGTATTTACCTACAGAGTAGAGAGAGGTAGTTGTGGTCTATAGGTTGGGCTTTTAGGATAATGGCAAATGTTCTATTTCTTAACTAAAGTAGGGTTCCTACAAATGTTTACTTCATACCTATTTTTTAAACTGCACATTCATATCTATGTATTTGTCTGCAATTTTATATACTCTTCTGTATAAGATTTTACTAATAGTAATAATCCAAACAAGAAAGCATAAACATAAACAGAATTACTATAAAGTGAGACAGTGAGGACGCTGAAGAAACGTGCCTGTCTGTGAACCTAGCTGTGGGGTGGTCACAGGAAGATATGGAGTAGAGGGTGGATTCTGTAAACATGGATGATGCTTGAACATTTTAGATGCAAGATATCAGCCTGAATAACAATCTTTGCAAGTCTCCCAAACTTGCCAGGATTTTTTTTACTGCATTATTGGGTAGTATCATCTCTACTCTCTGAGGTAGTAGTATGCATGTAAAAGCTCTCTTCATTTTAGTTTCAGGTGAAGAAAAGATTTTGGTAAAGGACAGTGGCGATGGTAGCAAAACATTGTGAATGTAATTGATGCCACAGAATTATATACTTAAAATCATTAAAATTGCAAATTTTCTGTTCTAAATATGTTAACAAAATTAAAAAACTAATGTACTTTCTTCCAAAATAATGTGGCAATTATATATATATAATATATATATATATTATATATATGATGGTAACTCATTACTTATTGAGGATGAAAAGATTAAATTTCAGAATTACAAGAAAAAATAAAATTATCTTTTGAATATACATAATATTTACATGTATATATTTAAATATGAAAAGCAGTAGAAAAATAATATTAATACTATATTACCAATTTTGCAGGTTATGCACATACATATTCTACAATAATAGTTTAATAAAATGTCATTTCCTACTGGAATATATTTATACCAATAAATGTAGTTTGCAAAAGAAAGGAAAAGGAAATTGTATAAAACAGGGAAAAATGTGTCCTAACATCAGCAAGTGCCAATTTGAATTAACAGTCATTTTATCTTTAAGAAGAAGAGAACATTGGACTAAAATTCTGATTTAAATTAAACAGATCATTCAAACATCGAGAAGAAATCAAAATATCCTCTTTGTTCTAGAGCATTATTAAAAATCCAGATCTTTGAAATTATGGAGATGCTAAGTCTATTTCTGTGTTCTTTTGTGATTGCTTTATCATTCAAAAATACACAACATTTGACATAGAATGTCAAATGAATGATTAAGCATAAATGCCAATATATGGATGTATGTCATATATGTGTGTGCTGTGTGCAGAAAATTGTATCCTCTAATAAGAGAAAAACAATATTATCAGATTACAACATCTTGTGGCTAGCAAACTTGGGTTTCTTTACTTCTCCCCATTTATGTTCTAGGACAATAATATTTCTACCTTGTAACTGTCTCTCATATTTTTCTGTTATTCCATAGATATAAGAAATTTATTCACATGGAAATGGGATAAAGAAGGTCTGGTCAATGTCTTTACATTGTGACAATTTTCTACAGCTAAATCACTGTTGATCCTGACAAAATAAGAATCTACTTCATGATATACAATATGAATGGCCTCTGTCCATTCATATAAACACACGAAGCAGAGGATCCTTCAGGACTTTGAAATAAAATGTCCTGCATGTGGGATGAATGACCTACAAAAGATGAAGAAGTCTATCCCTTTCTCCACCTCAGTGATATCTATTATTTGAGTAGACAGATGTTTTCTGCTCAAGGAATATAAAACAGACATCTTGTATTACCATTGCAGAATCTCCAGGATTGGGGAGTAAAATGTGGACTAGAGTGAACTTACTGGTATTCTACTATAGACTTGTGATTCTAGCAATGGAAGAAATTATATCATTGATATGGAGACAGTGGCCACTGGAGGTGCTTAAGGCAGGGAGAGGGAAAAACAGGTGTAATATGGGGGCACTTTTAGGACTTGGTATTGTCCTGAATAACATTGCCACAACAGATACAGTCCATTATATATCCTGCCATAACTTACAAAATTGAGTAAGAGAAAGCGTAAACTGCAATGTAAACTATAATCCATCCTTAGTGGCTCCAAAATGTGTTCATCAATTGCAATGAATGTACCACACTAATGAAAGAAGTTGTTAATGTGGGGAAAAGTGGGAGGTATGGGGAGTGGGGCATATGGGAATCCCTTATATTTTTTAGGTAACATTTTATGTAATCTAAGTATCTTTTAGAAAAAATGAAAAATACATTTTTAAAAAACGGACATCTTCAGTTTCATCAAAATTCTTAATGGTATTTGATGGTCTACATGAATTAAATTTTGGTGGATCTCCCTATAAAGCAGGGTTTCTTAATCAGGGGTCCATGAGCTTGAATTTAAATTTTAAAAAACACCATTATTCTTCTGGGGATGTGTTGGTACAGGTGTGATATATTTATTAAATAATACACAGTATAGCATGGACTTAGTAAGGGGTCCATGGAACAAAAAAGGTTAAGAACTCCTGCTATAAAGGAAATCTGTCTTTATAAAGGCCAAAGTTTAATGAAGTGTGTGTAAGTATGTGTGTGCACACTTAGTTAAACTATTTTACTTTTACTGTGATATTTCTTTTCTCTTAGACAAATTCTGTTTATTATTACAGGAAAAATAATAAAAACTCTGATTTTAATATAAAATTATTATAGTTATTCCAATAGTGATATTTAACCTCTAAAATTTACTCTCCTACTTTTTAATATTATAACCTAATTTAGTCTAAGATGTCCTCGAAGTCTCTAAACATTCTCAAAAGGATGTTTGATCTGCATTTATCTGACAAGGTGATGCATCCTTTTAAAGTTTTGTCTTCCATCATATTATGATATCCCATCACTCATATGACAAGGGGTTTAAGATAAATGGAGTTAAAGAGAAAGGTCAAATAAAAGATACTGTCAGGCTCCAGCATGACACAATCCATCACACGAAAGAGCACACCCTCTTTAGCCTGTAAGCATTCTGTTACAAATTGGCAAATGTTCATGATCATCTAAGCTTCTGGGATGGACCTAAAGTGGATATTGGCTTCAGAGATAGAAAATGGCAATATTTAGTGACCATAAAATTGAGCAAACCTTTTACCTCCAAACATCTCACTTTGTATAGATGGACATCATGGTAATTTATATCTTCAGAATATAATTTTATTTAGATGTTTGATTTTATTTTGATTAATAATTCAATGTTCCTATGTTAGTAAAATGCTTTAAGTGTGTTAACAAGTGAGCACCAAATCTAACGAAATGATTTCAGCAGATAGGCAGTGAACTCACAAACCCAGTCTCTAGCATGTGGGGCTTTATATTTCACTGTTTTAAAGCTGGTGAGATGGTGAAAAGATCAAGGAAGACATAAATTTGGAAATTCTCAAGGGAAAAGCAGTTGTATTCTGGTGATAAAAAAATATATAGGTTTGGCTGGCCAAGGGGATAAATGTGATTTGCAGTCAAATGAATAGCTTGATTTATTACAAAAGTTGAAGCTGCAAAACTGCATGTGAAAGTTGCCTTAAACTTTATTCATTTCTAATTGTACAATTTATAAATTATGAATCAGTATTCATATAAACCTCAAAAGAAATGATTATTATCAGAACCCTAAGCAGTTAACAATCACAACATAACAGTACCTTGTGACAGAGGTCACAATATGCAAAACTTTTGGGATTAATTTATGCCAGTAAGAACTCAAGGAAAAAGAACAATTAGCAGGATATAAAGGTCATTTGGAAAAAAAGGTCTGGTATGCATGGGAAAATTCCTGCTTTTTTTATTTTGGGAGAAATCTCCTCCATGTTTCCAAAGAAAATCATTCAAATTCCATTATTACCTGGGTCTTGAAAGAAATCACTTGAATTTTAACTTTATAATCTGCTTAATTAAATTTATTTCTCATGACCTTCTTGATTATGGAATTTACATCTTCTTTTCACTCATAAGACTCCATAAGCATAACAATTCAATACATTCAAGTGGATCTTCATTGTACTTCCGATCAAAGTATTTTTATATTTTAAATTTGAATTAGTTGACTAACTCCACAAAAAATTGTTGCTGGTTTCTTAAGAGTGATTATTCATACTGTAAATTAATTCGTTAAAAACATTTAATAAAATCTTTCAAAATTGCTTTCTTTGTGTTATAGAAAATTTCCAATATATATCAGATGTTACATAATATACATAAAATGAGGAAAACATACGTATGTATATTCTTGTAGAGATGTTACAACGGCTTCCTAAATATTGTGTTGCATTTCCCCTAGAACTGGGTTTTAGCTGCATATAGTAATTCTCATATTTTCTCAGTTCAATTTATTTTGTGACTTCCTATTCAGCATCTCAGAGTGAAACTCTAGATCAGGTCATGAGAAATGCAAACTCAATATTACTCTGAATTTTGTTAGGAAATCCTATCATACCTAAATTTCTAACACCCCAACCTTTGTAACATGATCCCTTTTGGGGAGGAAAGTAATTTGTCAGCTATGTGGTGGAGACTTGCTACTAGTAGAGCAAATAGACTCTTATTTTCCAAATGAAAATGGTAAAGAATTATTTGGAACTTTTATATTTGTTCTTATTTTCAAAAAAGATCATCCTAAGACATCAAATAATAAGACCACAAATGAAACTTCCAATACTATTGTATTTCTGAGTATCTGATATCAAAGCAAAAAAAAAATTATAAGAGAAAATTTGAAGGGAAACAAGGATAAAATTTGCTGTTTTTGCCCTGCAACCTCAAGGCCTTCATATATTATTAAAGAGATTTTTCAAGTAAAATCTGACCAGAAGAGATGTGTAAAACAGCATGAGATTATTAATGAATTGATCAGACCTTCCATATGCAGAGAAGGATTGATTATTTGAAACCATTTCTGCTGTTCCCTTGGGTAAGCTTGTGTCTTTGAGTGACAAAAAAATAAACTGCTTGTGTATACAAAGTTAACAATAAGCTGCTTTATTGTGATTGAAATCATGTTGCATTTGAATCACCAGATTATGTAAATGATGTCTTTAAAACAATTATTATTTAAAAATTCTACATTTGAAGTGACAATCAAGATGTATGACTGTTGATGAGTCACCAAACACCTAATTTTGGCTTATTTCAAATCTGAGCTAACATCCTAAGGTGAGGTAGCCTACCAAATATAAACTTATTGGAAAGGAAGAGAGTCTCCGGCCCAAAGGAAAATTAAAGTAAAATTAAGAAGCACATATGATGATGTTTCAAAATACCCCATTTCAAGATCTTACTTTTGCTTTTTACCAAAAGTCTATAAAATTTGCATAGGTGTTTTTTTTTTTTAAATGATACTATGGCATATTGCCCAAGATTAGCTTTCAAGGAATGAAAGAATGTTAAATTGAAGCTAACCACTTTGTTGTAAGATTAAATACCTTGATGTAAGAAAATTATTGTTTCCATTGCATAAAACAATCTGATAGTAAACAGTTATATACAGAAGTGCTTCTAAGAATAAAATTATTAACAATTACTACCAAATAAATTTATGGAAAGCTAGTAGATTAATTAAGAGCATATTGTAAAATATTTTACCTTTGAAAGCACCCCTCAAGTATTAGAGGAATTTTCAGAACTTTATTTATTTTACAAAAGTTATACTTATCTCTTGCAAAACATAGTGAATGGGCTAGAGTATAATTTTAAAGAAGGATGTTACATATCATTTCTCATTATGATATTACAAATTATGGTGGCATGAGATAGAGCACTGATAGAGACACATTAGCAAATGTCCAATGTGACATGACAAGGAAAAACATTGTGGTGTTATTTTCTGAAAGGGAAAATACAGATTTAAAGTAGAATTAATTAACATTTAAATTAGAAAGTCATATTTAGATATTCCATGTTAGCAATTAGAAGACATACAGAAAAACAAAACAAAAAATGTGAAGAAACCTAAGCAAACAAAGAAACTAAAGCCAAGCTCTTTGGGATCTCTGCTGATATTTATCTTCAGACCTCCAACAATTCACTACCCTATCGAGAATTGGAGAGAATTTTATTACTAGGACAGAAAATAGTTTACCACATGAATACGGAGTTTTTCAGAATGTTAGTAATAATTAATAACCATATCCTAGGAGATGGAGTTTGAGGCTTAAAATGGCTATGTAGATCCCTTTCTTAAAATATTGGGCAGACTATGTAAACAATCCTCTCCTTGATTTATGAAAATATTATCAAGTTCAGTAATAGTTGATGTCAAAGGCAGACATCATAAAACCTAAATGCCCTCATTTTTATAGAGTCAGTGATCAATTACTGTATCATAGATCAGCAATTAATTTGCATGAGCATATCCACCAATAGCCATTTCTCAAAAATACTATTTATGGACGATGGAAGAGCTGGCTAATTTTACAATGTAGTTTTTAACATTACGTAGTTCTATGCAAGTAACCACCTTTGTTGCCTGGCCAGGATAAAGTCTGCCAAACATCTGTAAGAGAAACATTGAGCTGAATTTCCCATCCATGGTGACAAATCACTGCAGATTTTTTGACAATCTTAGTGACCTATGACCAAATCACATGAAATAACAAATAATGGACATATCATTGATCACTAAATATAAGGGTAAAAAATCTAAGCATAGTCAAGTAGCTAAAATGTGGACTTTTTAGAACATTAAGGCAAAGTTGAAGCATAGAGCAATTGGTTCGGAATTATCTATAATGAATATGAGGCAGACTACATTCATTATTTGAGCCAATGCAATAAAATATCTTTCCTTTGGAGGAAGCTGGAATGTTCTCTGAGTCCATTTGGAAGAGAAAACTATTGAGGGCAGCTGATTTAAGAATGAACACTACACTATCATATTGTCATTCTAGGCACATTAACCAAGCACATGGAAGACTGATGTTATAAGCATGACATGCAACCATACAAGGTGTTTTATATATTGTACAAAATAAAAATTTTAAAAATCCATGGAACTACACTACTCAAACAGTGACCCTTAAATAATAAAATTATAGAAATGTGCTATCATCAATTGTAACAAATGTTCCATACCAATGCAAAGTGTTAATAATGGTATAGTATATGGGAATCCTGTATTTTATGAATGATTTGTTCTGTAAATCCACTTCTCCAATAAAGAAAAAAAAAAGTAAATATAGAATTTGCTTGGCCAGTGCATCAGATAATTGATAGCCATATCATTTGATGTGTTTTTATCCTCTTGAGTGGTGCTGTGTGTCATGTCTGGAATTAGATGACTTATAAATCACACGCCTTTTGAGTTTCATTAGAAGACAGATATACGACACAGAGATATGACAAAAATACACACTGAGTTCAATTTCTAAGTGCTACAGGCAAGGGGGGAAATATGTATATATATGTAAACTTCTTTCATAGAAGCCACAAGAACTTTCTCAAAGAACAGAGGAAATTATTTTATTCTCACAATGAATGTTTACTATACAAGGGACTTCTTATAAACATTCTTGTATGTGAAATTGTGAACTAAGATACCTTAGTTATAGTTTAATTGATGTAAGAACTCATCCAATTATTTTTGAAAAGTTGAATTTTTATACTAAACAGAAATTTGGATGTTGAACCTTTGATACAGTCTAGTAGTCAAGGTTAAAAGTATGTATTAGTTAAATTTTAAAAAATATTTTAAATAATTGTATATTAGTCAGCCAAAGAGGTACTGATGCAAAATACCAGAAATTGGTTATTTTTTATAAAGGATATTTATTTGGGGTAGAAATGTACAGTCACAAGGCTCTAAAGAGTCCGAGTCAAGGTACCATAAGAGGTACTTTGTCACCCAGAGTCTGTTGCCACATGTTGACACAAGATGGAGGGTGATGTCTGCAAGGATTCAGTCTTCCTCCTCCTCCCAAGTCTCTGTGGTCACAGCTTCTTCCAATCTCAGCTGCAGGCTGGGACAAGTCTTGTCTCTTTCCCAGGGATCATTTCTCTCTGGGCTCAACTGCTCTGCTCTCTGCACAAGGTCATCTGTAAACTGTCAGGCAAACGGCTTGTCTCTATTCCCAGGGCCTGTGCCATGATTAATGGAACCTTCTTTCTTTCCTCACCTATCTGCTTCTCTGTGTGCTTACTTCCCGGGCTCCAGGATTAAAACTCTAACTTTCTCCTCTGCCATGTCGTTTTCTCTGTGAGTCCCCACCCACCAGGTTGGGTGGGGACAATGTCCTACTGATGAGGTCCAATCAAAGCCTTAATCATTATTTTTTAAAGTACAAGTGAAACCTCTGAATCTAACCCAATCTAATATGCCCAGAGGAACAGAACAGTTCACAAACATAATCTAATCTATTTTTGGAATTCATAAACTATATCAAACTGCTACCAATGCCTTCATTGTAATTTTCATTATTGTTCTCTTTTGGAAATGCTGGAATAGATATGTAAAATGAAAATCCTGACTTTTAGTAGTTGTTGCAAAATTTTACAATTTAAAATTCAACTAGATAAAGTAAAAGCAACCATATACGGTTTTAAAATGTTGGGTGTATGTTTATGTTTGTGTGTGTGTGTGTGTGCGTGTGAGGAAAAAATAAAATAATTACAGATAAGATGAGGTGAAAGAATTTTTCACTTGACTACCTACCTATACAACAGGAAGTGGTCAAGGATAGAAATTTGGATCTATAGAAAGCAATAAAGAGTACCAAGAATGGTAATTGTGAGAAATTTCAAAGATTATTTATTTCTCAATTTCATTAAAATACAACTCTTTAAAGCCAAAATAATATAATTTTGGGTTTATTTCATATGTGTGTAGAATTAAAATCTATGACAAGGCTAGCCCAAATGATGGGGGGATGGAGATTTGAACATCATCAACTATTTTAATTTGTTAAGGCTATAAATGCAAAATACCAGAAATGGGTTGGCTTTTATAAAGGGAATTTATCAGGGTAAAAAATTATAGTTCCAAAGCTGTAAAAAGGTCCAAATCAAGGCATCAACAGAGATGCTTTCTCACCAAAGGTTGGTTGCTAACATAAGAGGGTTTATGATCCCTAGAGTCCTCTCTCTCTCACATAACAGGATCAAAATGGAGTTCTGTGTGTTTCTAATTTCAGTTCTCCACCTATACAGGCTTCCAACAAGAGGGGGAAGACCCAACCTGAGTCACACTTCACTGACATAGCCCAATCAAAGGCCCTAAAGCAATCTAATCAAAAAATGATACAATCAAAATTCCCTTAACTGAATCAAACCGAAAGGCCACATCTACACTGTGTTTATAGGCACAGGAATGGGTTAGCCTGAGAACATAATATTCTGGGGTCCATAAAAGACACACCAGGACGTCAACCAACTCCATTCAATTTGGATTAATATACTTTAAACAAAATATACATTCTTTCAAGAGCAGATAGCATGTTTACCAAGATAGAATTATGTTGCACCATAAAATAAATTTAAATATATAGAAATATTTTGTAGTGTTTTCTGACAGCAGCATACTTAAATTAGAAATTGACTACTGTAAAATATCCAGAAAAATGCTAAACATTTGGAAATTAAATAATATACCTGTAAATAGCCTATGGTTTGAAGATGAAATCAGATGGGAAATTAGAAAATATTTCACTTGAAAAAAAAGAAAATCATAATTTATGGAATGTACTGAAGGCAGCATTGAAGGAATTGTGCAGTTTAAATGCTTATATTAGAATAGAAGAAATGTTGAAAAATCAATAAGCTAACAGTCCTCCTTAAAAGCTAGAGACAATAAACTAAAACCAATTTAAGTAGATTGAAAAAAAGAATAAAGGTAATGGAAAAACAATGAAATAAAAAACAGACAAACAATATAGAAAATTAACTAAGTCAAATCTAAACTTTTGAAGAGACTAATAAAATATATAAAGCCTTAAAACACTGTTTAAGGTAATACAGAGGAAACACAAATTAGTGATATCAAAAATAAGAGAAGAGATCCCACTGCAAATACTACAGATAATAAAAATATAATAATGTAATATTAAAAAAAAACTATGTCAATAAATACAACTTAGATTAAATATACAAATAAGTTAAAAACCAAATTACCAAAACTTAAACAAAAAGAAATACAGGAACTACATATCAATCTGTCAATTTAACTCATTGACATAACTAAAACTTTCACACAAAGTAAAATTTGGGCACAGATTATGTTTTTAGTAAATTCTATTAATATTTAAGGAAGGAATAATACCACTCAATCAAATTCTTTCAGAAACTGTCAGAGGACAGTACTCTTCAAATTCCTGTTATGGTGAAATCTAACCATGAAACCATAATCTGACAAATAGATTACAAAAGAAGAATATTAGTAATCAATATTTCTCATGAACACAGACACAAAATTTCTTGACAAAATATTATCAAATTTTGTATAGTGATATATAAAAATGATTATGCCATATGATTAAGTGGAGCTTATTTCAAAAACACAAATTAATATTTAGTATTTTAGCCATACAAATCACTCTCCTGACAGACAAAAAGCAATATAATAATTCAATAGATGTATAAATAGCATTTTGCTGAAATCAATACACAATCATCATTAAAAAAAAAAAAATAGCAACCTCTCAACATTCTAAGAATAGAATAAAACATTCTCAATATGCCAAAATTCATTAAGAAAGACCTACAACAGACATTATTCTTAGTGGTGAAATATTGAACTCTTTGCCTCTATGGCCACAAAAGGGCAAGAATGTGCACTTTTTCTACTTTTACTCAACATTGAACAGGAATTCCAGCCCAATCAATCAGGCCAGAAAAATAAGTAAATTGAAAAATATCCATAAGGAAAATGTGAAAGTATCATTATTTGAAAATGACATTACTCTTTACATACAAAATGATATGAAATCTACATAATTAAAAACAAACATACAAACCAATAAGTGAATTTAACAAAGTTCAAGACACAAGGTCAATAAAAAATTGCATTTTATAACCTGGGAAAAAGTAGAAAATAATATGTTAAAAATATTTTCCTTTGCATTAGAACAAAAAAATAACAAAAATAAAACAGAATAGGAATAAATTTAATGAATGTTTGCTAATATTCTACACTGAGAACATCAAATCTTGTTCAGAGAAACTAAACAAGTATACATATGTAACTTTATGGGCAGTGTAGCAGTTTCATATTGTTTATAAATTCCAAAAATACATATTGGATTATGTTTGCAAACTGGTCTGTTCCTCTGCACATATTATATTATATTGGACTCAGAGATTTCAGTTTTACCTGATTAAATAAAGATTAAGGCTTTGATTGGGCTGCATCAGTAGGATGTTGAGTCTCCAGCTCCTTTCTGGGTGGGGACTCACAGTGAAACTGCACTGCAGAGAAGGGAGGTTGGAGTTTTGATCCTGGGGTCTAGGAAGTAAGCACACAGAGAAGCAGATAAGTAAGAAAAGAGAGAAGGCTCCATTAGACACAGCAGAGGCCCCAAGAAGAGAGATGAGCCATTCACCTGATAGTTTACAGCTGACCTTGTGGAGAGAGCAGAGCAGTTCAGCTGGGAGAGAAACGAGCCCCGGGAGAGAGACGAGACTTATCCCAGCCTATAGCTGATATTGGAAGAAACTGGGACCACGGAGCCTTAAGAGGAAGAGGAAGCCTGAACCCTAGCAAATGATGGCAACCATCTTGCTCCAACACATGGCAACAGACTTTGGTGAGGGAAGTAATTTATACTTTATGGCCTTGTGACTGTAAGCTTCTACCCCAAATAATACCCTTTATATAGCCAACAGAGTTCTGCTATTTTGCATCAGCACCCCTTTAGCTGATTAATACAACAGGCAACTTAATTTTGTCAAAATTTATTATATGTGCACTAAAAATTATATATTTAACAGTTTTTTATTTGTTCCTCAATATAAATAAATAAATAACAGCCCTGGGCTTATGACATTGAATTTAAAAGAACTGGAGAGCAAGACTAGACACTGGTTAAATCCAAGGCCCACAAACCTTACAACAATATCCGTAAGTCTTTAAAATAATTGGGCAGCCTCTTCATTTTTCTTATAATATTATTGACTCTTATTGAATTTTCAATCCTATGACTGCAACAAAAAAAGGAATTAGACCAAGTTCAATCATCAGAAATGAAAAGACTTATGAATGAATAATTTTTTTATTATTATTTCTTGGATTAATTAATAACCTTAGTTTTCTCAATTAAGTGTAAGAAAAAAAAATTAAACTAGAGAGAAACTTACATGAAACCAGAAGAATTTTCTATTATTATATTTGGTGCAACATGGAAATTTCCTAAATAATTTAGGAAGTCTCTGTGTTTGGAGATTCTCACAAAAGAAGAGATTATTTCATATATTTAAGTTGTCATTCTCCATAAAGTTGTGCAATTTCTTGATATACTTTACAGTTCTGTTACTGTGGCTACCTGGGGATAAATAAATGTAGAAATAGGAAGCATTAAAGCATTTTGTGACTCCACAAGCTCCTAAGCATAATTCATGCAGTAGAAATAAGACAACTGAATTTTATGACTGTGAAAAGGTAGGTTATATGTCCCAAAAGCCCAAAGTGACACAGTATAAATGAATCACTCCACTTTTAGAAATATATCAGCTAACATTGCTACAGGTTATAAAGTGGAAAAGCTTATTATTCTTCCTAAATGTCAAAATATGTAAATATTCATAACACAGATATTGAAGCCTACATTTTAACACACTACCAACTCTATACCATTGGAATGAAAAGCTTCTGAGACCAATCTTTCATGTGACTATGATATTTTCATATTAGTGGATAAAAGGCCTTAAGATAAAAATGGGCACCAATATATGCCTTTCCTAACAACCGTCTATTTTCTAAGTGGTTTGTATGCTCATAGTTCATGACACTGCTTATTTGCAATTTTCAATTTTTTTTACACTATCTCTTAAGATGAAATTCATATAATGTCTGCAAAGTTCTATCTTAGCATGTAGTATGGATATCAACTGAAAAAAGAAGAATAAGAAGGAGGAGGAAGAAGAATAGGAGGAGAAGAAGAAGAGGATGAAGAAATACACAACATCTATTGCCTTGGAAAATAATGTACAGAAAAGAGATGTATTTTCTTTGTTATATTTAGAAAATTGTTAGAGATTGAATCATGCCCCTCGAAAAGACATGTTCAAATTTAAATCTGAGTTCCTGTGGGTGTGAACCGACTTGTAAATATTACTTTTGAAAATATTATTATTAGTTAAGGCATTGACTCATTTGTGAATAGGTTCTTCGAAGATCCTATTTAGATGAGGTTGAATTGAATCAGGATTGGCCTTAATCCACATGCTGGCATCATTATAAGAAGAGGAATCCATACAGAAATGCAGATGACTGAGCAGGAGTAGAAGACAGAAGGAGTAGCCATGTGACAGAGCAGAGGTGCAAGCCACAGAAGTCCTAGGATTGTGGCACGTCAGCACCAAAATGCTACAGATTCCAGAAGAGAGCGTTGCCTGTCGAGAACTTGATTTTGGACTCCTAGTCTCCAAAATCATGAGACAATAAATTCCCATTGTTTATGCCAACTCATTGTATGGCAGTTGTCATAGCATCCCTTGCAAACTAAGGCAAAAATATATCCTGTGACTAAAACAATGAATGGCCATTAGCAGAAATAAGTGTTTTCTGAAAACTGAAGTATAGATAGTGCTAGTACAAAATAATTGTTGCCATTAACTTAAATCATTACCAATATATCTAGGTGATCACAATTCTGACAAAAGCAATAAGAGAGTGCACTCAAAACCCTCTCCAAGCTTGCGACATTAGATTACTGAAAGATTACATACATTCTTGGAATAATAGTCTATATATTATTAATAAAAGTATTGGTGTTATATCTGAGTATAACTGAATTAATGGGAAGAAAATGATAAATGCAAAAGTAATGAAAATTTGGGGGAGAAGAGCAAGAGAAATTCTCTATTAAAATATTTTAGTCTCGGGGGTCGGATATGGCTCAACTGGTTGGGCATCCGTCTCCCATATGGAGGGACCCGGGTTCGATCCCCGGGACCTCCCGGTAAAAAAAAAATAAAAATAAAAATAAATAAATAAATAAATAAATAAAATGGATAAAGTAAATGAATAAATAAAATTAAAAAATATATATATATTTTAGTCTGATAAAAAAAGGATTTCTGAGCACTGGAGAGATGTGACCACAAACCAAGGAGTGTCAGCAGCCACTAGTCATTTTTTTAATAAAAAAAAATCAAAATTGTTAGGCACTGTAGATCAACATTTTGTGAACAATCTCAATAAAGTCACATTTTTTTTTCACTTGGCAAAAGATGAGCATCTGATTATTGAACTATCCTGGAGTTCCAATGACTTGTGCCAGTACAGAACATTTATTCATGCTGAAAATATCGGATTTCAAGATATTATCCAACAAGAAAAATGACATTCCCACAAATGATATTGCATAAGATGTGAGATAAAATTAATTTCACTAGATATTTTTGTTAATAAAGAGAGACTTTTGCAAAAGGATTATTGAAAGGTTGCAATAGGGGGAAGAAGCCACTGTTATGGTAATATTATGTAAGATCTGCATGCTTCTACAACCTTAGGCAGAGAAGTCTTTTCTCTTATAAGAAGGAGTAAACAATGCTCCAAATAATCAGGTGTGGGGAATTAGGATAAAACAGACTGGCAAGATCTAACTGTACTTCAGAGAATGTTTACCCTGAGGCCAGTCTATTTTCTGAAGGAGATATTAAGGAGTTGTTGTATGCTGGCTCAGGCTGAGAGTAGGCAAAAAATCGGGGGTCTGAGGGAAGAAGAGAATCTCAACCAAAGGGTTGTTGACAAGCATTTTGTTATGATTGATCAGTAGGAACAAGCAGTTTAGTTTATCATTTATGAGGCAACAAAAGGGACTGTGTAGGTTTATGTTTGTTCTTCTCATACATAAATCCAATACATTAGATTTTGTTGAGAGACAATTCTACGCAAGTCTCTAATGCTTCCACACATCTTGTGAAAAG
Organism: Tolypeutes matacus; assembly: GCA_026826555.1. Taxonomy (NCBI): domain Eukaryota; kingdom Metazoa; phylum Chordata; class Mammalia; order Cingulata; family Chlamyphoridae; genus Tolypeutes; species Tolypeutes matacus. The sequence continues at coordinate 4,748,972 of JAKSZT010054416.1, read as the reverse complement.
GGCTTTCACTGCCCCATGTCCCAAACTATCTTTACAAGGATGTTTGTATAGCAAACAGCCTCGGAAGATAGAGATAGGCTCACACTCTGGAGCAAAGAGCAGACATGTTTACTCCCTATTATGAAAGATTCAAGTTACCTAAACTCATGGTTTTTTTCCTTGTAATACACATACTGCACTTGCACATCACCCCAGTGTGGCTTGGGGATGAGAGGAACTGGTGCAAAATGCACTGACGATCATGCTGCTTGCTGTGATGTGAGGAATAGGGTCCTTTGTCTCTGCCTCAGCATTCTCTGCCTGCTGCATCCATGAAACTGCGGCAGGTTAATTTGTTAGCTTGCAGGTAGAATATGATCTCAGGTTCTTCACAATTCTTGACAGTTTTGGCAACAAGGATGGCATCCACTTTGGCTAGGATACGGAATATGTCATATTCTCATAGTCAATGCTCTTGCTCAAGGAGTGGGCAAGGAAAGTGAATAAATGCCTCCCACTGTTAAATAATCAGGAGAAGAATTAGTATTTAGAGTCTAAATAGTGAATAGTGACATTAAAACAAGCTGTATAAATGGTGCCTTGTTTGTTGTTCACTCTCCTCTGAGGGGCCAGAGGGAGTGCTGAGGAAGATGTATTATGACAGTAGACCAGCAAGCTCATGGCTTCAAGCTAAAAGGTCATGGGACTATGGCAACTGCACCAAAATACCTCAATTCTATAATAATAGTGTTAGGAATGAGGACCTGGCTATACAGTATAGAACCTTGGGTGGGCAGAAAACATAATAAGTTCATTTGGTAGAACATGAGCAAAGGTTGCTTGAAAATAAAAGTAAATGGAAAGCCTTGCTTAATGAGTCAGAGTCACTCTTTCCCTCCATGCCCTTTATCCTGACCAAGCTGCATTACAGAAAGTGATGTTTAGTTTTGGGGCTGAGGTCTCCCTTCACTTAAGGGGATGTAAAGGCTCTATGTACCCATCTGAATATTCTGGACATCTTTGGGGGAGGGGAGTGAATCAAACTTTTATGTCTCTGTTGGCTACAGGTGCCCAAGCCACCATCCTGCCTGAGCCCATATGGGTAGGGTGTGTCCAAACACTACTGAAGGGGTTTGGGCAAGGTTCAGTGTTGGGAGGGGAAGATAATGTGACCTGTAGGCAGGGTCCTTTGGGTCAATTCAAAAGGCTGATGTTGTAGATGTTCTAAATATAAACATACAGTATAAATCGATGTGTTATATGCTTGTACTTACCCATCCCATTAGTGTCAGAAGGATTTTTTTTTATTGGTGAGAGCTGAATATAGCGGAGTGTTAATGCATATTGGGACTTATTTAAAAAATGAAACCGCTGAACTATCAGTCTCTGTGATTCATAATTTTTACCTATTGAAGCCTCTGGAAAAGAGAGGCAGCCTCCACCCAGAGGCATTCCTTGGGTTTGTACTCAGCTCCATGATTCAGTTACCATTTTGTAAAGCAGCAATTATCTTATTACTTGACTCTTGTTAAAACTAAACACCTGAATCATGGAAGCTTTATAATCCTCTTTTGGAATGGATCTACTCATATTCAATAGCTAACAATTATTGAAGAGCCTAGCAAGTCTCGCTTGACAAATAGAAATCATATTTTTAACAATTCATGTAACCTCCTCTGAGTGTCATCTTGGATTTTCATGAAAAAGTGGCAGCTATTCCTTTGAGAGAAGCTTTATCTCTCAGTCTGCCAACTAAAGCAAAGCTGCTGGGCTCAGTGGGACCCACAATTCACAGAAGTTCCCCTAAATGCTTGGGCCTGATTTACAAATGGATTGACTAAGCTAAAACACACGGTGGTGTCCACTGAGCTGTTGCCTCTGTTCAACACAGCACTAGCTGTGCAGAACTTCAAAGAGATGTGCTCATTCCACTCACTGGGAAGAATTCAAGGCCATTCTAATAACTCTGGTCAATACCATCTTTGATGAACCTTATTATATTTTTTCTGACTCCTTGGCCATTGACAACAGCCTGACTATTTGATCTGCTACATAAAATTCTAGAGATTGGCAGAATAAAGCACATATCTTTGGGACCACATAGTAGAAATAAAGCACAGTTACTCATTAAGCCACCTGGACCACTAATATAGTTGCTGAGAATAAGGTCTAGTCTCTGGTGAGACTGACTGAAACCAAACTACTTGATACCAGATTGCCACCATTTCTGCCTGAATCCATCATTGTACCAGATGTAGCAATACATCCATAATTATAAACTGGGACTTTATGTTTACAATTTTCCAGGTTACAGTGTTACTATTCCATTCTGATTGGCTGACTCTGTCCACAAAACTGTAGCACTTGAACAAAATTAGTGTAATGACTGGCTCTCTGAACCATCAGCTGCCTGACAAAGGTATGCTTTACATTGCAAAAGCCATTCAATAATGGGCTGATTTTCAAGTCATTCATTGAACCTTTAAAACTTCCTACAAGTCACAATAATTCAGTATTAGAATGGTCTCCTCAAATATACACTCAAAAAAAAAAAAAAATCCTGACTCTGCATTTATCACCTCTTTCCATTCTTAACACATACAGTTTGGTCATTGAATATAGTCCAACAAGGACACATTTTGTCTCAGCCACTTCTTGACAAAGAGCCAAAGGCAAAGAAAGAGGGAGAAGGTTGAGTATATTGCATGCTGACTCCACCACAGTAACTTCATAATGGATCTCTGTTAGTTTTATAGAAATTCCCTTGTATCTCTTGCATCTGGCCCTTCTGTGTGAAAGACATGGGTGCAAGGAGTGTATGATGGGAAAATAAGCTGAAGTTTTAGATTTTGGAATGGGAAACATGAATTTTGTGAAGGTGGAGGGAGGATAATCACCCCACCACCTTAATAAGAAACACCTTACGTTCTGGAGATACGGAGGATTGAACGACATTAATGACCTTTGGATTTTCAGAGCCATCTGTACAACACATCCCCTGAAAGAAAACACAATGATGTAGTTCTTCCAAACTGGGACAAGTACTTTAAATTTAACTGATTGCTGAATCTGATATCAACCATCAAATGTCTGTGACCACATTTTTATCACCACCATTCTCCTTAACCATGCTGAGAGGGCAATGGAAATTGGCAGGAGACAGCACTTGCTCCTAAATTTCCCACACAACACACGGCATCAGCTCCAGACATTTTTCGACCCTCATTTCCACAGACCTCTGCGGTAGCAGAATTCTAGATTGATGCCCATCATTTCCCCCTAATGGTGTTATGAATGACTTCCCTCTTATTGTGTAGGGCCTGTGACTTCCTTCTAATCAACAGAATATGGTAAAGTCAATTCTATGTCTGTGCCTTGATTAGGTTGTGTTATGTGGCAGTGGTGACAGGATAGCAATCCTGTGATTATGGTACTAAATTTAAATATATTGCTGTCTTGCTGGTATGGATGGGAGAGGCTCCCTTTTCTGGGTATGAATAAGTAAGTTGCCATGTGGTAAAAGGGTCCATAGAAAGAGCCTTCACAGCAAAACCTGCCCCTAGCTAATAGCCAGAAAAAATGAGGGTCTCAGTTAAATAACCACAAGGAAATTAATTCTCCCAACAATAATAATGGATTTTTCCCCAGTCAAGCCTCTGATGTAACATAGTCCCCAGTGACACCTGAATTATAGCCTGGTGAGGCCTTGAAGCAGAGAACCCAGCTAAGCTGCAACCGGGCTTTTGATGTACAGAAACTATGAGGTAATAAATGTGAGTTGTTTTAAGCTATGAAATTTGTAGTTATCTATTATGCTGCAATAGAAAACTTATACAACATTGTTTACTCATCCCATGGGGTGACAAATACCATACGGCTATTCGAGTGGACAAGGGATAGGTTGAATTTTCTTTAGTTAGTCCCTCAAGAAACAAAGAGTAAATTCAATTATTCATACTGAACAGGGAACTCTGTGGCCTACCAACCATAAAAGCCACACTGAAGGGATTTGACAATTTCTGTGACCTCCTCTGAAGTAGGTCCCATTTGGGGGATTTCAACAATTGTAAATGCCACTTTCTTTTTAGGAACCGAACTTCTTGTATGGACGCCAGGGATTAACTTGCTTTCCTCCTGAAAACAGTGACATTCACCTTAGGGGTGAGTATAAGAGTCATGCAACTGTTTAAGGAAACAACACTTGCTCATGTGGCCCTCAGAAAACTGAGGAGATCGCTCCTAAATTAGGTGACTCTGGTTACTTGGGGGAGTTTCTGGGGGAAAACTGATTCATTACTCATGTGTATCATGCAGGCAGTAAATTAGACGAGAGACATCCAATTAGAAAACATGACATAAAATCTGCCTATAATTCTAGCTTAAGACAATGACACAAAACCTGGCTCTGAGAAGTATTCAGGTCGGTCTCAGCTCACTAACCATGGCTGTTGTGAATGGTAAAAATGCCTTAGATTTCCCCAGAGAGTACCAAGTAGGGTATATACATCAAGCTGTACCTGAATTAAAGCTTCAGCCAAGTAGAAATGTCAATAGAAAAATGTCAGTTCAGTAGAGAAATCCAAATGATATTCTTAGCTAGACCCTGTTGGTCTATGGAGTGTTTCCAGCTATTTGGGTCCCAGAACCTTATGGGCATCATTGGGATAAATAATGCAGATTGGCTTAGTCTGATGCTTGGAATCCTGTTGGTATAAACTGTCCCTAAGATTAATCAGAGTGTATGACAAAGTGAAGGATATATGGGAAAACTTTCCAGAAGCTAAGATGGTGTAGTAACAAGCGGTAGATATTGTTAAGAAACAATCCTCAATGGGTCTCTCATTTCTACACATCTCACAAAGCGAGGCCCTGCTGGCCCTTCATTCCAGACTATCTTTTTTTTAAGGATGGCTGTGTAGTAAACAATCTTGAAAGATGGAGATAGTGTCTTCATTAAGGTCAAAGGACAGGCATGTTTATTGCCCATTATAAAATATTTGCATTTTCTAAAACCAGGTTCCCTGTCTCATAATGTAACCTATTGTGACCATCAGAGCCCCTCTTCATTGCCCAATGGGACTTGAGGGGCAAGAGAAAGCAATGCAAATGTGATGTTCATGACCCTTTCTGTGATATAAGAAACTAACCCTTTGCTCTCACTCAGGAGTCTCGTGTTTTCTGACAGCATGCTTTAAAAACTGTGGCAGGCTAAAAAAACTTTAACCTCTCACTGTTCTTAACAGATTTCTAAATACTTTATGTGTCCCAAAATAAAATAAGGTTTATATGCACAAAAGAAAATTTTTTTTTTTTTTTTTTAGGTTCCAGGGCCAGGGATTGAATCCTAGAACGCATATGCAGGAAGCCAGTGCTCAACCACTGAGCCACCTTGGCTCCCCTGAGTTGGCTTTTTCATTTGCTTATAGTTTGTTTGTTTGTTTGTTTTTAGGAGGCACTGGAGACTGAACCCCAGACCTCCTATGTGGGAAGCAGGCACTCAACCACTTGAGCTACATATGCTCCCAGAAAAGAATTTTTATAACCAACTTTTAAAATAAGTTAACTTTACTAAAGAAATAGCAAAATACACATGACATTGTCTGCTTTCATATTGTATCATGATTAAAATCAGATCCTGTCAGCTGACCATGTACTTAATCACTATCATTTGAGATTGTCTTTGGCCTCAATGATAGAGTTTATTTGACTATAAAGTTCTCCAGCAACAGTCTATTCATTGCTTCCTTTCCCTTTTCCACATAAAAAGAATTTCAAAATATTATCTGGACAACTGGAAAAAATAAATGAAAGCAGTTAGACTACAAATTAAAGAATAAAATATTTCTTCTTATCCTATACTTCAGATGATTAAGAATAACAATTTGGTGTCTAAGGGCATATATGCTTAGAGTTTTCAGGAGGTCATAGAATTCATGCCATTTTGCACCTTGTGCTTTTCCCTATAATGTATTTTATAAGTACATTCATATGTATATCATTATTTTAAATGCTCTGATATTTAGATGTAATGTACTTGACCATGCCCTTATGTTTAATAATTAGGTGGTCTCTAGGTGCTTTTTAAAAATAAACTATTATGAAGCAAACTGAAATGAACATCCTCATTCTTAATACTTTCTAGGATAAATCTCCAAAATTGGAATTTCAGGGTCAATGCTGGTTTTTTATTGATTTTGCTCCAATAATTTTTCTTTTATTTTGTGTTCAGATCATTTGAATCTAATTTTTTCTCTTGTTTAATTTTAAAAAATTAATAACTGTAACTACTGTACATCTCTGCATAGAGAAATAAACTGAACTATAGAAACACACTAAAACATTTAAAAATGAACCAAAACTTGGAGTCAAGTAATATAGCTTTAGAATTTGAAATAAAGAAATAATTTAAAAGACATGAAAAAAATGAGATACCATAGTTATGAATAAGACAACATAACCTTATTACAATATAAATCCCCCAAAGTCATTTATGTATTCAAAGTAATCCCAATCAAAAGAAACTTTCACCCAAATCGAAAAGCTTGCTATTTCATAAATCTTCATCTTAAAAAGTAAACCAAATATAGTTAAGGATGTAATAGGGAAACAAATACACTGCTATTTTTGTTCTCATAATTTCATTATAAAACAATACATAAGGGATCTATGATTCACAATTTCATTGGACATTGTTTGACTCTGTCCCCTAAACTAACCTAAAAATTAAAAGAACTAGATTTTACTGAAGACCTACTGTGGGCCATGCCCTGAGTTGGGAGCTTTTTAAATGTTATATCAATCCATCAATTAGATCAAACCAGTCTTCTAAGCTAACCACATCCAAGACTCCAGTAACTCTCTACTGTTTTAATCCAGAGAGTCAAAATGAATAAAGAATTACTACTGGGGGAGCAGATGTGGCTTAAGCAGTTGAGCACTCACTGCCCACATGGAAGGTCCTGGGTTCAGTTCCCAGTGCCTCCCAAAGAAGACAAACAATGAACAGGCATCAAACAAAATCAATGAGCAGACAACAAACAAACAAAGAAAACGAGCAGACAATGAGCAAAAACAACAAGCAGTCAACGAGCAAAAACAAATGAGCAGGGAGAGGATGTGGCTCAAGCAGTTGAGCGCCTGCCTCCCACATGTGAGGTTCCAATTTGGTTCCCAGGGCCTCTTAAAGAAAAACAACAAAAACAATCAGACAACAAGCAGACAATGAGCAAAAAACAACAAACAACAACAACAACAAAAAAAAACAATGAGAAAAAAAAAACAACGAGCAAACAGACAAGGGAACCATGGGGCAGCAGAGGCGGTGCTGGAAATTACTACTGGTTCTTCAAAGCATCTTCTGGTTTTTCTGAAACCCTTATCTTGTACCAATTTTTATTCTTGTACAAATCATAAGTCCTATTTATATTTGGAATATTAATTTATTGCTTTGACTACTATCTGGTTAATTCACTTGACCAATGTACTCGCTATCATATTTTAAAATCTTCCGGTACCTTGAAGTAGAACAAATATTCATGCCTGCTGTCATCTTATTTATAAATATGCTATGCTTTCAAATAAGATAGTGTTGTTTTTAATGCCTTCAGAATATTAAAATAGATGGATCTTAATTGTTCAGTGAGATTTACTTTGTGACATCTAAATAATATTCCATGGAATTATCTAAATTGTCCTTAAAATGATGCATTCAATAGGCACATTGATGGAAAGACACTTAAGAAAAACTTATGCAATTTCTAAATTCTGAGCATTAGAAAAATCTTGCACTGAGAAAGGGATTAATTAGGTGATGTTCACAAAATACTGTATGAAAATAAGCTTTTAAAATACTATATTTTATTTGCATTTTTTTACTTATAACACAGGCAAATTTACTCAGACATAGTGAATATGTCTCTCTTGGTTTATTATAAACAAAAGCTGAAATGGAAGCTGCCTTCTTTGAATTCAACTTGTATGGATTTTCATTTCACAACTAGTATTTATAGAATTTGGGATCTTATTACCTTCTGTCATATCTCATTAGTTATGTCAGTCCATCTCAACACTACATCCCATGTCACAAGGATACAATGCAATGGTGAAAAATAAAAGATGATCCGATTTGTGTTGCCACCACATATCCACTTCGAATTGAGATAATGTCTGATCAAGACCAAAGAAAAACGTGAAGAGGAAAATGGAGCAGCTCTCCACCAATATTTTCTTTGAAAATGATTCAGAAATATGCTACTACTGATAGAGTGGATTTCAGTCACATTTAACTGCAGCTATTTCTGGGCTCCCCTTCCCTAAAGCAATCCTATCCTCATCTCCAAATTCAGGCAAAGTTGTATTACATATTTAATGCCTGTCCCTGTTAACCAAACTTTCCTTTCTTAATTAAATTATACTATCTTGGTAGATATAAGTAGGAAAAGAAGTAATTAAATTGAAGGTGAATTTTATTTTTCCATTAATATCTTGAACATTGAGATTAGGTAACTATTTCAAATGAAGTATTTTTAATGTATAAGGTAATTAAAGGAGAAAATGATCCTGATAAATAAAACAGGATGAAATGTTATAACTTTGGAAAAGAAATTAAAATGTTGTTTTCACTATAGAGTGGTGTAAACGATTTTGTTTGGTCAAAGGCATAATTTGAAATTTTATGTATAATCACAATCAGGAAATAAGCACAATAATCTTTCGATCTATTCTCAGTAGCTTGTATTAGTTGAGTAGTTGATTTTCTAATTTTTAAAAATTATTTAACTTAATTTCCTATTTTTACTTGGATAAAAGTTGAAAGACTCTGAATGTGTATTAACCTACTAGAAAAACAGTAGCTTGCTTAAAAAATGATCTGAGAAATGAGCTGGAAAAAGTTTTTCCCTATTTTCTTGTAATCATGTTTTCAGCATATTTTACATAATGCGCTATATGAATGACATCATTTTTTAAAGTCTTTGAATACAAAATTCAGCTAATCATTGACATTTAAATCAATATATGTAATGATGTAGAATTTTAGTGTTTATCTGCAACTACATTTGTTTTCGTTTTCTTTTTAACATACTGAACTTGAATGATTTAGGGCCAGGACAAGTTTAACTTTAAGAGAAATGTAGATTATTTAAGGCAATTGCTTTTTATTTATGTATAACACTGACCCAATTTGCCACATATTTATACATCTTTATGTCTTGAACAAACATACACAAAAAGACTACAGAATGAATTCTGGAAAATGGATGTAAAACGTACAACTCAATTTATTGATTAAAATATATTCTAGCTTTTGGGATGTTTATAGAAATTTCTAATCAATTTTTCATAATCAAAATCAGAGTCTCTAAATAAATAAGCTTGTAGGGTAAAAATAGCTTTATTTAAATATGAAAAACATTGCTAAAGATATTGAAAGATAGAAGAAATGATACAGATACATTTGCTTCAAAAATAGCAATTGTTGAATTTCTGTGCAATAAGCTAAAGTAAACAAAGATGTAAAGTATGGGATGCAGAACAAGTCAGAGAGACAGAGAGGAGAAAATTGTAAAACCTGTTAAAGAATTTAAAGAGATGTATTCATACCAAGGATAGTTTCAGAGGATGTATTTGTTTTTACCAGAATCCTCTGCAATGAGCATGTGAAACTACATTTATAAAGCACTGAGATAAAAGTTAAGATATACCCCAAATATTCTTTCATAATTGCTAAATAGATGTAAGTGAAATAAATATTATCTAATTATCACTATGGATTAAAATGGAATGAATAAACTATATGGTACACATCTCCGTAAAGGGAGGAGGATCAACAAACACGACTACTAAAAAGAAATTCACAAAGAATCACTCAGAGGAGAATTTAAGGAGTTAAAGGTCAGCATAGAACATAGCAAAGCATTATTGTGTCACATCTGTGAATATGAGCAAGGAATAGTATACAATCCAATCTAAAAGCCTTCAGTAAGATAGATTTTAAACTCTTTCAATGCAGATGAAGTCACATTATCTGGGTTGTTAAAATTCTCTTATACTATAAGCACATCCTGATAACATCCACATTAACACCTAGAGAAAGTGGCTTTTCACAAACCATATCACTTTTAAAAAGTCCTACTACATATAGAACATTAAGCCTGCTACATAGGCTGTTACACAAAAGGAAAATTATCTGCCCTTGTGATTTGTTTCATAAAAAGTTGAATTTAATACAAATAGCCAATGAACAACAAAATCACATTTATCCTGAACTTAAAATTTGAAGCAAAGAAAAAGTCTTATGCCCCATAGTCAGTCATTGTGGTGATCCTTTAGCTTCTCCTCCTCTTTATTTGCCTTCTCAACTGATATTCAGCTAAAAGTTTTCAGAAATTTAGTATTGTTGTTGTGGAATTTGAAAGACTCATTTCAAAAGAAAATATAAAAAGTATTTTGTTGATAGAAAAATACCACTTGCCTGCATGATTTGTAAAGAAGTGGCAAAACATTCTCTGACTCATGAGAGAAAGTTCTCTTCCTGGAAGCGCTAAACTCATTATGATTTAGCCAGCATTGTTTTCCCATTCCTAGATTATTTTATCCTCCAACCATATTTTTTTCATATTGAAATGCAATGTCACATATTTTTATACAATGGATGTATGTTAATAACTAAGGTCAAAGGTTTGCATATTCAATTAGGAATTCACTCATAGACTAATTGATCAACATTGACTCATGACATTATATGTATAAACTGATATATGTCAAATTTCTTATTTATAGCAAAGCCCCTAGATTTTATTTATTTATTCATTTATCCCCCCCTTGCTGCTTGTGCTCGCTGGGTCAGCTAACCACACCGTGCGGGCGGGCTTGCCTTCACCAGGAGGCCCCGGGAACCGAACCTGGGGCCTCCCATATGGTAAACGGGAGCCCTACTGATTGAGCCACAGCCGCTTCCCTAAAATCAAGGCCCCTAAATCACCAAAGCAACTGAAATAAAATCATCCCAACCAATGATGACCAAATGGCTTGAAACTTTAAAAATAAATATCCTTTTATTCAAGTCCAGGTTTTTCTGCCTACATTATCCTAGGTTCACATACTCTCTTATTACACTATTTAGTTGACACATATTGTTTCCTTCTAGCTCTTTGTTGAGATATCTATTTTGGTAAATCTTAGACATCATTTGAGACGTATGAAGTATCTATTTGCTGCCTTCCTACCTCCCTAACTACTGCAGAGATTTTCTTTTTTCCACTGTTCTACACCTAAACTTTATATGCTCACCTCTAATCTTTTCACACTATTATAATTATTTCTCTAAAAGTCAACATGTAGCACTCTTTAAAAAACTTTGAACCATTTCAATTTTTATTTCTTCTATATAGGGAAGAGCTTGGTATATTGCATTAAAATATTTAATAAATGAATGAAATAATGAATCAGTGGACAAACCATTAGACAAGGTAACTAATGAAAAGTGGATTTACATAGAAAACATAAAAATTACTTCTTCCAATGTTAATAATGGCACAAGAGGCAAGAACTTTTCATTGATATCGGTATTGTTGAGAAGGCAGTCACACTAATCTCTATTTCTTTCAGCATAGAAAGATTGTTCTGAAACTGACCATTAAGCTGTTAAAATTTTGGAAACTCTGCAGCAACTTTTATTCTTAATTGCTACAGTTCCTTGGACATGGCTACATGGCATGTCTGCCCTATTTACTTTTCCACTTCAGTTTACTTTGCAATTATGTTTCATTTTCTTTCCTTCTTCTGCCACTCTTCCAGTTGAGAGTTAGATCATTCATAAATGCCTTGGCTAATTCATGGACTCCTTCAATATTGGTCACTTGGTATTGCTCATTTTTAATGAGAACCAAGAATGATAATAACAAAATTTCAAGACGTAGATGATAAGCCTCTATTAGTTTCAAATCTGAAGAATGAATGCAAAGTTAAAGTCTCTAAAGTTTCTGTTTGGTAAAGAGATTGATAACCACACTGGTAACTTTTGCTTATTGCCTGACTCCTAGAGCATAACTATTGAAACAAAAGACCACCAAATGAGAAGCATTTGCACAAAACACTGGTTTGTAGGTTAACCCCAAATTAAATGTGCTTGTTTTTTTCTTATAATATGTAACTTTCTTCATTTTATTATAGTTGCAATTTTGTTTTATCTCACTTTGTAGACTATAAGCTTCTTGAAGGAAGAGGATATAGCTTATTCCTTTTTCTCAAACTTTGGAATTGTTTCCATGGTGAGGGAGATGTCAATCCACTTTACATTATTCTGAGAGGGAGTGATTGGCTTGTGAGTCTTTATCCAATTACCTCTGATCTGAAGGAAAGACTATGGCAGAACTGAGTTTCATCAGACATTGAAGGTGAAAAACCAAGTGTGTGAAATGTAAAGTTGGCAGGTAGTCTAACCAGTGAGCATCTGGAAACTGGGGACAATGTCTAGCCTAACTCTTCTTAGCTGTGGTTCTCCAACCACCTCAGTAGATTTGTCTAGGGAAGGCAGGATGCATTGAAACACATTTGCAAGAAGCTCTCCTGGGTGATATTCAGGCACACTAAATTCTGAGAATCAGCAGTCTGGCCTCTAGGAATAGTGGTCACATAAGGGTTATACAAGTGTTCAGGGATCAGCCAAGAAGATGGACTGAGAACATATGCTGCAGACTTTGTGCTGATAAAGAGCCTGGCTGTTTACTACCACAGGTCCACCAAATCCAATGATTTTATGAGAGCATGCTCCCACAAATGACTTCAACTATTCCCAGACACAACCTATATTGGACTTATGACAAGACAACTACATTTGCACTTCACCTGTAAAACAGAGGGTTGTTCTCAAAAACTTTGTGTCTTGGCTACAGCTAAAGCCTGGCTATCCACCTACAACTAGGTCCTCTTTAAGTTGAGATGACAAAGGAGAGAGGCAGGAGAAGGCAGGGCCTTACTTTAAGGAAGGTGACAACTATCCTCTTTAACTCTCATTTGAATATTTAAAATACTCTCTTTTGGTATTCCCAAAATCTTCTACTAGAAAATCTTCTACTAAATGCGCCCATGTTCATATCCACAGGAAAAGAGAGAGTCACCTTTCCCAATAATGAAATAAAAGCCATGTAGTTAAGACTCATGAATGCTAATTGCACTGAGATCTTTATATTCGCTCAATGGGAAAATTATCTTGCCCAAGAACATGGGTTATGTTGATTACCTTTAGCCAATCTTGGTGTAGTCCTAGAAGAAGAGGTGGACTAATACATGCCCACACACATTATTGGTGGGAAATTCCAGGGGCTACTAGGAAGAGGCATAGGAGGAATGAATGCTGCAAAGGCACCAATAAATGTCCATTATACTTATACTTGCAATTTGATGTTTGTTTGCTTTTTCTAAATCATTATTTTTAATAACCTGTTTGAGTTTTTTAAAGAGTAGAAGCTTTATATCCATTCCCAAATGTGGCTGTGAAAAGTTATCTTGCTGTTAACTTCAATTTTCTTTTGTGGTTAGAGACCTATCTTTTCACTGTTCAATGAGCCACTCATCTATGGTTTATAATTAGGTTATATTTTATTTAAATTTAAATCACCTGTAGCAAAACGATTATAGTGGTTTAAGAAAATATGTTTTTCTTACCACATAACATGTAGTCTGAAATTAGGCAGTTAAGAGATTAGTTCGATTTTTTACTGGAATCAGAGCCAGGACATCTCTGCTCCCCAAAGTCATTCTCTGGAGGTCATGAGTAAGCACTAAGTTCCAGCCACATTATCAGCATTCAGGGAAGAAAGAGGAGGCAGGTAAAATGGGCTGTGACATCAGAGTTCTTTTACCTATCATTGGCCACCATAGCTCCCAGGGAGCCAGAGAGAATGAGGACTTTCATCCTACTAGAGCAAAACCAGACAAGGTAGAAATCATAGGAAATGGATGTTGCGAGCCAACCTATAATGTCTGTCCCAGATAACATTCTCTAATTTTTAATTGACATATTGTTTTAGTGTTATGGTCTGCTTAAGCAAACATCATGAAATGGATCAACTTAAACACTGAGAATTTATTTGCTCATGGTTTGAAATTGGGAAAAAGTCCAAATCAAGGCATCATCAAGGCAATGTTTTCATCCCAAAGACTAGTGTTCTGGGGCTGGCTGCTGGTGATCTTTGGCTCCTCTGTCACATGGCAAGTCATATGGCTGCATCTCCTGGTTTTTCCCTTCTCTTCCAGGTTCCGTTTCAGTTTCTTGCTTCCTGTGGCTTTCTTTCCCTCTGTGTGAATTTCATTCTGCTTACATAGGCCTCCAGTAATAGGATTAAGATTCATCCTGATTGAGGCGGGTCACACCTTAACTGAAGTAGCCTCATCAAAAGGCCCTACTCACACCCACAGGAATAGATTACATTTAAAAACATGTTTTTCTGGGGTAAATACAGCTTCAAACTATCACACATATCTATTTAATAAGCTGAAGAGATCAGTTCTGAAGATAATATGTAAACTTCAGACTATATTTAGCAAGCCTAAAATGGAGAGTCAAAACAGTTCTACCTACAGATTTTGGGTTTCTATGCTAGTTTGGAATTTATTTCACAAGGAAAAAAGATCAGGGAGGGAGCTCAGTAGTCACCACTACGGGTGGGTAAATACGGTGTATTAGTCAGGCAAAGGGGTGCTAATGTGAAATACCAAAAATGGGTTGGTCTTCATAAAGGGTATTTATTTGGGGTAGAAGTCCACAGATACCAGGCCATAAAGTGTTAAATTTCTTCTCTCACCACAGTCCATTGTCACGTGTTAGACCAAGACAGCTGCTGGCGTTTGCCAGGATTCAGGCTTCTTGGGTTCTTCTCTTCCCAGGGCAGCATTTCTCTCTGGGCTTAGCTCTTCTGGTTCCTCCACAAGGTCAGCTGTAGATTATCAGGTGAACAGCTCACTTCTCTTCTCCTGGAGCCTTCTCGCCAACATCAGAACTCAAACATCAAAACTGCTTCTCAAAAACCTCTTCAACTCTGTTCTTTGTTTTGCCTTTTATATTCGATTCTCCACCCACCAAGGGGTGGGGCTCAACGCCCTACTGATGTGGCCCAGTCAACACCCTAATCATAACTTAATCATGCCCAGATTAACAGATCAGTTTACAAGCATGATCCAATTATATTTTTGGAATTCATAATTGCATCAAATTGCCCAACTGCAACATACAGAGTCTTCAAAAATAAACTACTGCTCAATTATGAGTATAAATTGCCCCATGCTGTGGGAAAACTTGGTTAACCGTCAGACCATACTGGCCATCTTAAAACCTGCTGAGGGATTTGCTAATTTAAAAAGCACTGTTAATTTAAAAAGGGATATATAAAGAACTAAGGCTGAGCAATTTCAAGTGCAATAGAACATATTGCTTAGCTTAAGTACCCCTCTTTCACACAGGACATTCAGAGCAAGAGGCTCTTTCCCCTCTTCCCTTTTAAGATTCATTCCACTGGAAATGACAAAGCCTGCTATTGAATATAATGTTTAGTGGTCAATCCTATTTTACTGGAGATTAACGTATGAAATTTTTGGTGAGCATTTACTATAAAACCATAGCTGAAGATACATTCTACTACATTAATCAATGCCTCATACAAAGACAAACCTCCCTCAGAGCTCCAAAGTTAGGGGGGGAAATATACTTTTTTTAAATACCCACCAATGAACAACTCTCCCTTCTTACTCTTCCCTCCATCCCCTGGTAATCTCTAATCTACTATCTATCTCTATGAATTTGCTATTTTTCATATTTCATATAAGTGAAATCATAGTGTTTGTCCCTGTGTGCCTTACTTATTTCACTCAGCATAATATTTTAAGATTGAGCCATGTTTCTGCAAGCCTCAGAATTTTATTCTTTCTTAAGGCCTAATAATATTTCAGCATGTATATGTACCACATTTTGTTTATCTACTCATCTGTTGATGGATACTTGGGTTGTTTCTACTTTTTGGCTAGTATGAATAATGCTGCTATGAACATTGGTTTTCAAGTATCTGTTTTCAATTTTGGGTATATATACCTAGGAGTAGAAAAAAATTCTTCCCTATATACCTGGTGTGATTTTTTATTAGAAAACCATTTATATAACCCACCTATGGGCATTATGTAGAGCCACAAGGACAGACAACAGGAAAACAGTACTGTTCCAACAGAGAGAGCTCACCTTTAGATCAGGGAACCAATGCAACCAAATGCTCCCTGACCCACTTGAATACATCTTTATCATGACTCTGTCAGGCACAACATTAAACCTGGACCCAAACACTCACCCCAAAATGGGGAGTTTGCCAGTAAAATCCTCCCTGTATGACTATATGAAATGCCAAACTCTGCACTTAATATGTGTCTGATAATCCAATGAGATAAGAGGTAGTCGTAGGTTCAGTTTAGGCACGCTCAAAAATACCACAAAAAACTCCTAATATGCTCTTTCACTTACGTTTGCTTACTTTATTTTAAAAACCAGTTCAGTCAATGTCCAGGAGAATAAAGAAACTATGAAACTAAAACAAGATAAAATAAATAGCTCAAACACAGAGTTCTCTTATCATTTTTCTATCATCCAGCCTTCCATCATCTTTCTGTATCTCTCATTTATAAATGAAAACGTTCATACTGGTTTGTTATATTGGGGTAATTAAAATATTTCTTCAGCTTTAGATATATAAATAAACTAACTTCTAGAAAAAACAATATCTGACCACGAGTCAGTTTTGACCTTATGAACAGCTTTGACACACCAGCTGATTGTCAGTGTCCTCAAGACACTGAGGATAACAAATAATTGTTTCTAATACTGGTCTTGATTTTTTCTTAAGAATAACCATTCTGTATTAGTCGACCAAAGGGGCACTGATGCATAGTACCAGAAATCTGTTGGCTTTTATAAAGGGTATTTATTTGAGGTAAAAGCTTACAGTTATAAAGCCCTAAAGAGTCCAGCTCAAGGCTATTTTCTCACAAAAGTCTGTCGCCACCTGTTGAAGAAAGATCACAGGTGATCTCTGCCTGTTCTTTCGTTCTTTCTTCCTCTTAAGGCTTTGTGGGCCCAGTTTCTTCCTATCTAAGCTGTGGGCCAGCATAGGGCTCATCTCTCAGGGCTTCCTCTATCAATTGCCAACTATCAGGCAAATGGCTCATCTCTCTTCCAGGGGCTACAGGATCAATGTTTTCTCCTCTTCCATGTCTATGGAGTTCTCTTTCTTCCTGTGCCTTCTCCTGTGTGTCTTCTTGAGTGAGTGTCCGTTTATATAAGCAAAAGGGGGCAGGGACTCAACCCGAGCTATACCTTACTGATGTAGCCCAATCAGAAGCCCTAAACTGATTTTATCAAGTAAACTTAATCAAAGGCCCCTCACAAAATCTCATACAATCAAAATGCATCACACCCAGAGGAACAGACCAGTTTACAAAAACAATCCTTTCTTCTCTTTCTTTGGAATTCATAAATTATCTCATACTGCCACATCTACCTTGCCTTCTAGACTTTTTCTGAGATTGGATTAGAAATGTCCTGACCTCTAGACCACTTCATCAAGGCTTTGACCTCACCTATATCTTCTAATCTCATCTTGTGTTGGGGGTCCCCCTAAGACCACTCCCAGGTTTGATAATTTGCTAGGAGGACTCACAGGAGTCAGCATATAGTTATACTTTTGCCTATGATGTATTACAACAAAAAGACCCAAAGCTAAATCAGCAAAGAGAAAGGCACATGGGGCCTGCTTCCATTCATATCTCACCCTCAATGAGCACCCAAGACAGATATTGCTACTCAGTCAACAGGGTATGTTTCTATGCTTATCAATGTTAAACAAGGGAAGCGGATGTGGCCCAAGCAATTGGGCTTCCACCTACCACATGGGAGGTCCTGGGTTCGGTTTCCAGTGGCTCCTGGAGAAGGCAAGCTGGCGCAACAAGATGACTCAATAAAAGAGACACAAAGAGAAAAGACAATGAAAGACACAACATACCAGGGAGCTGAGGTGGCTCAGGTGATTGAGTGCCTCTTTTCCACATGGGATGTCCTGGGTTCAGTTCCCAGTGCCTCCTAATGAGAAGATGATCAGACACAGAGACCACACAGCAACCCCAAACAATGGGGGTGGGAGTGGGTGGAGGGATAAATAAAACAAATCTTTAAATGTTATACAATCCTTTTCAAAATAGTACTCTATCATTAACTATTTAGTAGGCTTCCAAGAGGAAATATGCTCACCATCTCTTATATACAAACACCTGCCATACACTTCATCTATATGAAGGAAACATGAAATGTACAAGCTGGCCTCAACATTAGGCCAACATGCAACTCCCTCAGATCTCAAACATTGCTGACTCTCGCTTTAGATTTTGGCTTTAGACTTTCATTAAATTCTCACTGTCTTGCACTTTAATTCACTGAAATTTACAAAAACAAAGTAATAAAAACTGACTCAGTTTCTACATTGGATATATCATAGCAAAGAGAACAAGGGAGAAAGACACTTTAGAAAATATCAGAGAGAAGCAAAACTATAAGAAAGACGTGTCAATGAAATTTTGTCCAGTGTACATGTGCTCAAAAATATAGAAATGCATAATGTCATATCTATGTGTTTGGTTTAAGATCAACTGCCCTGACAGGGTCATTTGTTAGCAGTGTAACCTTAAACAGATTATTTAACTTCTCTGAAGTCAATTTCCTCGTATGTTAATTGGGAATAACAATTTCCAGCTAATGGTGTTGTGAGGAATTAGTGGGATCAGAACTGTAAAACACCAAGTCCGGTGACATGTTTTTAAGAATAAGCAACTAGTATTATATGTAGGCGTCATTTAATTTTACATAGGCAGGAAAAAATTTAGTAGAAATATGAAAATCCTAAGATGAAAATAAGTATGAACAAGACAAAATAAGACATAGCATTATTTTCAAGTTTAACAAGGTAAAATATGAATGTGTTGGTACAGATTTTGGTAAATTGCATAAACCAGAAGATTTTATATATCACCATTAAGGGGCAAGAATTAGAAAAAACGTATGTGCATATGGCTCTGTACCAGAAGCACAGATTATGGGAAAAGCTGTGTAAGTAAAGCATTGATTCTTTTATAAACAGAAGAAGCCAAAAGAAGTGCATTAAGTTTTTAAGACACTGCTTTGCAGTATTTAGATATGAGATGTGCCAAAATGGTGTCAGGGATCCTGTTTTGACATTGATAAGATGAACATGGAACAGCAGGTCCCAGGGATAATGTGGGAAAGCATTGCAAATGTTACAGGTAATGTTAATGGAAATCCACCATTACTTTTTTACTACTCACTTATTTTTCAAAGGGTGGGTGTCTTTATAGAAGAGGAAACAGTGTGTGCTGTTTGAGAAGAGGGAAAGAACATATTAATGTTTGAGATATTTAAGGAGACCAATAGGCCTAAAATGTAGAGAATGAGGTGATTGATGTGCAGTGTAGGCTGTAATACAGAATTTGGATTTTATTCCAAACAATAAGCAACATCCTAATAACCTCCAAAATATGAGAAAATAACCACACATTTCAGTGTCTACTGATGATGGATTATAAGAGGGAGGTATTAGTGAACAATATAATTTAGCTTCTAAACATCTTCTCATAACCAGTTTCAGACTGACACAACTTTAAGTTACAAGTATTTGGAATCTTGCAAATTGATAACCAAGTAAGTGATCTGGTTCTACTCTGTGTTGCTATCTTTGAGTGAGGGAATTGCATGAGAGGAAATTCAAGGAAGACTGAGTAAGCTGTATATTCTGAAGGCCTTTGAGACAAACAACCCTCTGACATTTTAATTAATACTTTTCTTTGTATTTACTGACTTGTTCTTTTATTCATTATATTAACTTATTTCAGAGTGAAGTTATAGTCTTTTAAATTATAATACACACTAAGAATTAGGCTTTTAGAGATTCACAACTCATACCACAATACCAAATGTTGGCAAGGATTCAAGTAAAAACAACATTCATAAACAGCTGATGGGATTGTGAATTTGTACATTCCTTTGGAAAACAATTTAGAATTGTGATGATACTATGTAAATACCAAAGAGATGATAAATATAAAATTCAGGTTATTAGTTACCTCTTGAATGATGATTCAATGAAGGTCACCCTGGAAGCTTCAAAACACAGGTTTATTAATAAATTGGTTGATAGTTTCCTGGGTGTTTGATTTATTATTATTTTTAACATCCTCTGTGTTTGTGTGTGTATTTCATAATAAAACAGAAAAAAAGCCTTTATAGAATGAAAGTAATCATCCCAGTTAAAATTGTTTACATATGGTTTAAATAAATGTCCCTAACAAAGGTAACTCAAACCAGTGCTGATTATTTTGTGGTTTCTGGCCAATTTTTATTTTTTAAAGGGAAAAAAAAAGAACAGTAAAAACATTGGTATAAAGACAAATTTATCTCTATAAGAATGAGAAAATATTCTTATTTAAATAAGGGAAACTATTATTGGTATGTTGCAATGCTCCAAAAGTAAACATAGTACACCCTTCTATGTATGTCAAAAAACTTTCATTACAAATTTGTGTTATCCCTTCTGTTTTTCTCTTCAACTGCAGAAACAGATAACCCCCAGTGGCTAAGTTGTGTGACTTTAAACATTGAAAGAAAACTTCACATTTCCCTGGCCCCTCCCATCTATATGAGGCAACTAATGCTATGTGCAATGATTCTTAATCCTTCCTGAATATTAGAATTACCTAGAAAGAATGTATCAAGTCCCAGCATCAGGGCCTCACTCTCAGAGACTATTTAATTGGGTTGTGTGGGCCCAAGCATCAGCATTTGCTAAAAGATCTCCCAGATAATTCTAATGCAATGAAACTGTAGTTCTTACAGTTTGGACTCCCAGAAAAGCAGCAGCAGCACCACCTGTGAACTTTCTAGAAAGTCTCATGCTCCACCGCAGACAAGCTGAATCAAACACTCTAGTGTTGGGGCGGAGCAATCTGTGTTTTAACAAGCATGCAAAGCAATTCTGATAACCCCTGACGTTTGAGAACCCTATCCTACAAGTATCTCTTTTAGTTTCTCTTTTCCAATCCATGCCTAAATAGGAGGAGGATTGATTTATCAGATTGGAAAGTCTGAGTGAAGGAACTGAGCCTGCTGAACTCCACTCACTGAGAATTACCATGTTGCAGTTAGCATAAAAAGAAGTTGCCCTGGGGTCTTCTTTATGGCTATACAATAAATTCTATCTGGAAAGCTCTTTTACTTTAAGAGAAACAAGCAATTTTTCAAATGCCATGATGTCTGGGGGAATGAAATCTAACTCAGGGGTAAAATATTAGCAAACACCTAACCACTGATCTAAAATTTTCCAATTAGCTTTTCAGAGTTATCAGTATTTTTATCTCATATACCTGCCTCTAGTATCTCATTTATAAATAAACTCTAATAAAAAGGGAATGAGAAGAGAGGTATTACATTCATTTGATTGCTACCTATAGAGCTCTTTGCCAGAATGATGTCCAAGTTTATGGGGTCCTAGGACCATGTCAAACCAAGAATCCATTTCCAAATGATAGGAGTTGGCATATTTGAGACTAGCAGCAAGATTTAAACCATGAGTAAGAGTTTCATTCATTGGAAATTGGAAAAATTTTCTCATCAAGCTGATGTTGTAAAAAAAAACTAGATGCAGGGAGAATTTATGAGCAAGTTTTGGGCAAAAGGAAGAAGCCCAGAAAGAAAGTACTGGAAAATGTAAAGTCTGGCTTTAGAGACTAATGCCATAGATGAGCATTATCTGGAATATCCTTTTTAGGAAGCAAAATGCAGACTGAAGGGGATGTAGTTGTTTAAATTATCTCTACAAGTATGACTGTTTCTGTCTAATGAATATAGAGTACTGTTTAAGATCTGGAACTAAACACCTGGGTACAATCCTGGCTCTGACATTTCCTGTGTGATCATTCCCTCACTCTAGCAGACAAAGCTTTTAAAATTTCTTTCTTTTTCTTTCTTCTTTTTTTTTTTTTTTTGCACTAATATTATGCAAATATGTACTAAATGAGTACCTTGTGGATGGCTTAAGGTGCATTTCCTTAATGGCTAATGTGGTTTTAAGCTTTTGAAATTTTATTATGTCTTGGCATTTCTAATTTTTTTAGGAAGAGCACTTTACCCAATTTTCCATGATCCTATCCACTCCTTTTTTTCTTTTAGAGCAGTTTTAGTTTTACAAAAATATTGCACATAATGTAGAAAGAGTTCACATATATAACTCACCACACCCTCTACACATGGATCTCCCCTATTATTAACATTTTGCATTAGTGTGGTACATTTGTTACAATAGATGATCCAATATGGATACATTATTAGTAACTAAAGTCTATAGTTTACATCAGAGTTCAATTTTTACAATATAGTAAATGAGTTTCAACAAATGTGCAATGTCATGTATCTACCATTACAGTATCATACAGAAAAGTTTCACTGCCTAAAAATGTACTCTTCTCCATCCATTAATTACTTCTCCCCTCACTCCCAACCTGGGGCAGTGATTTTTATAAAAATGTCTGTATAGTTTTGTCTTTCCCAAAATGGCCTATCGTTGGAATCATACAGTATGTAGCATATTCGACTGTTTTCTCTCACATAGCAATATGATTTTAAGGTTCCTCAATATCTTTGTGTAGCTTGCTAAAATTTCAATTTTTTTCTTACTCATCTTCATTGTCAAACTTTCTGTATCTTTTATTATTTTTTTAGAAAAATAGTAAGCTTATAGAAAAATCATACAAGATCTTCCAGTCTAACAAGAAGGGTTCATACAATGTTCAGGGATCTGTTCCCACAAGAATCTTTGAACAACTAGGGGAAAAAAGCAGTCCATCTTCCTCAAAATTGCAGAGCACAGTTAAAGGATTTCAGTAACTGCACAAGTGCCAATCAAAAAAACATAACTTAAATAATCTGTAGAAAAGTCATTCAGATTCTTGTAAATTGAAAATTCTTAAACCCACAAGGGAGCTCAAGCCTAGTACAAGAAAGAGGGCTGAGAAAGGATGGAGAAGATCCTACACTTTCACCACACACTGATCCTCAAAGAGAGGGCTAACACTGGAGGAAAGTACCAGCCAACTCTTAGCCAATTTGCAAAAACTGTAAAATATATCTTTTTGTCTTGCATTGCTTATTTTTGTTAGCTCCTGGCTGTCAACCAAATCACTGCCATATCACTTACTAGAGAGAAACTCAGGGCCTAAAACCCAGAGATAACACATTAAAATATTTAAAATGTATAGTATACAACAAAAGATGAAAAAACAAAGAAACAGGAAAGGGTAGCTCATCCAAAAGAACAAGATAAAAATTCAGAAACTATTAATGAAGAACACCAGACTTTGGATACACCAGAGAAAGACTTTAAAAATTAGAGCTGGCAGAAGAAACAATCAGTAAATTTGAAGATCAGATGATTGGAATGATTCGGGCTTAGAAGCAGAAATATTTATGGGACACCATCAAGTATACCAATATGCACATTATGGGAGTCCCAAAGGGAAGACAAAGAGAAAGGGGGGAAGAAGGAATAGTAAAAGACATAATGACAGATGTTGGTGGTATAGTGGTGAGCATAGCTGCCTTCCAAAAATTTAACAAAAAACATGAGTATACACATTCAAGAACATGAACAAAACTCAAACAGGAAAAATTAGAAGAGAACCATGCTCAGACACATAATAGTCAAAATGTCTAGCATCAAAGGCAAGACAAGAGCTTTGAAAGCTGCAAAAGAAAAGCAACATATTATGTACAAAGAAGCCCCACTACCGTTAAATGTTGGTTTCTCATCATAAACCATGGAAGCAAGAAAGCACTGGAATGAAATATTTCAAGTGCAGAAAGAAAACAGTTGCTAACTAAGAATTTTATATCCAGTGAGGCTGTCTTTCAAAAATGAGGGGGAGATTAAGACATTCCCAGATAAGCAAAAGCTGAGTGAGTTTGTCAGCACTAGACCTGCTCTGCCAGCAATGCTAAAAGGACTTCTTCAGACTGAAAGGAAAAGATACTAGACAGCAAAAATAAAGATCATCAGTAAAGGTAACAATACAAGTAATTATAAATGCCAGACTTTTGTATTGTATTTTTGGTATGTAACTCCACTTTTTACTTCTTCAGTTTCAAAATTCAAATGCATGAAAAAGTAGGCATTTATGCATAGATAAATCTATGGTTTTGAACATACAGTATATATAAAGATATAATTTTTAAATAGTACAACTAAAAGGAAGGGTATAGATGAAGGAGTATAAGAATAGTGTTTGTGTATGCTATTAAAGTTAAGTTGATATGAAAAAAAGTCATTGTTAATCATTTAGGATGCTGAATTTAAGCCCCATGGTAACCCGAAAGGAAGTATATGAAAAATATATACAGAAGGAAATAAGAAGGGCTCAAAATGGTGCACTAAAAAAAAAGTTCAATAAAAATGAAAGTAGGCTTTAACTGAAGAATTGACAAAAATGTATGATTTACAAAGACCAAAGAGGAAAATGGCAGAAGAAAATCCTTTATTATATAGTTATATTAAAAATAAATGGGTTAAATTCTCTAGTCAAATAACAGAGATTGGAAGAAGGATTAAAAAGCATGGCCCAACTATGTGCTGTTTACCAGAGACACAAGTTAAGTAAAAAAAGTCACAAGTATGTTGAAAGTGAAAGGATGGAAAAATATATACGAAGCAAATGTTAACTAAAAGGGAGGTGGGGGTAATTATACTAATATCAGATAACAAAGACTTTAAGCCAAAAATTTTTATGAGAAAACAAAGAAAGTCACTATATACAAATAAATGGGTCAAATCAATAATAACACATAACAATTACAAATATTAATGGACCTAACAGCAGACCTCCAGAATTTATGAAGCAAATATAGACAGTTTTAAAGGAAAAAATAGATAGGTCTACATCAATAGTAGGAGTATGGATAGAACATTTAGACAGAAGATCAATAAGTAAATAGAAGACTTGAGAGATAAAATATATCATCCATTCTTAACAAAAAAACTCTCATAACTTAAGAATTTAATGCAATTTTCTCAACATGATAAAGGGCAAATATGTAAAACATGCAACTAACATCATACTTAATGGTGAAAAACTCAAAGCTTTCCCTCTAAGATATGGATCAAGACAAGTGTGCCCACTGTCACCAATGTTATTCAACATAATCCTGGAGCAATCAGTCATATGAATTGTCTATTTCCAGGCCTCATCCCTCAGCCTCAGCTGCTCCACTTTCTCCCTAACTTCAGCTGTGGGCAATCAGGCATATGGCTCATCTCTTCAGTCTTGAGCTGCTCCATGGACCCAGCCTCTAAGGAGCTTCGGGCTTCAGCTTCAGCTGTTAGCAATTCTTGAGTCCTCTCTCACATGGCAGGTTCAAAATGGTAGAACTCTTTTTTCTGTGTGTTTCAGTTCATATAAGAACAAGCGAGAGGGTGGAAACCTGTGTTACACTTCACAGCCATAGTCCAATCAAAAGCAATCTAATCAAGTGATCTAATCCAGATCTCTTAACTGAATCTAGTCAAAAGCCTCCATCTGCTCTGCATTTACAGGCACAGGAATGGGTTAGCTTAAGAACCTACTTTTCTGGGGTCCACAAAAGACAATCCAGGAAACATACTAACAAAAGAAAATATAAATGTATGGGACTTCATGAAAATGAAAAACCCTTGTGTCTCAAAGTACTTTATTATGAAAGCAAAAGATAACTGCAGAATAGGATAATATATGTGGACACCACGTATTTATAAGGGTTTAACATCCAAATGATATAAAGAACTCCTACAACTCAACAACAGCAAAAGACAAACAACTCAAATATAAAATGGGCAAAGCATTTGAATAGATATTTTTTTCAAAGATATACAAATGGCCAATGAGCATGTGAAAGAAATGCTCAACATCATTACCCGTTAGAGAAATGCAACTCAAAACCACACTTAGATATCATTTCTCACACACTATAATGGCTTCTATTTATAAAGAGAAAATGTTGGAGAGGATGTGGAAAAATAGTAACACTCATTCATTGTTGGTGGGGATGTAAAATGGTGCAGCTGTTGTGGAAAGTGTTTGGCCATTCCTCAGAAAGCTATAGAATTACCAATAAACCCAGTATGGTAGATTGAATTATGTACCCAATTTGCGCATATTCTTGGTCTTGGTCCGCATTCACGTGTATATAGACTAATTATAAATAATATCTCTTCAAGATGTAGAGGAGTGTTCAATATGTGGTCCAACTGAATCATGCTGGACTTTAATTGAGATAACTGGAGTCCTTTATAAGCAGAGTTGATGTAGAGAGATGTAGAGAGATAAGCCAGATCTTGGAAATCAATGGAACATAAAAGAGGTAAAAGAAGATGCTACCAAGTCCATAGTCATGTGATGGAAAAGCTAAGGAACCCCAAAGATTGCCAGCCAGTCAGAAGATACAGACCCAAGGAGGAAACAAGCCTTCTAGCTTCTGAAACAGTGAGCCAGTAAATTTCTGTTTTTAAGCCCAGCCATTGTATGGCATTTGTTTTTCTGCTAGGAAATTAAAACACTCAGCAACCCCACTTTATGTGTATACCTGAAAGAATTGATAGCAGGGACTCAAACAGATATTTGCACAGCAATGTTCATACTGGCATTATTCACAATTGCCAAAAGATGGAAGCAGCCCAAGTGTCCATCAACTGATGAATAGATAAATAAATGTGGTATATATCTACAATGGAATAATGTTCAGCCATAAAAAGGACTAAAGTTTTGCTACTTACTATAAGACAGATAAACTTGAAGACCTTATGCTGAGTGAAATAAGCCAAATGCAAAACGAGAAATATTCTATTTTCTTACTTATATGAAATAATTAGAATATGCAAATTCAGAGAGTCATAAAAACCTAGAATACAGGTTACCAGGGTCTGGGTTTATGGTAAGGAATGGGGAATTAATGTTTAACTGGTACAGAGTTTCTGTTTCAGGTGACAGAATATTTTGGTAATGGGTGGTGATGATAGTAGTACAAGGTTGTGAATGTAATTAACCCCACTGAATTATATATTTTAAAGGGGTTACAATGAGAAATTTTTGTTATATAAATGTTTCCAGAATAAAAATTTTATAAAACTATAGAACTGTAAAAACACTAACAATTAACCCTTATGTAAACTGTGGACTATAGTTAATAGTATAATTACAGTAATGCTGTTTCATCAATTTATTAACAGAAATACCACACTAATGCAAGATTTTAATAATAAGGAAAACTGTGGGGTGTATATGGGAATTCTGTACTTACCATAATTTTTCTGTAAACCTACAATTTCTCTAATTTAAAAAATAATAATTAATGGTTTAAAAATATTCTAAATCATACAGAAGGTACATACTAAAAGTATGTTAGTACTTTTGTTATAATTCATGAAATGATGTTATTGTAATTATACTATTAACTAGAGCCCATATTTTACTTTAGGGTTCACTGTTTATGTTGTAGAATTCAATAGTTTTTTTAAAAAATTTATTCTGGTAACATATTGATAACCTAAATTTTTCCATTGTAACCACTTTCAAATATACAATTCAGTCATGTTAATCACATTGACAATGTTGTGCTTCAATCACAACCATCCATTTCCAAAACTTTCCATCACCCCAAACAGACTCTGTACCAATTAAGCACTTCTTTTTATCACTGAATAAGATTTCATTGTATGGATGTACCACAGTTTACTTATCCATTCACCTACTGAAGGGCATCTTGGTTGTTTCCACTTTGGGGGAATTGTGAATAAAACAGCTATAAATCTTTTTGTGTAAGTTTTTGTGTAGACATAAGGTTTTCAACTCCTTTGGATAAATACCTAGGAGGGCAATTGCTGAATCATGTGGTAAGAATATGTTTAGCTTTGTAAGAAACTGCCAAACTCTCTTCTCAAATGGCTGTACAATGTGCGTTCCCACCAGCTATGAGTGAGAGCTCCTGTCATTCCACATCCTAGACAGCATTTGTTGGTGGTGGTGTTTGGGATTTTAGTCATTCTTCTATGTGTATAATGGTATCTCCATTTTGTTTTACTTTGCAATTTCCTAATGATATATGATGTTGAGCTCACCCATCACTTTTTAACACTATTTTTTTAAAATTTCATAAAAATAATGACCATTTTTTCTTGTTACAAAAGAACAAAAAATAAATAATAATATAACTTCCAATACTACTTCCCACCATATGTTAACCATTGCATGCATTTTTAAAAACTTTCTATCTACAACTATGTATTTATAGAAATATATAGTTTTATTTTAAGTTGGTGATTTTACACAAATTATATCATTATTTGAAATAATTTGCAACTTGTTTTTTTCTATTCAACTATATGTCTTGATTGTTTAACATCAATGCATACAGATATGTAATTTATTGTAACTGCTACTTAATATTCCATAGTATAGATGGAAAATTTTAATGGATATTTAGGATTTATAACATTTTGCTCTTACAAGCAATGCTACAAAATATATTTCTCTTTATGTGCCCTTGAGCACATATGTAAATGTTCTCTCAGAAGATATTGAGGGGTAGAATTGCTGGACCATATGGTACAGGAATTTTGATTTGAAAAGACACTGCCAAAATCTTCTCCAAGAGGACTAACCAAATTTACATTTGCACCATGTAATAATTCTTATACACTTTCTACACACATTCCATGCAGTTGATTCATCCAATATTTACTTTTATAAATTGGGTGAAAATATGTCATTCATATGATTTTTACTGAGATTGAGTTTTTTTTCATATGCTCATTAGTCTTTTGTTTTCCTGACATAAAATAATTAATTCAAGCAGATGAGTAATGATGTTGGCTAGGGTTAAAACAGTGTGTTTGATGAAAAATGTCCAGATTTCAAATATATTTTGTGGCTGGGATTGGCTAATGGACTGGAGGGAAGCAAGTGAGAGATAGGAATCAGGAATCCCTAGGGCTCCCTTAATATATATATTTATTTATTTATCTACCGGTTTCTAAAACAGATTTATCTTTTAAAGAATTAATTCATTTTAAAAGTACCACCAACTTTTTTTGCAAAATTTTTTAAAAAATTAAAACCAGATAGAACTTTACTTTATCCATAATATCAAAGGTAAATTCTTTCAATTTGCATATACCTAGGCTAATGGTAGCAAATTTGCTACTGCCTCTGAGATTTGGCTCTTAAATATGCACACTATGAATAGCTATCTAATATATTTATAAGAAAGAGCAAAAGAAGGAAAGAAGGAAGGAAGATAGACAAGAAGGAAAGAATGAAGGAGAAAATCAAGGAATAAAGGAGAGAAGGTAGGAAGGCAGGCAATTAGGATAGGACTAAGGAGAGAAGAAAGGAAGGTAGGGAAGAAGGAAGAAACACAGGAGAAAGGGCAGGAGTATAGGAGAGAAGAAAGGAATGAAGGAGAGAGGGGAGGCAGAAAGAAACAGGCACGAAGGAAGAAAGGAGAGAAGGAATGAAGGAAACTGTTCTCTGTTAAATGGTATAAATATTGTTTAAACATTTGAAATTTTGAGTATTAGCTGAAAAAGTATATTTATTCCTTTCCTATTTGTAATATACTGATTTGGTGAAAAAATTTAATTTCTTCAAGAAAAATAACTTCTTCAAGAAAAAGAATATTTTTTTTTTTCCATTTTGTGGATGTGTCTATTTTTAAATGGCTCTAAATCTTTATCAGATAGCTCCATTTATTATACATAGTCTCAGACACACTTACACATGAACAATGTGGTGTTTATCTCCACATTCATGACTATTGTTGGTTGACTGGAAATAGGGTTTACTTGCCTACCCCCCTCCCCCCATACATACACACACACACACTACCAAAGCTGCACGTTGGTCTTTTCAAAGTCTCTTCATGATAACAACTGTGCTGTTTCATGTTTATTTGTTTTGTATTGATATCTCATGTCTTCTTTTCATAGTTTTTCTATCTTCTTTCTTACTATATATCGGGTAGATGATTTATTTAGGCTGTCAAAATATAAAGGTGAGTCACCCATAAAATACTGGTAGTAGCAATTGGTATTTTATCCAGGGGAGAGGGTGCCTTATCAGGTTGAGTTAAGTATCTGCTCTTTCAAAATATATAAACTGATGGTGGATAAAGATAAATCACTTTAACCCCTTCTGAAGTCATGAAACACTTGAACAAATATAACCATTCCCTCATTTGTAATAATGCATATTCATCACTGATCCATCTATGAATTCAGATTTCCATGTAAATTACCTGTAGAGAAAAGTTTCTTGCTTAGACTAATGTTATTATATAGTCTACTTTTTAAATCAACTAGTAGTTTGATTTTATATATTAAATTCTTTTGAGCTTTGTTAGCATAATCCAACATATGTGATTCTAATCAAATCTGCTATACTGATGATATTGTGTTTCTATCCAAATATAAATTTGCAGTTAAGGTCAAACATAAAAATAGAACATGAAGCCATTTAAGCAGTTAGTTATAAAAGTTTTGGAAGATCTATTTGAAACTTCTATTATTTTAGCTTTCCTGATTTTTCTCCTGTATTTATACTTTTAAAATACCCAATCATTAATATCTACTTCAATGAGCAAAATGTATATAAAATAGTAGATGCTTAATCCATGTTTCCAATAGTTTAATGATGCTTTCAGGGAGTAAAAGTGTAGAGGATTTGCTACAGAACCTTATAGAGCAAACTAGGAGCAACCAGAAAGCCAAAGGTCTTTTCCCAATAGCAAAACATCACACACCTCTCTGACCTTATTTCATAAAACATTGTTTCACATGCAATTTCCTGAACATGCAAATTTTTTCATGCATCAAGCTCTTTTCACCTTTTGTTCACTCTTCCTAGAATACTGTCCCCAAACACACACAAAACAGCCATTGGATACTTGGACCTTACTTGTAATTCAGGTTTGTGCTCGGACATCACCTCTTTAGAAATGCCAGACCACCTAAAGGAACCCTATTCTACTTCACACACTCTTGGACAAGTATTCTTTTTTTTTTTTTTTTTTAAGATTTATTTTATGTATTTATTTAACCCTCCTTGTTGCTTGTGCTTGCTGTGTCCATTTTGCCATCCTTTTTCGGTGTCTGCTTGTCTCCCCTTGTTGCGTCATCTTGCTGTGCCAGCTCACTGCGCGGTATGGACTGTCAGCTCACCACGCCGCGCAGGCTGGCTTGCCTTCACCAGGAGACCCCAAGGATTGAACCCGGGGCCTCCCATATGGTAAACAGGAGCCCAACCACTTGAGCCACATCTGCTTCCCCCAAACAAGTATTCTTTATCTTACTAGTGACAAACCATTTTTCAGTGATACACCATTTTCTCAAATTGTAATATTTATTTTTTCTTAAATATTTTTTATTGACTCCTTGTCTACCCTACCCTAACATGCTAGTATATAAGGACCATGTCTGTCTTGTTCACCATTATATCCTGTGCCTGGAACAGTATTTGGCACACAGTTGAAGCTAGATGAATATTTGGTGAATAAATGACTAAAGAGGTATTCAATAACATTGACCCCCTCAGTATATTAAGAGCTATAGGTCTAACCATTCAGGATTACAGGACTCAATACTGGGGGTAAGGGCAATAATGTAGGATAGAAGACTTGGTACACACACACACACACACTCACACACACCAAAGGCTTGCATCTCATTTTTTACATTTTTTATGAGTCAGCCCCTCTTTCAAAAACAGTTGAGAAGCTGTGCCTTGCAGCATTGCAAAATGTGATCTGAAGAAAATACACTACTATAACACCTTGAGAAAAATGTAAATGCTTGGTGTCAGTATGACCCTCTTTATCTGAATATTTAGACAGCAGACCCAGTAATCTGCATATTTCACAGCCTTGCAACCTAATTCTTTTTTTTTTTTTTTTTTAAAGATGTTATTTATTTATTCATTTATCCCCCCCTTGCTGTTTGTGCTCGCTGGGTCAGCTAACCACGCCGTGCGGGCGGGCTTGCCTTCACCAGGAGACCCCGGGAACCGAACCTGGGGGCTCCCATATGGTAAACGGGAGCCCTACTGATTGAGCCACAGCCGCTTCCCGCAACCTAATTCTTTGTCAGACTTAAGTATGAGGACTTCTGTGCTTTACAGCAGCGGTTCTGACCAGCATTATAAGCATCAATTGGGAACTTGTTTAAAATGCAAATTCTTTGCTTCAACCCAGATCTACTACACCAGAAACTTTGGGGGTGGAACCCAGCAATCTGTGTTTTAACAAGCCTGCCAGGTGATGCTAACATTTGAGAACTACTGCTTTAATGTATAGCTGCTCTTTAATTGAAGACAGCTGTTTCTAAATAGCTACAGGTGGTAGTACTAGAAATTAGCAATATTTTTTCCACTAACTTACACATTAAAATACAAAGAAAATGTTGATCATAACCTACTTAATTGTGGCAGTTAAAGATAGAGGAATGACTGGATTTCATGTGGAGCTTATTAAAAGAGCCACAATATTTTAAAAATCACACCTTAACTTGTTTTAAATATTAATACTGTTCACGAAATATATGTCAGGGATTTTTCCATATAAATACTTTATTGTGTTTGCTTAGACTATGGGGAAATATGCAGTAAAAGTTGCATTAAATAACATGGAAGTTATTTTTTCTAAAGAGGGTTAGAGATTTCTTTCAAAGAGCTGGAGCAATATTTTTATAATTATTGTATTTTTGTCCCTTTAGTTCTTTTTCATGAGTATATGTATAAAGATGGTAGAAGATATTAAGAGTATGAGGGTTTATTTATTTATTTATTTATTTTCATTTTACCTTATAGTCATGAAGTACTTCAAAATGTTACCATACAATTTCACTATCAGGAGACAGCTATGATTTTTTTTTTTTTTTTTTTTTTAATTATATCAAAGGTTGAGAGTGTTATAGAAAGCCTCAGCTCTAGATTTTAACACCAAAGCTGAGAGGGTGGTTAAGGATACTATAGCACAAGTTCCAAAAGTCTAATAGACTCAGATTTGTTCTATAATAATAATTACATTCTTAATTGAGGCCTGTAATTTCTGCCAGAGTTTTTAACAGCCCTTTTCATTGACATGTTTAATAAAAGGTCAAACTCTTTCAAAATGAGAACTTATCTGTCTCTTTATCCATACCAACTCCCTGCAAGGAGATCTACTGTAATCTTACAAATTTATACCTGATTTTTAATCATTCAAAGAGAGTCTACCTGATAGGATATATAAGAAATACAATGAAAAATATTCCACTTATCAAAATTTCCATTGATTGCTCCTTAAAATATATACTCAACAGTTTCTATCACCTGAGAAAGAATGAAATACTTTTCTTAAAAAACAAAATTCCATTGCTTTAAATTGGTCAGTTAGAATGTATCTTTAGAATAAATGAGAACAAATATTTCTCTGGTAGCCAGAACAATTTTATGATTTTACTGAAAATCACTGTTTTACTTGAGGAATTGCCAACTTAAATATGGTAAACATTTTATTCAATTACATAAAGTGAGGAAAAGCACATTCAACATTTGCAAATAACCATTTATGATTTTTTTTTAAGTATTTCATCCTTTTAATTAAGTAGGAACTAATATAGACATGGAAGAAAAAAATTTTGATGAAGATCTTAAGAAATTTCTTTATGTACATTTCTTATATAGGATGTGTTTCAGAACAAAAATCTATAAATATTGTTTCATATATATTTTTATAAAACAAAATTGTGGAGCCATTCACATGTTTAAAATATTAGAGTGCAAATTTAAATGAGCCATGGTTTCTGCTCTCAAAGCACTTTATTCTGGTGGATACTACTCTTTAGGACACTTAAATCTTATTCATTAATATGTTTAAGAGCCATCCCTAAGTCATTGAGAAACATATGGATTTAGGTACAAAATTAACTTTTGGAGGCATTAGCAACATAATAAACTAAACTAATATGGACCCTCTCCCACCTAACAGCTTCAAGCACACACAAAAAAGTTAAAATATAAATATAGCTACACTTGAAAATCAGCAAGCAAACAATGAACCAGAAACAGAAAGAAACTAAACTCAGAGAATTAAGTACAAATTGACATATGGGGAGTCCAAAGGGATTTCCTTCTCGACTCTATGTCCTAATTGCTGTAGCCAGGGATTGAGACAAGCACACTGCATTAGAAGAAATGGTCCTGAGACCTGTGGGTGCAAGGGACTTGGAGTTGTCAACCTGCACAAAGCTCAAAACAAGATGGATGACTGACACGTTTCCAAGAGGAAAATAGAAGCCACCTACGAAAATTTGAAAGCCCATGCTTGTAACACTTTTGGTTGTGGGTTAGGAAGTGTAAATTCTGAACAGTGGGGAAGCATGAAACCAAGAAATAAACATAAAAATTGAATAATTCCATAGAAATCCATACAAAGAAGCAAAGACAAACACCCCTCTGCAACAAGACCACTTTTACTCTTACAAAGAAAAGGACCCTCACTAAAGATGATATCACAATAAAAACCATTTACAACAATGGAAAAAGTCCTGCATAAGTAAGAGTCCAATATCATAAAAATTCCAGACACTTACATAAAAGAACAATGTGAAAAATCATAAGAAATAAGAATGTTTAAGGCAATCGATGTATGAGTTAGCAATTTGAAGGAAATAATAAACATAACATAAATGGATATATTTTTTTAAATCAAGTAGAACTTCTAAAACAAAAAAAGCGAAATACCATTTAAATTAATAACTTACATGACAGGATAAATAGCAAATTAGACACAGTTGAAATCTGGAAGGTGGATCTAAGGAAACTCAGAATGAAAACATCAAATGAAAGTTATGGAAAACATTAAAGAAAGGTTAAAACATATGGAACATAAATTAGTAAAGGCCATTGTATATATCATAAGAATGTCATAAAAAAGAGAAAAATGGGGAAAACAATATCCAATGAGATAATGTGTGAATGAATTCTTAAGCTTAGATTAAGAATCATGAGCCTTCAACTTCTGATACAACAGAACATCAAAGACAAAAATAAATCCTTAAAATATCCGAAAGAAAAATTTTTAGGAAATGAAAAGCAAAGAGACTGACACTAGACTTTTCATCAGTAATAACATATTCCCCCAAAATTGGAATACATCTTCGGAATGCTGAGAGGAAAAAAGCTCTGAAAAAGTAGATTTCTATTTTCGGTCAAATTGATATCCCAAATTAAAAGAGATCAAAACAGTCCCAAGTCTCAAAACCAAGCATAGAAGAAAAGTACACTATAAGGATAAAGGCTATTTTCCCAAAAGCAGGTGTGCAGAAAATATCATATTTCTGAAAAATGGCGATGGCATTCTGTTTAATACTTTGAAGAAAAATATTAAGTCTTAATGTTCCTTTCCAAATTGCATTTGGATTCCTATCTAATGATAAAGATTAACTAACTAAATAAATAATAAATAAACATTGAAGAAATAAAATTTCCATTTTCTCAGAGATGAGATTATCTCTATAAAATTCCAGGAGTCTTTATTTACATAATGGAACAAATCAGAGAGCTTAGCTATTTTTCTGGACGCATGATCACTACAAATAATCAAGAGTGTTCTTATATACCAGGAGCAACAAATTAGAAATTGGGTTTTAAAAATATTCCAATGACAATACCAAATAAAACATAGGGTTCTTGTAGTAAACTTAGTGAAAGATCAGTACAAATTTTCTGGAAAAATTCTAAAAATGTATTGAAGGAATTTTTCTTTCATTACTCTTTTGCATTATTTTTCCTAAAGCAAACATATAACTTCCCCCCTGTAAAAGATTGCTTGGGTCAAAAGGGTGCAAAGGAAGTGATAGTCTTACATTATCTGCCACTTTCTAATTTAGTAAGTTTGTGTATGTGCCTCCATAACAAAAGTATGTAACATATATATATATATATATATACATAATTTTTAAAGCATTGTAAAATACTAACAATATACTTTAAAATAAAGCATTATCAATATGCTTTATAATTCTTCCTATTAACAAAGGCAAACACTATTCTGAATGTTGTTTTTGTCATTGAAAGAAATTATTTTAAAGACCTAAAAAAAGTAATACAAGAGTAATGCCCCATGTTCATGGATAGAAGAAAAAGCTTAATAAATAAAGAAATGCAAAATTTCCTTAGATGTGTGTATGTACAAACATACATAATAAATTTAAAATAGAATTCTATCATTTTATTAATAATTTGACAAGATGATCATAACATTTTCTAATGGAGAATCATTGAACCATGACTAACCAATAAATTTATGAAAAAGATAACATAGTATAAAAAGGGAAATAATTACCCAGGGAAATGTACAAGATTTTTAGGTATTTTATACAGTCATAGAATCTAACAGTCTATATATTTATTGATGCAAATAGTTATCATTTTTCCAAATACAAAC
Organism: Tolypeutes matacus; assembly: GCA_026826555.1. NCBI lineage: Eukaryota > Metazoa > Chordata > Mammalia > Cingulata > Chlamyphoridae > Tolypeutes > Tolypeutes matacus. The sequence continues at coordinate 4,712,395 of JAKSZT010054416.1, read as the reverse complement.
ATTATCATTTTTCCAAATACAAACATAAAAAGGTAAAATGACATAATTGGTATCAATATGTAAAGAAATGATATAAAACAAATTTAATTTTTAAAAAATTCTGTTTGAATAATCAAATATTCAATATTTTCCATTAAAATATGGAATAAAATATTTATTATATTAAGTAGGAAAATTTCTCTAAATAAGACACAATAGGAACAAACCACAAACATATAAATATGGATAAACTTTTATAATGATAAATGAGTGGTATTTGTGAATTCAAAAATTGATGACTTGAGAAGCAGGTGTAGCTCAGTGGTTTGAGCACCTGCTTCCCATTTACAAGGTCTCAGGTTCAATCCCCAGAACGTCCTAAAAAAAAATTGATAAATCATTGATATTGATAAAATCCAAAATTGATAAATATTATTGAATTGAAAATTCAACCTAAATATTTCTTACATGAAAACAAATAAAAGAAGAATAGGTAGAACATAGGGCACTTTGGAGACATTGGAATAATTCTGCATGATACAGCAATGATGAATGTAGTCTATTATACATTTTGTCATATCCTTTAAAAGTGTACAGTGCAAAGTAGTAACCATAATGTAAACTATAGATCATGGTTAGTAACAATGCTTCAATATTTGTTCAACAATTGTAACAAATGTACCGCACTAATGAAAGATGTTATTAATGAGGAAAATATGAGAAGGTATATGGGGATCCCCTATATTTTCAATGTAAGTTTTCTGTAATCTAAACTTCTTTAAAAATAAAGTTAAAAAAATAAAAATAAAACAAATAAAAAAGACAGGTAAATGTAATTTACTGTCTGCAGATGATATTTTTAACATATTGTACTGATGTAATACTTTCAGTTTTAAATACTATGAATATAGGACGAATTCCTATGAAACCAGGAAAAGAAAGAAAAGTAAAACAAAAGAAAATGGGAAAATTATATAAATATGCAATTTACAGTTGAGGTAATCTGAAAGGTGTTTAAGTATATCTATCTTATAAGGCTGTTCATTATGCAAACAATCTTGAAAAGATTTTCTGAGGCAAAAATTATCCAAAACATGCAGGAATGCCATAGAAATTTGTCTTCCAACAACAAGAAAGAGAATGACATACATCAACTTATGAATAGTGATTATAACTAGGTGTGAAAGAAGGCAATATATCAGGAAAAGATATAAAAAAAGTTACCAAATTAACAGTAATATTTATTTTTAAAAGTAACTGGAAGAGTGAGTCCCATTTCCAGAGAGGTAATTTCTTGTGGATAATCAACTTTCTCATGAAAAGCAAGTAGAAAAAGTAAAATATAACCATGTATATTTAAAGATATCAATGAGCTATGAAAAAATAAGGACAAGACGACTTAAGATTCCAGAGAAAGAAGATGCATAAAGGTGTAAGCTGTTTTTCTGTAGCTGCTTTTTCATTGGTGGTATGTGCTGATTTTGGACATATGCAAAGGACTGAAAATAAGTCCTTTGCCCAGTAAACGTGCTACTACCGATATAGAAAAACATCCACAATTTTGGTGCTTGTGTGAGATTTGAGTGATGATCTTGGAAACCTTTGCAACCTCCAATACAAAGCTAGACATTTTATAAACTATGACATGAGTGGGACAGGAGGAAAAATCCACTTTTCAGACAGAGATATAGACTTCACAATCTTGTTGCTGTTCCTCTTAATCATATACTTTATTTGGCCTGTTAAATGTGGGCAGAAGTGACATTGTATCAGTTCATGACTAATACTTTAGAGGCATTGTGCGTTTCTATTTTCCCTTTTGGGAGTTTCTGATCCTCATCACTGTAAGAAGATACTCTAGTTGCCAGATCCAAGAGTCTTAAAGGTATTGTGATTAATACACGCCATTGAGATTTTTGTGGTTTTAGTTAAGTAGCATTAATGTGGCAATAGATGACTAAAACAGAAATTAGTACCCAGGTGAAAGCTGTTGCCATAACAAAAACCCTGAATACATAGGACCAGTTCTAGGTCAGTGTATTGGGAAGCAGACTGTTACAGGAGGCTGGAATAAGACACTCATGCTGTGTAGTGGTGAAATACTTGGTCAGTTTTTGGGCTACAATAACCTGGAAGAAGGAAATATAGTTCATGAACGTGTGGAATTGGGTGAGGCATTTTTGAGATAGTATGTTGGTTGGCTGAGCTGTCTGCTTGTTTTGTTGGCCACATCAATGTATATGCAGAATTCAAACAATATACAGACTATTAAAATTGATGAGATAATCCATCAGGTAATCACTTGGCCAAACATAATGAAGATGACACTAGCATAAAATATAATGAAGATGAAATTTAAAAATGAACCCATGTTCAATAACATAAGTAATATCAAATATATAGAAAGAACTCTAGAAAAAGGTATACAATCTACATTGCAAACAAAATTATTTTGAGAAAAATTAAAGTCAAATATTTTAAGGAATCTTACATTAACAACCATTTCCCAATCTGTAGAATAAGACTGGCCCCTATCAAATTCCAGGAGTGTTTTCTGTCTTTCTGCAGGGGGAAAGGTGTTGTGAAAAAGTCTAAAATTTATTCTGAACTACAAAGGCCAAGAATGACCCCTTTGGATAATGCAAGCAGTAATGAAGAGCAATGAAAAGGGTGAAAATTTGTTACTGGTATTCAAACCAGTAACAGTAATGCAGTGACTGTTTTAAAATATATGTATAAATATAATACATGACAACAATAATCCTCAATGGACAAAAAGATATAAGAAATCTGATCCCTACTGTATATCTTTTAAAAATGACTCCATTATTAAAACCTTGTCACAAGAAAATTCCATCTCAAATCATTTTGGAGTGGAATTCTTCCAACATATAAGAAAGAAATAACATTGATCTTACATAAATTCTTTCAGATAATGAGAAAGGGGGAACATTCTCCAATTCTTTGTATGAGCTACCATAACCTTGATAATAAACACAACAATGAATTTAAAAGATGACCCAAAATATCCCATTATGTATATGTGCAAAACTCCTGAAAAAAAGAGAGCAAATCAAACCAGGTGTTTATTAAGAAATACTACATCATGACTAAATGGCATTTATACCATAATGCAAAGGTATTGAAACCAACCAATGAAATTCAACATGATAACCAAAAAATGGAGAAAAATCATGATCATCCTGATTGTATTAGTCAGGGTTTTCCAGAATAACAGTACCAATATGGGATATATATGAAAAGATTTATTATAAGGAATTTTCTCATGTGTTTGTAGGAGCTCACAAGTCTGAACTCCATAGGGCAGACAGACAGCTGAAAACTCTGATAAAGATAATGCTGAAGTCCTTAATCTGAATTTCCCATGGGAAGCCAGCTGGATGGAAATTCCAGTAAAAGCTGAAGCTGAAGTTGAGGCAGAAAGTTTTCTTCTGTCCTCTGAAATCCTTATTTGTGGCTTTTAAGAAGTCCAATTGATTGGATGAGGGACTCCGCTCTTTGCTGATGGACATCTCATTTGTTGATTGTAGATACAATCAACCAATTGTAGATAGAAATCCTATCTACAAAATACCTACACTGTAATGCAGATCAATGCTCAACTAAATAACAAATAATCAATAGTATCTCCCAAAAATGATTTTTTCCCTCTGTGATGAAGCTTAAGATAAGAATACCTGCTTTCAACACTTTACTCTGTATTGTACTGAATGTCTTAACCAATGCATTAAAACAAGAAAAATAAGTAAATGGTATAATAATAGGACAGGAAAAATAGCACATTGTTTGCAGATGAAATGATTACATTATGCAAAATAACCTAAACATAGTATTAGAATTTTTTTAAAATTTCACAAAGTTAATGTTCAAAATAAATTATATTTCTCTAAACGTGCAGCAAAAAAATTAAAATGAAATTAAAGAGTGAAACCTGCAGTGGCAAAATAGCCCCTCAAATATCTTAGAATAATTTTTTCAAAATATATGCAAGATTTCTGATCTGAAAACTATAACAATATACGAAGAAAAAATAATCAAGATCTAATGAATTGAAGAAATATGCTATAATCAAAGATTAGAAGACTCCAAGTTATGAACATGTCAATTTCCTTTAAATTGATCTATATAGTCAACCAAATCTTTCTATCAAAATATCAGCAGCCATGTTATTTTGTGGCAATTGGCAACTTATATGGGCATAAAAGGGCCAAGATTACCCAAAGCAATCTTGAAAATCTGGAGTAGTCACACTACTAGATAACAAGAATTATTATAACATTATATTCATATTTTGATAGACTCTCTACTATCAACACACACACTCACACACACACACATATCCCCCTGTTATTAACATCTTATTATAGTGTGGTAGAGAGTTATTACAGTTGATGAACCAATATTGAAGCATTGCTACTAATCAAGGTCTATAGTTTATGGTTTACACTTTTATTATAATATTATTATAAATTAAGACTGTGTGGTTTTGGCATTACAATAGAGAAATAGACCAGTGCAACAGAATAAAGAGCTAAGAAAAACTAACATAATGATCAAATGGCCTTATGAGAAGAGTGGCACTGCTGTGCATTGTAGAAAGATCTGGTTTTTCAATAAATGGTTATTAGTCAATTGAATGCTCATATATAAAAAAATAATAATCTTTAGCCTTTCCTCACACTATACACAAAATATCAGTTTGAGATGGACTATAAATCTAAAAAGAAAAAGTAAACAAGATTTCAGAGGAAAATATGGGTGAATGACAGTGATCTTGCACAAGGAAAAAATTTTATTCATGGGGCAATGAAAGCATTATCTATAAGGATAAAAAAAAAGATTAATTGGACTAAATAAAACTTTATGTTCATTAAATTACAATATTAAGGGAACAAAATGGCAAGCCAAAAAAATGGGGAAATATATTTGCAATACATATTCTGGATAAAGGAATCATGCAAAATATATAAAGAAATCTTACACGTAAATAATAAAAATTCAGTCAATGAAATGGAAATGGACAAAATATTTTAACATATATTTCACAACAGAGATTATTCAAATTGCCATAAAATGTGCAAAGTTGCTTTATTTAATTGAGAACATTAAAAAGTCAAACTAAAGTAAAAATATGATACCCCTACAGACTCATGAGAATGACTACAATCAATAAAAAAAGAACAATAACACATATAATTGGCAAAACCACTTTTAATATTATTTGATATTATGTATTAAAGTTGTACTTACCTATACCATACACACCAGTAATTCTATTCCTATTTATATTTATACCTAATAAAAATGAATACATTAGTTCAAAAAATTTCAACGAATATAATCCATATTATATGTATGCAAATACATGCAAGAATATGTATGAATTTAACAATAAAAATGAACGAAGAAGCCATACCCGAAGAAACAGAAAAGAGTAACTAAGTATTGGGATTCCGTTTGTGTAAAATTCAAAAATAGGAAACATTATATGGTGTTAAAAGATAGGATTGTGGTGAAACTTGAGAGGGAAGGTAACAACTTAAAGGGAACACGATGGGATTTCCAGAATTTTATTAAAGTTCTGTTTCTTGATCTAGCACTCACTACAAAGGGTAAGATGCTTTAAAAATTACAAATGTATCAAGGTTAACATTTGTGATTTGTGCATTTATTCTGTATATATATAATAATTTAGCAATCTTTTTACTTAAATGATCTAAAACAAGATTATTTTTAATCCAGATGATGGATTTGGGTATTTCATAAAATAAAATGATAAAATGGCAAAAGAAATACATTTAAAGTAATAGCTGGGGTACCAGTAGACATTGGAAGGGAGATCCCACCACAACACCCATGTTGGGAAGCACTCCCATCTGTCACAGAGAGGGGGAATCTTGACACAACAAGTGCTCAGCAATGCAAATTTCTTTCTTTGTGGGACTGAGACTTCCCTTCCCCAGTAGGAGACACCAGCCACTTGCCTGGGGAATTCACAAAATAGGCCAAACATGTACGCTAAAGCTAAACATGGCAAGTTACTGCTAGAATAAAACTAAGACCTAGAGTCTCCTAACATATTAGTTAAAATGTCCAAATTAAAATAAAAAACAACTTGACATAAACCAAGAAAAACACAACTTGAATGGAAAAAGACAATCAAATGACACCAACAGTGTGATAAATCAGATGTTGGAATGATCTGACTGGAATTTTCAAATCAGCCATCATAAAACTTCAACAAGCAGTTACAAATGCTATGCTCTTAAATCAAATGAAAAAAAAAAAATAGAACCTATAAGCAAAGAAGCCGATGTTATATAAAAAAAGAAACAGAATTATAGAATTGAAAAATAGAATAAAAAATTAAAAGAAAAAACAGAAACTCACTACATGGGCTCAATAGTAGAGTGGAGAAAATTGAGAATAGAACCAGAAAATTAAGGACAGAGATCAATAGAATTCACCCAATCTGAACAGCAGAGAGAAAATATATTAATACACAGAAAGAACCTTAGATCCCTGTAAAACAATAAAAGAACATCCAACTTTCATATCATCAGACACAGAATGTGAAGAGAGAGTGGAGATGAAATACTATTCAAAGAAACAATGGCTGATTTTTTCCCCCAAAATTTGGCAAAAGAAATAAACCAACATATTTAAGAAGCTGGGAAAACCCAAAGACTAGAACACACCAAAAAAATCCAGACTATAATATATAATAATTAAACTTCCGAAAACTAAATACACAGAGAAAAATCTTGAAGGCAGCCAGATAAAAAAGATGTATTTTCTATCAGGAAACTCCAATTGAAATGACAGCACATGTTGACAAATGTGTAAAATTGATTCAATGAAAGAACTGCCATTTCAACAGATGATTCTAGAGCAAGTTGACACACTGAGGAAAACAACAACAACAAAAAACAACCTCACGCCTTCAAAAAAGATTAACCCAAAATGGATGTCAGAGTTAAAATGTAAAAGAGAAAACTATAAATATTTTAGAAAAAAAACATAGAAAAAAACCCTTTGGGAATTAGGACTAGGTAAAGGGTTTCTAACTTGGTACCAAAAACACAATCCATAAAAGGAAAATTGAATTTTACCTCATCAAAATTAAAAATGTTTGGTCCATGAGTGCCCTTGTGAAGTGGATGAAAAGACCATCTACAAACTGGGAGAAAACATTTGCAAACAAATTGCCTTCTTGGTCATTTATCTCAGAGAAATTAAGACTTACGTTCACACATAACCCTGTATGCCCATGTTCATTGCAGCTTCATTTAAAATAGCCAAAAACTGTAAACATCCCAGATATTTTCTATGAGTGACTGAGTAATAAAGTGTGGTAGAAACATATTAAGTAATACTACTCAGAAATAAAAATAAACAAATTAATGATACACACAGAAAAATAATCTTGGATAAATCTCCAACCTGGGTGAAAAAAAAAATCCCCCAAAGTTACACCTCTACAAGTCCTTTATATAACATTTTGAAATGACAAAATTTTAGAAAGAACACATCAGTTGTTGCCCATCATTAGGACTGGGTTGGTGTGGGAGGTAAATGGAGGTGATTTCAAAAGAGACAATATCTTGACTATATCTCATATGTAGTATTAGATACCTACACATGTATAAATTTCATAGAACCAAATACATGCATATACACAAATAAGTTCAGGTAAACTAGGAACTCAAATATGATCTATCTTTTGCTTCTTTTCAACCCCTATTTTTATACCTCTATGCTTTTCATTCATTTATATTCAAACACATTGACCTTCTTTTGATTCCAGAATCTTTCAGAATATTCCTTAAAACCTATATATTTGACATTCCAAATGCCTTGAAAATTCTTCCTGAGATGTTACATGTGAAGTGTTTGGAATTTGAATAAGATCAAATGTCACCTCTTGAAAAAGTCCTTTCCTATGACCTCATACCAAGTTACTATTGTTTTTTCTTTTTCCTTTTTAGAAATCAAATTTGACTGTTTCATTAATTACATGATTACTGACAGTTTTGATACATAGAATGTGAGCCTATTGAGCTTGTCTTATTCATCTGCTTTCCTGGTGACTAGAATAGGACCCGTAACATCGACAAATAGAGGCACTCAATAAGTTTTATATATTTATTTCATATATATATATATATGAAGTCTCTACTGCACTACTCTTGTCCAAGGTACCATCATCTCTTACTGGTCCTTTTTCTCTTTTTGGATGCTTCCAACAGCTTCAACATATAATAGTGATATTTTAAAATACAATTATGAATAAGGCAAGTCACTGCTTAAGTATTTCTATTGCCTTTTTATTGGCTCAGGGTAAAGACCAAAAACAACAACCATTGCCTACAAGATCTTAAATGGACTGAACTTTGCCTTTCTTTTCGAGTCTCCTCCTGTACAATTTCTCTCTTTATCTTCATTTAAAAACCAGCTAAAGTTTGTATTTCTTATTCTAAAACTTCCTAGCTAGATTAGTCTTATAAAAGCTCAAGGGGTTTATTTTTATTCCCAGGGAAGAAGTAAAGCTAAAGTATAAAATAATAATGAACAAATGAGAAGACAAATTAGAATGAGTGTAGCCCTAATAGCATTTTAATGCATTTACTTTAGAAAGTGAATGTAATTTTCTAAATATTCCTTCTACTTCAATCAAAAATATTTGAATGTGCTAAAATATGCACAGACAACAATTTTTTCACTAGGAACTTTGCAAATATTGTTGTCCAGCATGGTTTTTTTCCACAAAAAAAGTTGTAAGGTAACTTTTAAGAAGAAATTTTATCTTCTCAATCTATAATTTTTTCCTTGACTAGAATGTAGTGGGTAGCCTGGTGTAAAAGTTGTTCTTGATATAAGTAAATAAATAAATAAATAATCTCAACATTCTTATGCTAAAGGCATCAGCATGTGTCATTCACGAATTGATTTTATATGTTGTAATTTGAGGGCTTTTTAAACTAATTTAATCTAAACAATTGCCCTAATGTTAACGGGTAATAAAATACACAAAATTTATCATCTAAACATTAGATTCATACAAAAATTATTGCTTGTGTGTCAATAGAATATAGCAATGATTTCAGTGAAGACATTCCAGGTTAAGTTATAAAACTTAATATGATATAACTGACATGCAGCATATTGCTTATTTTCCTCCTAGGATCTAGATGAGCAAAACATGTTGCAGCTCCTGGGGCCAACATTATGAAGAAAACATTTTAATGAAGAAAAACACATTTTAAGGAGCAGTTTTAAAATGTAGCATGAGCCTTATTTTCTAGACTTACAGTTGATGAAGATGGAAAGAATAGTTTTGAAATTCAAACGGAAAGTTGAAAATGGCTGAAATACTATTTGCAAACAAGTCTGATTGCCAATAACTACATAAAGAGTCTCTTCTAAGAAAAGATAGAGAAACAACTTAGAGTGGATCAATGGGGAATCAAAGTTTAGGCAAGTGAATCCTATCTGCGATGGAGACATTCCACAAAGGAGGAGGAAAAACCATTATAGACATTTTGCACTTCATTATCAAAATGAGATTTACTCAGAACCTATTAATATGAGCTCTCCCTAAATATTACTCCACATTCTCCCATCCCTTACACATGAAAAACTGCAGAAAAGATATTTTGTTTTGTACAGTTTATTTTTAAAGGAAATGCTTCCTTCTTGGGCAAGAAACAATGAAATAGAAGGAAAAAATGGACACATGCATATTTTACCTGCAAATACTTCAGAAACTCTAATTGTAAACATAACTTCAAGGCTTCAAGTATTTTTCCTCTAAATCACTTCTCGTTTTTATATGGGAAAATTATATATTTCTTTCAAACATGATAGAAATTATAGGATCATATTTTTAAGTGCTTACCATGCACTTAGGCTTGGTTCTAAGCCAATTCCATATATCAATCTAATTAATTCTTAGAACAATATTGTGAAATTGTCAACATCATTATTCCCATTTACCAAAGAGGATATTAAGGCACAGTAATTTCTTAAGGTCACATAGCTAGTAAGTGATCAAGTCAAGACACACTGCATATTCCACAAATAAGTGCAAGGGCTACATGCATAAGCTATTGTACCAAGGCATGTGAGGAGTCAAACCATTTCACCTCTCTGAAAGTCTTCAGCCAATCTTCCAGATACTTAGCCTCTCCAAGCCTAAGATCACCCCAATCTAAAATTAGACAGCTCTAAAATCCCATCATTATATTTTAAGAGAACTATTTAATCCTGAAGTTCTAAGCCAATTCATTTTCAAGATATATGTGTGTTTGCTGAACGATTATTGCATGGATACTGGAATTATCCATACAAAATGTAATGAAAGTCCTCAATCCAATCTTCATGAACTACAGTGAAGATTTTAAAAGTCTAGGAAACAGGGACATGATACAGTACATCACTTGTATTTATATATCTTGTCAGTGTTGCTTCATCTTCAACTATTAACAATTGAATCTTGATGTCCTGAAATTATATTCTCCACCAAATGAAGTAAAATGAACCCAAAAGAGTCTTAGACACTGTGCCCTTTCAAACTTGGCTCTATGTGTAGTGTCAGAATTCTGTTTAGTTCTAACATAAGGAATTCAGTCTATCATTGCATGGTTCTATTTTTATTATGCCATGTTTAAATGAATCCAAATAGCTTGACTTGCTTAATCATGGCCCTCTGTCAAATAAATATCTCCTGAGAAATGTACAAAACACAAATCTTTCTTCTTAGGAAAGAGCACCAGTTAATTAATTTGGTTCCTAGAAAATTTATAATTATTTACTTCATCCAAAAGCATTTCTGCTATTGGTAGCCACTGCTTTTAAAAATTTAAAGACACAGAGTATTTTTGAAATCAAAGCCACTTTTAAAAATTGCTATTATGGTAAGTTATAGTGAGCAGATTAGGTGGCTATTTGAGAACTATGCAGTTTGAGAACTATTATTACTGTGATATATAGCCTCATTTGTAGGTATTTCAGGGAGATTTGAAATTAGCCATTAGAGGAAGAAGAGTTAATGATATAAGAGAATAAGTAGTCCAATGGCTTTTACCTGATGTCTGTGTTAATTATGAGACTCTAATAAAAAAATATTCATAATGAGCCAGGCTAAAATAATTACATATTTTCTTTACTTTTTTCTTCCTCTCTTCTTCTCTCCCCTCCCTTCCTTTCCCCTCCACTCCTCTTACCTCCCTTTCTCTTCCCTATCCCTGTCCTCCCCTTCTCCCTCTTCTCTTTTTCATCCCTCCCTCTCTCCCTCCTTCCTTCCTCCCTCCCTCCCTTCCTTCCTTCCTACCCTCCTTCCTTCCTTCTTTCCTTCCTTTGTTCCTTCTTCCCTCCCTCCCTCCCTCCCTTCCTTCCTCCCACCCTCTTTCCTTCCTTTAATAATTGAAAGGTTTTGTTAGTAGCTACCTGAATCTTGTAGAAAGAAAAATATAAGAAGTTGAATCCTTGCTTTCATTCTTCATTCGAGTCTGCCAATTAAGGCAATATGCTTTTACCTTTACATGTTTAATCAAAATCTGGCCTAGCAGAGTCCAGAAGGCAGAGAAATGAAAGCAAAAGATTCTGTGAGGGTGAAATGCAAGTCAGCCCTTATAAATTGAGAAACTCCTTGTCATACTCTGCTAAATGGACTCATCACTAAATTAGAACATTAAATCTGATGTAGCGTCTTTCTGTTTGCTAAATATGCCCAACATTTATCTTATCACATAGAATCCCACAATATATTAAAGACTCTAGAGAGTTGCAAGCTCCCCTCCAGTTATTGCCAATCTTCCTTCTCAGCTTTAAGGATAGAAATATCTGAAGACTTTCTATAGTTCTAGAATGTCAAGCATAACTCCTTAATCAAAAACAGTTTAGAATTTTAAAAATGGGTACGGCTTCAATATATAATAGCATGTTGTCAAAAAGCTCGGGTACAAATTTTCCATGGCCACTCTTGTGGCTGTCTTTAAAGATGGCAGAGACTCTGAATCCAAATGCACACGAATATTTTCTTTGACTTCTTAGTCTCATTTTCACTAATGATGTGGAAAGAAATATGTTTCCTTACTTGTTTATTAACAAAGCAAACTTTTTTCTTAAAGAAGGAAAAATTACTATGTATAAACTATTTGAAAAGAAGCTTTGACACCTTTTAGAATAGTTGTTAAACATGCATTTAATTTTTTTGTACTAGAAAGACATGCTCTAATGGAGCAGGGATGCAACGTATTACTATAATCCAGGGGTTCTTAACCTTTTTTGTTCCATGGATCCCTTTGCCAGTCAGTGAAAACCACAGACCCCTTACTAAGTCCACACTATACTGTGTATTATTTAATAAATATACCACACCTGCACCAACTTGTCCCCACAAGAATAATGATTTTTTTGAATTTCAGTTTAAGCTCACATACCCCTTGTTAAAAACCCCTACATAATCCCTATGACTTAACTGTGACCTGTTGCTTGTTGTCAATTAAATATATCCAGTAATAGATAGAAGATACATATGGTTTTTTGGTTCCCTAAAAAAATAATTATCCATACAATTTGCTTTTTCCAAGAATGAAGAGTGCATGCTCTAAGAACAGATAACTAATAATATGAGATATATTTGGAATAGCTGGGTTATAGAGTCAGGCTACTCATTAATATACCACTTCTAAAATTCTTGGCATCTGCAGACAATTGAATAGACATTAGAAATGCACGTAAACCATCAATTTAGTAAATTAAGAAAATAGAGGCATTGCAATAAAAACAATACCTTTCAATTTATAATAATAATTTCATCTCATTAAGAGCAATACCCTACCCGTATGTATCTAAGTCTATTTTAATGATAGATATGTATAATTATAAGACAGCTTATATATCAGTCAGTATGTCTTACAAAATCCTAACTCACAATTATAGGTCTTTTAGAAATGGATACAAGTATTCAGTGTCTCTGTCAAATGGTTATAAATTTGTGGATCAAATGAGGATGGGGTATTATGGAGAGACTTCTCCTTTAGGGAAACTTGCAACATTTCATCAGAAAGGTTGGTATCAAAGGATTGTCCTAAACTCTAGGCTTGTAGCTCTGAATCAGTAGTAGCTTTTTTCATTGAAATAAGGAACAAAAAAAGGAAACAAGTCTTATTTTCTTTGACCAAACCCCCCGAGGACTGCAATTTAAATGCAATCTAATTCATTTATGTGTGCATTCAATGGGTACATTTTAGTAATAGGAGGTTATTGAGCAATATTTCCTCCTCAGTGTTCAGAGTACAGTGGGGATCCCTCCCTTAATGCTGTTTACCAGGTAGTACAGGAAGGATTACTACTACTGCAAAAGAGAGATGAGAGATGATCAAACTGGATGAACTGTCCTAATTAGATCAGAGAAGACTTTCTAAGGAAAGAAGGATTGAGATGACTCCTGGAGGAAGAGTCAGGTTAGCTGCTGGTACTTCTGAAAAGAGCTAAAAATGCTAAATTAGAAAAAATAAAATGATAATCCAAGATAGTAAAATATTATCAGGTGAAAAGAGTTTCTGAAATTTTATTTCAGAAATAAAATAAATATTATTTTAGGAGTTAAATAATGGTTACTTTCAAATGATATTGAAAATTCAAATAAAAGAACTGGGAAATTCCTGATGGATTTAGAGGAATGAATTTTATTGGTTGCCTTCTCAAGAATTGTTTCAAAAGCCAGTTTTCACACTGCTAGTTGGAGTTCAGGTTTTTCTAACTCTTTCTGTGCGGTAGTTTTTTCCTAGACTGCCTTGTACCAATTTGAGGTTCTTGAGTATCAACTTCCCAGTCTGACCCAAGACCCAAGAGGACTTTGGAGTTGTGACTAGACCTCCATGGACCCAACATAGAAGCTTAACCCAACCTTGACCCAGGAGTCTTCCCAGATATCTACTGAAGAAAATTCCCAGAAAGACTCCAATGCCTCTCATTCTTTCTCCTTAGAAATGTTAATAAAGAAACTGAGCAACTTGACTCTCAACTCTAGTACCCAATTACTTTTCTCTCTACCAGAAGAGCTACTCCAATAACAGTAGAGAGAAAAGGTCACAGCAGAAAAGAGAAATAACTTTCCTTACCAGAGGAATGGAGTAAGGACATTATTATCTTGGTGGAAAGAAATGTTTGAGAGGATGACAAAACTGAAATATCTCTATCTCAATGACTCTTATCTGGTTAAAAGAAAGAGTTCAGAATAGATCAATAAATGAAATATTCATATGTAGCAGTCTTCTTTTTTTTCTGCCTGCATTAAAATTCGGATTCTTCTGAGAATATTAGAATGGAGAATAATTATGACATGGAGTAATCAGCCACAAAAATCATTCTAGTAGCTTCTTGGTAGTAACTTTAAGATCACTATGCTGCAGGCTGTGAAAGCTACTGTATGCTAGGACAGACTATAGTTTTGATGGCCCATGAGTTCTGTGACCTAAGTTGCCTTTTTACTCCTAGTATCTTTCCCTCCTACACTGATACCAGGAATTTATAAGGAATCCGAATAGTATGAGCGCCTTGCTGACTTCAATTTGCTTTAGTTCTATTTTTTGCATATAGAAGAACTTATTAAAATTGATGTGCATTTGAGTACCATTTTTTATTCTTTATATACTTGCTCTTACTGGCTGTGTATTAAATAATGACTCAATAATTTTTATCCTCACCACATTTCTAGAATGTAAATATCCAGTATTCCAATATTTTCTGATATTGTCCCTTTGGAAAGGAATTTTACACATTTAGATAAGGTTAGAAAACAAGGACACAGATAGAGTTTTGCATATGTCAGCTTCCAGGAAGAGATATCAAATATGGAGGGAGGGAAAAATTATAGCTAGAAGGAGATAGAAGACTGAAGTGGAGTTTAAGAGGAGGGAGCTAAAATAATATCATAATGATATATAATACCAAAGGAAGGTGTTATCCAATGGTGTTTACTTCGGTTGTTTTCATTCTTTTTTTTGATGATGTACACAGACATGACTTTTTTTGCAGAATACAAAACACTTACAAAATTTGTCAGACCTCCAACTATTAAATGTTCAAAGTGTGATATTTACTTAAAAGGAAAATCAAAATAATCAGGTACCTATGAGAAAAGGAGCTGGAGGACTGGGGTAAAGAAATGCCATGCCACAGATTTTGGACTGGATAGATTTAGATAAAAAACCTGTTGGTATTCAGAATGTGTTAAAAACAGAGAGGCCACTTAAGGGAGTTGTATATGTATATGTGCACTGGGAGAACTGGTTGCAACAGAAATGGCAAAGTTCAATAGTGGAGATCCCCTAAAGAGATATGAAGGAATAAGAAAGTGTCCTCTAAATGTACTCATTAATATCCACCCACACTACCAAATTAGGTCTTCTGATGAAATTACCATCCTCAGAACTATTCAACTCATAGTTGTCTGGTAGCATGGACAAATGTGAGGCAACCTTACGTTATTGCTAATTTTCATGGTGTTCTGGTAGCTTAGTCATTTTGACTTTTTGTATGAAATTGCGAAATTGCTTTGATTTCCTAAAAAATAATTTTGCCATCATTGTTATGAAAATGTTAAATTTATGAGAGTTAATATCTTAAGAACATAGATGAACAAATGATGCATTCTATATTTTAAAAAAGAATTGTTTTGAAGGAATTTTGTACCCAGAGACAAATTGTAGTAGGTAGAGAAATAATTATCAGGTGAGGAAATGAGGACAGTGAATATAACTCCTCCTTGGAGATGTTTCTAAATGAATTGGCAAAGGGTGATAGCTATCAGAGAATATGGAGAGATGGGAGTTGATTTTTCATGGGGAAAATTACTGAGAATGTGAAAAAGCACTACCTACACACTTGTACATTTCTTTGCTACTCACACAGCTCTTTGATTTCTGATTCTTTTTTCAATTTACTGTAAAGGTCATAAAATGAATAACCTCTTCTTTAAAATGCTTATGCATATGAATACTTCTCCTTCATATATAGATAATTAAATACATGAATAGAGGCATTGATGCCTACATATGTATATTATATATAATTATACACATACATAAGCATATATAAACATATTTAAACAGTTGTGTACTTTAAGGATATCAATCATTTAACTATAAAGAAAATATCGGATAGTATGGTGATATAATAGTAATTGTTTTTCACATTGTATTCCATTGATTTAATTAAGGACCAACATTGCATTTATGAAAAGAAGTTTTCCATTGACTACTTCTGTTTTTTCTGAGCATATTTGTCATTAACTTCAGAACTGATTTTACATGTTTCTCTGCAAAATTGAGTTTATTAAACTCTTATCTCTCCAAGGTATAAAAATGTGCATGAAGCCTCATAATTTTGTTCTCTTCCTTACATTTAATGACCAATTAATCATTTTTGTTGTTCACTTTAAAGTAGAGAAGTGGTTGCAAAAATATCAGTAATACAATCAGAATAATACTGTAAACATATATGTGCAGTACCTCCTTGCACATGCAGAATGTGGCAATCTATATATTAGAAAATATTATTTGATGTTTGTTGTGTAAATATTCATTGTTTTCCAGAGAAATCACTTGGACTTGAAGGAAAATGAAAATTCACTAATGGTTTCAGGCTACACTTTGAAAAATATTTTTAAAAGACAATGAAATTGTCCAATAAAATCTAGTTTTAAAACATTCAGCCATAGAAGTTTTTATACTTAAAATTGTCTTTGATTGCTGCTTCTAGGAAATTAGAAGTTTTCCAGCACACTGTCTGCACATTCTATTTGTGCAATCTGTTCCTACATACATTATTCTGAATTGTGTTCATCACATTAGTTTTCCATCCCTACAACTCTTAAGTAAACAAGTTGAGCCATTGATTCATTTTTTAATTAGGGAGATAGCAATGAAATATGATATATGATAAATGATTACATATACAGAACAAAAAATAAAATGATGTATAGGACTTTAGGCAAAATTACTGAAGCTTGTTTATTACAAGAACCTCAACACTATGATTCTGGTATCTCATAGGAAAGCTCTAAAAATTTAGAGATTGTTAAAAATATAACAAGATTTAATGAAAATCTAAATAAATTACACAACACATTTCAAATTTCAGAAATGAAGGTGAACAAATTGCTGCCTCCTTTCTTTCCCTCACTCCATGGCATACTGCAACAGCTCCATCTGCAGAGAACGTAATAGACCACAGGGACCTCCAGGTCCATTTACCACACTTCACAGACAGTACACTATTGACCAGTTCCTTATCACTCTTCACCTATTAAGATGTGCAATATGCACATCTTTTAAAGTTTCACATTAATGTGGCTTCAAATACATCTTTTATGTGCAGTAATGTTTTCCTAATGAATGTGCATACTTCAATGTCTTCTAAGTATTGATTAGCATGAGCAGGCTAATTTAAATTCCAAGCAATTTCCATTTGTCAACAAGATTTTTTTATCATTATCCTATTGTACACCTAACTTGGTTAAAAATAAAAAGATTTGAATCGATGTATAAAATTGTAATTTTTCTGTTTAGATGGAACAAAGAACATTGTAATAATCAAGCATAAGAAATAAACATTTGTAATTCTTCTTTTATTTAAAAGTAACATTCTTGAACAAGAATTTAAACAGAACAATTTTGAAAAAAACATATTAAGATACCACTAGAAGTTTGAGTCTAATAAACTAAACCCATTTCCCAAAAGCAAAAATTGATATAAATAGGTTTTAGTCCCTAAACATGTATATGTATATCCAAGACACAGCCACTCAATAGAATTATATTCAAATAATTTATTTTTCTATATTACTTTAATATAACATGCTTATAGCTACTAATTTAAATATGTTCAATGTTCAACTCTGTTTTTTATATAAATTTTTTCATTCTCCTTCATATTTGTTATTTTAATACCTATATGGCATTCTCTTTAATTGATGTATCAAAAGTTATCAATACTTCTTTACACAAAAGATTGTTTTTCAATTTTATGATTTTGTAGATGAAACTTCAACAAATTTTGTAGTGCATGTAGCATTTTACTTTTGTCAAATTGTGCCCTTAAATCAAACTTAAATTACTAGGATTGCACAATCATACACTTTGATTGTATATTTTTATTTGAGACCATGCACACTATTTAAATTTCAAAGGATCCTAGCAACACATAATACTAGCTTCTTTTTAGAGAAAATTAAGAGAGACTCAGAAAGGTTATTTTCCTGTTCTGAAATATTTTTGGCATAATAGCTGGAAATTAAATCTGGTGTGATATTTAAGTTACTAATAAAATTTATTCCTCAATTCCTGCTACCTAAAGTCTATCTAGGGTCCTGTTTTTTCCTTCCATGAATGTTGCTATAAATTAAGAAGTTTCACTGGTACTTAGGTGAGACAGGAACACTCACACCATTCTGAGAGGTTAAATAAAACATGCATGTGTGTAAAATTCTTCTTAAAGTGAAAATGAGAGCCAATTATAAAACTTGCAAATGCTCCTACTTAACATCCCTGAAGGATAGTATAAGTATCATTACTCTGAAGAAGAGCTGAACATACATAAATACACTGTAGTTTGGAATATCAATAAGAGTACCTGAAAAACAAGTAACTCATCTTTTGAAGTAGTATTCTCATGTGATTTTTGAAAGCTGATGCTTCACATTTTGAAAGTTACAAGTCAATAGTGAATGTCATAGAAATATTAAATAAGAGTTTCTTGCTGATTTTCATTTACAAGAAAGAATTTTAAATTTTTTTAGATTTTATTTGTCCCTTGTGTATTTTGTGTTGGGGAGACCATTTAGATGACCATACTCTGGCAAGCTATGTAGAAAAGTGAACTCTGTTTTTAAAAAACACATATGAACGTTTTGGTCAGTGGTAGATATGAACTGGTAAGGCAATTCTTATTTGGAACTAACGAGTAACTTAAATGGTATATATTAAATGGCAGAAGAGCCAGCCTTCTATCCTGATTCTATTCTGTTTCTCCACGGGCATGGATTGGGAGTATGGTTCCTCCAGTCCTCATTAGCACATACTATGTCCAAATCTTCCAACTCATAGGCAGAAAAATGTAGTGGCTTGAACTGTTGAAATGTAAATGGTCCAGAAGCTAAGAATAGATGAGGATCCAGAATCTGTGGCATTCTGGAACTTCTGTCCTTTTCCGTTTCAACGACCCTTGCTGCTCTATTCTTTCCTTTCATTTTGTATCTGTCCTGTGCCACCAGTTTCCCTTCCTCCAGATCACAGTTCTAAAATTATCTTTAGGAGCAGAAAAACTTCTTTTCCAAGTGCTTTCTTTAAGTATTTGTTTTTTGTTCATATGTGTGGTGAAAGAGAGGATGAAAGGCGTGTAGGCGTCCAAGGAAATACTGGAAGATAAGAAGGAGCTACATAGGAAACACAGGGTTAAAAATGTTTCTAGTTTTAATGCTGCTAACTGTGTTATTATTTTAAAAATAGCTCAAAATCCTAGTTTGTCTTTATGATAGAGTTGGAAGCTCTGGGAAATAGGAATCATATTTACCCCAAGTGTAGGCAAGAGGTGAATGAAGTTTTCATTGTTCTTTCATTTTCCCATATAAGTCCTTCGATTTGAAACACTTTTTGAATAACAGATATATAACTGCAGTTTTATTTTAGCTGTGGCATACTCATGACTGAAATATGTTATAATCTTTTCTGCTTCTAATTTTTTGAAGGAATTCTTTATTTCTTTCATGGAAAACATATAGGTTCCCTCAAGTTTGACAAAGATAAAATCTCATGGCTTGCGTGCAAAATAAATTTCACACATTCTGTATTTCATTATTTTAAGGAAAACATATGTCTCTTCAGCTGGATCATTTAGTAGTTTACAAGTGGATTTTTTGTCTCTTTTGGGATATAATGAGACTGGTTTTATTTATGACATTATTTATAGCCTTATAATCCATTCTACAATATAGTGAGTTTCTAAAAAACTTTGCTGTGACTGAGAAGCCATGTGCTATTACAGAAAGATACAAGAAAAGTATAGGAGAAAATAAGCACAATTTTCAAGTTTATTTAAAAACTCTTCACTTAAACATTCACATTGTCTGTTTAGGCATTTTTCCCATATATCTGCTGCTTGGAAAAATTCCTAAATAGTAGATTATGAATATGCAAAAGAAACAAAAGAGTGCCAAAAATTAAGTCTTATAAAATCCATCTTTTTGTTGCTTAGTTTTCTCATATCTGCAAGCCATTCTCTATCCTACCCCACAAAAGTATTTAACACTCTCATAACAATTGTTACATCTTGTAATTTAATCCTGCTTTGTTTTACTTTTAACTAATGGTCACCCTCTAACAAAAGGGTTCTTTAAGATAAAAACCATGTCTCACTTGTCTATATCTCACCAGAACAATATCTCACAAAGCATCTA